>JANAVB010026199.1:29562872-29582872 GCA_029216955.1 Iris pallida | reverse complement strand
TAGACGAATCACTACCGATGTCAACGATAGTATAGGCCGGGCATGTATCGACCCGTACCCGATTATTCGGGAGCGGGGCGTGACATGTTTTTTGGTGGCCCATGCAGGTCCTTAGGAAACTCATCACAGCATAGGACCCTTATGATATCTGTTATTTTCTATCTCTGTCTTTATATGTATTGCTAACACACACTATACACCTACGAGTCACTGATGTTTCTTTTCCCACCATTTTAAAAATGGAAGGGAGAAAGGAGCATTAACTGTGGGCCCGCACTCCGAGTGTAGCCCCTTCCGGGAGAGGATCGTCTACCCCACCTATGGTAGACCCCGAGCACATCGATACCCACGTGCCACCTGTCACGAGGGCTTCTTCACGGCACTCCATCAGTTCTATGGGGGCACCCAGATGCATGAGCTTGTTCATGGGCTGTTGGAGGCCCAGAGAGCCCAGACTCAGAGTCTATTGGACGCTCAGAGGGAGCATACCCCTATATTGTTGGAGGGTATTGAGAGATTAGTTAGCCCACTCTTACCACCGCCACCCCCACTTCCCCAGACTACCGCTCCACCTACATCTCATATTCCACCTCCACCAACTACTATACCGACTCTATCATATATCCCACCTCCGCCATACACTCTACATCCATCACATATTCCACCTCCACCACCCACCCAGGCCCCAGTACAGCCTACTACCACCACTTTCACCCAACCAACCCTATCTCTTTCATTCCGCCTTCCATCCATACTCATGCCTCCCCACTTATACCCATACTACTTACACTTCCCACCAGAGAGAAGGTTCTATCCTAGACTTTAAAAGGATGGTACCTAGAGAGTTCCTTGGGACCGAGGGTATACTCTACGCCGATGAGTGGCTAGAGGATATGGAGAGGGTGATGAGACTATCTAGGCTTCCGGAGGACCTCAAGGTGGAGGCAGCCGACGTGCAGATGCATGATCTGGCACGTACCTGGTTTAGGAGCGAGCCTCAGCTCGCAGTACCTGGAATGACTTGGGAGCAGTTTGTGGAAATCTTCAAAGAGAAGTTTTTTCGGCTGTGGCGAAAGAGGCTTTGGAGCGCCATTTTCAGACTCTTGAGCAAGGGACTCGCTCGGTTGATGAGTACAGACAGAGTTCAGGCGACTTAGTCGGTTTACAGAGGGTAGAGCCCGAGATCCAGTCGTGAGAGCCACGAGATTCAGGCAGGGTTTGAGCCACGAGCTTCGTTACTTAGTCACGGCTAACGGAGCGACTACTTATGCTGGGATAGTTGCCATTGCTCAGAGGTTAGAGATTGATCTGAGTCTCCGACCCAAGAGAGATCGTGACATCAGTGGAGGAGGTAGCCATCTGGGACTACCCAAACGTCCCAAAACCCAGCAGACGAAGACCTTCACATCCCAGCCTACTCAGAGGGCCCACAGCAGCAGCAGCAGCAGCGACCAGTTCAGCAGCCTTGTGGATATTGTCAGAAGGTGGGCCATACTTGGCCGATGTGTAGGAAGAGACTAGGGCAGTGCCTTATATGTGGAGCAGCTGATCATCAGGCTAGAGAGTGCGCCCTCGCTCGTACACCAGCAGGACCACCCTAGAAGGGTACCGCAGCTGGTCCTTCTGGACTTCTACCGAAGGACCACCCTTGCCGACTCAGCAGCAAAGTTTGCCCAACATTAGCATAGAAGAGGATAGACGACTCAGGGGAGGGCTTTCGCTATGACTACAGAGGAGGCAGAGCCAGTGGCAGATGTCATCATCGGTAGTATATCCTTGTATTCCTTTCCCGCCACTGCATTATTTGACTCAGGAGCATCCCATAGTTTCATTTCCGTAGAGTTTATGCATCGACACCATATCATACCCACATATTCTAGGAGGAGTTGCAGAATACTTACCGGTAGGGGTATAGTACCAGTTCGGGATTTTTGATTGCCCCATTAGTCTAGCAGGAAGAGAATTCAAGACCCAGCTCCTCATAATGCCACTCCCAGGATTTGATGTGATCCTTGGAATGGACTGGTTGAGCGAGCACTATGCAGTTATAGACTGCCACCAGGGGAGTCATATTCAGACCACCAGGAGAGACACCGTTTGAGATAGTCAGGAGCATTATAGAGAGGCCGGATGGAGTTAACTTTGGAGCAATCAGAGAAGAAAAGTCACCACCACATCCACTCATAGCAGAGTTCCTAGATGTATTTCCCGAGGATCTATCGGGACTGCCGCCAGACAGAGACATTGAGTTCGGGATTGACTTAATTCCAGGTTCAGAGCCACGCTTCCAGCACTGTTACAAGGTCAATCCCAAGGAAGCAAAGGAAATGAAGGCGCGGATTGATGAATTAGAAGGAAAGGGCTTCATTCGATCGAGTGCTTCACCTTGGGGAGCACCAGTCCTATTTGTGCCCAAGAAGGATGGGAGAGTCAGGATGTGTATCGACTATAGAGCCCTCAACAATATTACTATCAAGAACATATCCTTTACCCCGGATCGACGAATTGTTTGATCAAATGAGTGGAGCTAAGGTCTTCTCTAAGATAGACCTCCGGTCCGGGTACCACCAGGTAAAGGTTCGTGAGCAGGACATTCCCAAGACAACATTCAACACTCGGTACGGGCAGTACGAGTTTCTAGTCATGCCATTTGGTCTCACGAATGCCCCGTCGTTTATGAATCTAATGAATAAGGTCTTCCACCAGTATTTGGACAAATTCGTGGTGGTGTTCATTGATGATATACTGATCTATTCAAAGTCTCCAGAAGAGCACGAGGAACATTTGAGGATAGTGCTGGAGACTTTGAGAAAGGAGAAATTATATAGGAAGCTTTCAAAATATGAGTTTTTCTGGACAAGGTTGAGTTCCTGGGACATGTAGTGACATGAGAGGGCATCGCAGTGGACCCCAAGAAGATAGAAGCAGTAAAGGCATGGACTACGCCCAGCACAGTTGCAAAGATCAGGAGTTTTCTAGGCCTAGTAGGGTATTACAGGAAGTTCGTACTTTGCCAAGATAGCAGAATTCATGACTAGGCTTACCAGAAAAGATGAGGAGTTCGTCTGGACAGCATGTCAGGCAGCATTCGAAGAACTGAAGAACAGATTGACGTCGGCTTCGATTTTAGCACTACCATCAGGATCATGAGGATTTACTATATACAGTGATGCTTTAGGGAAAGGCTTGGGCTGTGTCTTGGAACTGAACAAGCGGGTGATAGCTTATGCATCAAGGCAGCTGAGACCTTATGAGAAGAATTATCCTACCCATGACCTGGAACTTGCAGCGGTCATCTTTGCCCTAAAATTGTGGAAGCATTATCTTTATGGACAAAGAGTGGAGATATTCACAGATCACAAAAGTCTGAAGTATGTCTTTACTCAGAAAGAGTTGAACATGAGGCAGAGGAGATGGCTCGAACTGATGAAGGACTTCGACATTGACCTTCAGTATCACCCAGGAAAGGCTAATGTTGTAGCAGATGCACTTAGCAGATATCCGGTGGCTATGATGCTGACTATGGACAGACATCTTCTTGAGGACTTGGAGAGCTTGGGGATAGAGATTGTTATACCAGGGATTGAAGGACAGCTCATGAGCATACAGATACAGTCTGGATTGATAAAGAAGGTTAAGGAGACCCAGTTTCATGATGAGGGACTTCGATGTATCTGGGAGCAGGTCCGAGCGGGACTACTAGATGACTTTACCATTGCAGAAGATGGTACTTTGAGGCACGATAGTCAGTTGTGTGTGCCCAAAGGAAGCTTGAGAGAGGAGATTATACAGGAGGCTCATCAGCCACAGTATTCTATGCATCCGGGATCCACTAAGATGTACAAAGACCTTAGAGAGATCGTCTGGTGGTATGGAATGAAACGAGAAGTGGCCAGATTCTTTTCCAGATGTCTAGTCTGTCAGAAGGTAAGGCAGAACGACAGAGACCGGAGGATTGTTGCAGCCTTTGCCCATTCCTGAGTAGAAATGTGAACATATACCATGGACTTTATCTTAGGATTACCTCGCTCTCCGAGTGGAAATGATGCCATCTGGGTCATAGTGGACAGATTGACTAAGTCACACATTTTATTCCCTTCAGAGTAGGATTGACTACAGAGAAGTTGGCAGACCTATATATACGACAGATAGTAAGGATCCATGGAGAGACCATTGTAGGGACCAGAGATGGTTATGGAGGCTGCAGACAAAGTCAGACAAATTCGGGATCATCTGAGGATTGCACAGGATAGATAAAAGTACTGGGCAGACAGCAGTCAAAGACCCCTAGAGTTTGCAGCAGGAGATCTTGTTCCTACGGATCTCACCAACTCAGGAAGTTATCAGGTTTGGCAGAGGCGGGAAGCTGAGTCCGAGATTCATTGGACCATTTGAGATTCTGAGCAGAGTAGGAGCAGTTGCTTACAAATTAGCCTTGCCACCAAACCTGGAGGGAGTACAATGTATTTCATGTTTCACAGCTTCGGAGGTACGTAGCAGATTTCAGTCATGTGGTTGACCATTCAGAGCTAGAGGTGGGGCCTACTCTCACTTATTCAGAGCAGCCGGTCGAGATACTGGACCGTAGAGAAAAGATGCTACGGCATCAGACTATTCAGCTAGTCAGAGTTGCTTGGAGGCATCACTCTTCTGGGGAGTCCACCTGGGAGAGAGAGGATGAGATGAGGGAGAAATACCCCTATCTCTTTGAGGCTTGATGGATCGCTCTACCCTGAAATTTCGAGGACAAAATTTTTCAAGAGGAGAGATTTGTAAGCAATGAGCTGTGCCTTGAATTCTGGCAGGATTCATTCCTATTGATCGATCAAGAGGCTCAGTTGACTAGTTATTCTTGATCTGAAGCTCTGTATCAATCACTTAATCGAATCAGTAAGTTCTTGATCTCCTGTATAATGACTGTACAAATTGGCAGATTTTTGATTCAATTTTGATGAACAGATTCTTGATTGAATCTCTGATTCTTGGAGTTTGATTGGAATTGTATTGGTGAGTTTTTCGATATGATTCTTGCGAGTCTTTCTCTAATTTGGAGTCGATATAATTCAAAATATCACTCATGTTTCGTAATATTTCTCTTGCTCACCACCTTTTCGATGATATGTCTGAACCAGAGTGTCCGCGAAGGTTTGGATACAAGACTCGGTGTGTCGACTACAGAAGACTCGAAAACACTCCTGGAGCTCAGGTATACGATTCGAGAACCTTAGTATTCATTTTGGGTGACGACTATGCGTAGGAGATTGGGGGGGATTCGTGTCGAGTGATCAACTGTGGGGACAGTTACAACAGACACGGATGAGAGAGAGATGTTGGACACAGATTGGTGTTTTGGACCCACGAGTCCAGGAGGAAACGAGCTAGAGTTTGAAAGTGTACTAGCCATTGGGCTAGGGATTAGGTGTGATTGGTTGATCAGTAGTACTTAATAGAAATAGGTGTTCTGTGTTGTTTGGGAGTTGGGTTAAGATGAGTTCAGCTCTGTGTAAGAATTAAGTTGGTTATTGTAATGAGCTTGATAGCTTGGACTCACTTAGACTGGTGCTATTGAATGATTATAGTCGGCTCGTGTTTGGGTGAAGTTGACCAGAACCATTAACTTGAGATAATGTTGGGTGAATCTGTTAGTGAACAAGAATGGGTTAACTTTAATGGTTAAGGATTGGTTTAGAATATTACATTAGCTAAGTTAGGAAAACCATTAGAATATTCTTCTAAATATTCTTTCTCTATTCTAGGTGATCTAGAAGACTTAGACAAAACACCAGAAAAGAGGCAAGTACATATACTCAGTATTATCGTCATTACATGCATTACACACATTATCTTGTTTCATTATTGCACTTATTCCAATTGGTTGCATTGATTCTCGTGTCGGGTGGAGAACGTTCTAGAGACATGAAATTGACTAATATTGGACAAATATTGCCTGATAGCATACTACATATGCCTGATGTCCATTTCGTACGTGACTGATAGCATTGTCGTCAGACATGCCTGATTATTGCGTGACTGATAGCATTGTCGTCAGATATACCTGATTATTGATTGACTGATAGCATATTCTATATGCCTGATTAAATATTAGTCCCCACATATTGATAACGTCCAATTGCACATGTACACATAGCTAGTGCATACTTTAATATATTTGCATTGCTTCTCTATCTTTCAGTTCTATTTGCTGCAATTTCCTTTGATCTTCCATGGTGAGTTATATTGAGTATATTGTGCTTTGCTCCATCCTGACTGGACTGTTGATTACAGGTGATTTCCTAACTGTTATGGAGTACAGATGGATGGCCCAGCAGTGGAGCACTCTGATGCTACTGTGGGACGGGACTATATTCCCGATATGTAGTTAGACTGATATAGGATATTCTTTGATTGTTGTATTAATATAGCAGGCCTAGTGTTAGTCTTATCTTTCATTACCGGCTTTGTACCGGTCATTCATGTAAAGGCTGTAATAACTACTGTATATTGGATAGCTGATGGTTAGTATAGTTTCGAGATTAGATGCTGTGATGAGATTAGTGCATATATTGATGACTAGACGGCTCACTACCGTGTCAATGTGTGTAGGGGCATGTATCGACCCGTACCCGATTATTCGGGAGTGGGGCATGACCGAACAACCTTAGCACTCATTGCTACCTTTTTATTTGTTGCCGCCAGCCGAGTTCCCAGGAGATCCAACATATTGTCATCTCGATCTGTTCGACCATAGAACCAAACTGACACGTTCATCCACACCACCATTGTATGTCAACCATAATGTCTTGCTCCACTTTAGGCTCGTGAAATCTACCTTTCAAGCCAATTCGTGTAGTTGATGCTCCTACTCCACCTTGAGAAGAGAGCCCGCATATCCGTGTATATGTATGAACGTTCAATACCAACTATCTCGAACCAATTAGAGTTGCTCAAACTGTCACGCGTCGCTCCCGGAGAAGCGAACGTCCTCACTTGGGCATGATGTCGTACTAGCCTAAATTGAGCCTATATAAGGCCAGGTCCAGAAACGGATGATTGAAGTTAGGCCATAGAGTCGTACATAGTGTCCCCATTGCGGCAGAAAGTAAATGAGGAAAAGTTGAAACAAATTCAAGCTCTTTATTGATATGCAAGAAGTATTACAAGCGGCGCTAGGCCGGAATTATAAATTGCTCAAGCTATCTTTCTCTCTCTATAAACATAAAAGAATGTCAAGTGGCTTACAATATAGAATAATATACGGCGATGTTCCGATATTTATGTCATGTATGGTGCTTCAGTTTATTTGCCACGCTCTAAGGCTCCAGAGTTAGCTATGCACCTTAGCACGTTCGAAGGAAGAATCTGCACAAGACGAGGTTCTCCCGTACCCTACAAGCAGTCTAGGTGGTTATCAGTACACTGAATGCACTAGTGGGGAGGCTAGCTCGTCCATTCGCTATCATTACCAAACACGTTCAAATTAATTTCGTGCACCATCTATCAGTTGTTGTCTTTCTAATCTTGCCTTAGGATCAGTTTTATGACATATAATAAAAAACCTATCTCGTGTTACCGATATCAAGTGTCGCATAGGGATAACATACTCAACTTACCACACGATCTTCCCTGTCCAAGGTAAACCAAGTTAGCCAACATTTTATACATAATGACTTGACGAGTTTGTATAAGAAAATACGAGTGTCATGAGCGTATTTCTGCCTCAGGTGAATGAGGTACTCAAGTTTTGTCAAGTTGTGTTATACTTAAGCTTTGTTCAGATGCTTTTCATTCAGTTACTCAGTTTATCTTACTCAGATTACTTGTTTTAATACAAGGACTCACACGCGAATTGCCGCCAGCGAGCCAACTTAATCTATATGCACCGGTCGCTGGCTTCATGAGCCATTTGGACTACTCATACGGGATATTCATAGTGATGTTACCTACCAGGCGTGATGGTCGAAAAACCCTGATAGGCTACGCAATACTGGCATTACGTTGCTTGTGTGACCAGACCCGCACCCAAGTCGCCCGTAAGCCATAAATTCCTCATAGGTTGGTATGATCCCTACTTTTCCAGCTTCTGATCGTCCGAGGAATCCTTCATCCACATCCTTCATACGCGAGTTGTTTGTGACTATTTCGTATTATCTTTTTATTTTTAACTTAACAGGCTCACTGAGCCATAACGGATTATCGACTAGGTTGGCGGCGGCATCCGTGCAGCGCGGGTAGCGAGTCCCGTTGCACATTTTCGACATATATGTCGATAGTCATACTTTTCTTCTTCCCTTTGATTCTTTCTTTCATTCATTCATTCTTCCTTTCTTTCTTTCATTCATTCACTTTTCCATTCTCCATTCATTTATTCATTCATTCTTCATTCATTCATTCTTATTCATTCATTCATTCTTCATTCATCATTCTTAATTCATTCATTCATTCTTCATTCATTCATTCATTATTTTTGTTATCATTATGCAGCTTCCGGTACGATTTAAGGGACAAGCATTTCATCATGTATTGAGCGCATAAGACAATCTACTCGGAATGTATGCAGTGCCTTGGCACGAGCGTGAAGTGCGGTGTGAGGGTTCAAGTAAAATTCCAATTCATTTTCATATTCTACACAAGCGATACAAGATGTGATTATTCCCTTAGCTAGGTGCATTAAGTTCTTTTATTAGCATGCAAGAGGTTAACGCCTAGCGATTTAGCAATATCTTCTATGTTATTATGTGTCCAGGCTAAGCAAAGACAGTTCATCGAAGCCACCTACCTTGGCGATAATCGCATCGGCTGAGCGAGACTCTGAGCGCACCTTAGAAAGTCCAAGTCTTGATTCTTCTCAAGGGCCAACTCCATTGGCTTTGCCTTAATCGAATCATTTGCCGAGCAAGGCAGCATTGGATCGTTGTACTTGTGCCATTTGAATCAGAATTTTGCTTGCACTGAGCGGATCATTACGTAATATTCCACTCAGAATAGGTCTCGTCCTCAAGACTTCCTGAGTGCAAGTCATCCTACCTACCGTTCCTTAATCTATATCGTGCGTGTTTTAGACAATTCCCATCTAATGACTCTATCCTTTGATAGCACCGAACTATACTCAAGTATCTTTCCAAGTTCCATGTCACATGCGTTTGGCCAATTTCAAATCTTTGTATTCCTATGACTTGGTCGCTATTGTTCCCTAGTACGGGAATATAACGGTCACACGAGGTACGTTATAATTTATCATACACGAGGGTCTTAGAATGAGACTAACTCATTCATCTATGCGCATCTCAACATATCCAGTTGCAACTGCATTCGAGTTCTATATATCGCTGAGTCTGGATCGTGCATATATTCAAGGCACCCCTAACATATATATTTCAACCAAGCTAGCGATAGCGAAGCCGGACAAGCTACTCGTGATAGTTCGAATTGTCGATCGTTTTTACTAACTCGACTAAAACCGGACTCCAGTTCATTTCACTACCATCTATCTCGATCCTCGAGATGACATAATTTATTTGTCAAGCATTCTCGCCTTATGAATCAATACGATACTTCTAGCAGAGTCGACCAAAATCCAAGTAAATACAGTCCGATTCAAGATCAAGCATTGCACTACCACCAAGTATGTCTTCCAAGCGATGATTCAATTCGTTATCGCAACTTTGCTTGTGCATCACCGATTTCTATCATTCACTTCTTTCGGGTCTAATATTAATATCGCTAGCGCACTCTCCTAGTTCCAAGTCCTAACTCTAAGTCTTGTTGCCCCAAATCTATCGACCCGAAAGATACTCTAAAGTTGGTCACACAGGTTCAGTAACTCGACATAGGGTTGTCTATGTATCGCTAGGTCAGCTCACAAGGTCCTAGTTACAACTCAAGTTCGCAGTTCATCGTGCAAACTCACTTGCACAACGCTCGCCCCAATTCTAAGGTCAAACCATTGTTCGTTCGTATGTGATACTCTATCCAAGCTCGCTTCACTCAAATTTCTAAACATTGAGCAGTGTTCATCCTATTCGTATCAAGACATTCTTCGTATGGGGTTCGAGTCTGTTCAGCAAAGCCATTCTATGGTTTGGTGGCCCATGCAGGTCAGAGCATATCGTATAGGTTATGTAACTGTACTGATACGAGCCTGTGCACCTGACTAAACCCTTAGAAATCTCAATCCACTCTGCCTTGAAAACTTTCCTAGAAATTCTCTACGTCCTTGAAAACTCCAAATTTTCTTTCGATTATACTTCATTGCTTTCTGTACCATTAATTCTCGTCCCTTTTATTTCTAGGTGACGAACGATCGTGCTGTCTAGAATCTATCATAAATCCTTAAATTATAGTATATATTGCTTGACTATTGAATATTGGTTGTTTATAGATATGAGGGATTATAGATACCATATGTCCTAGATATTTTGGTAGAATTATTAGTCACTGGTTAGAAGATTATAAGATTTTAGTGACCTTTGTTCCAAGGGAGTAGTGTGACCTAAGGTGGGTAGAAGTCCTCGAGATTTCGTAAATACCAAATGACTAGAGAAGGCCATAAAATAGCTTTGAGAAATTAAATTTGAGGAGATTAAGGTAATAGTAGACTTTGATTTTAAGACATAGTCATGAATTAGAATTTCGAGGACGAAATTATTTTTAAGGTGGGTAGATTTGTAGCTTCCCTTCCCGGAGAATTTTCTCGAAATATTTTTTTGATTTAATAGTGACTTTAGAATTTTATAAATGATTATTTAGTTAATTATTACGGTAGATGACCTTAGCCATGGTTAAGTTTTGAAGTACCAGACGACTAGAAATCATGGCACGGATAATGCAGTGGCGTGCCTTGACGAGTGTATTAGCCATGCCAGGGAAGACCCAGCCATAGGTGTGTCCTAACTAAGAAAACCAGACCAAGTTGCGAGTTAATCCCTATAAATAGTTTAATTAGTTATTTATTAATATTTGGACTTTTAGGAAATTTGGTTATACCAAGTTAGTCCAGATAGGACCCGTAGCAAGCCCAAGCCCCTGTAGTCATGTGGTACGTCCAACGACATTTCGTGTTGGTGTATTTTGGTATGATTATGTTGTATTTCGTTTTAACGATCTAACGAATATTTTTAAAATATTCGTTAATTAAATTATATAAATATCATTATTTGATATTCAATAATATTTGTATAAAATAAGTCATTGTACATTTTGGGATTATTAGACGGTGCAAATTGGTATATACACCATTATTGGTTTGTTGAATTTTGTTATTATTATTATTATTATTATTATTATTATTATCATTATTATATTATTGAGGTTATTATTAAATAATACTATTTTATTATTATTGATTATATGTGTGTGAATATATATATATATGTATATGTATATATATATAAACATTTGTATATATGTATATGTACTTATAACATACGTGTATACGTATAGATATATTCATAGTTATATATATATATATATATATATATATATATCTATATATATATTAGATATATATATAAAATATATATATCATCGGACGGAGTTCGAGCCCCCACGGGGGCGGCTTGGTGGTTCGCCCACGGCCCCGGGCCAGGCGGTGGCTGGGTGTCTTTGACACGGCCGCTTGGTTTGAAAATATATATATATCTATATATATATATATATATATATATATATATATATATATATATATATATATATATATATACACTAGTTGCTAATAATATATATTATATCTATATATATATATATATATATATATATATATATATATATATATATATATACTAGTTGCTAAAAAAAAAAAAAAAATATACTAGTTGCTAAATAAAAAGAAATAGAAAAAAGAAAAAATAAATAAATAAAGGAATTATAAACTAAAAGCAACATTAATCAAACCAGCCCCCCCACAGCACACTTGGCCCAGGCCCGAGCTACCCCAGCCAGCCCGAGAGAACACCCCCAAAACCAAATGTATATTTTAACCGATAGCGTATAAGTATACAGAGAACGGAGAGAAACTCGAGAACACCTAAACCCTAATCCTACGCGACGCCACCACCCCTGACTCCCTGGCGACCCACGCAGCGGCCGCGCGCCACCGCCATGCGCCGGAGTCGGCCAGACCGCCGCGGAGACATCGCACGCACAGAGGAACAAGAACGACAGCAGCGATCGCGAGCCTCACTTCGTGCAGAGATTCCCGTCGCCCTCGTTGTGCCGTTTTACGCGTCATCTTCACAGGTACATTGACAATATAACCAACTTCCGATTCCCTTCAAATATTTGATTTGTTTTATGCCATGTGCATCGTAAACCGAGCCCGAACTTTGGCGAAAAACTAATCCAAACAGAACAGTTTTCAAATTGAAACTCGAAATTGGAAGGCGAATCCTGATCAACCTGTTAAGAATTTCAAAAATCCTTTTGAAGAGACTTTTAGACAACATATAGGGCATGGAAATCTCATTAATAGTTTTATTTATTATGGATTAGACAGTAGTAGAAATCGGATTGAAAATCATGAAAAACATGTTTTGAAAACTAGAAAATTTGTCCGATACGACGTGCGTCCCGCCAATCCGGGCGACGTGGTCGCGAACCGAAGGCATCAAAAGGTGCGTAACGGCTTCGTGGTCATGTGGGCTTTGATGGAATTCAAATTGGTTTGCGTGTGCGCGACGAATTTGATCAGTATCCGTCAAAATTTACCGTATCGGCCTTTGTGCAGGTTTTTCAATTACTTCGTGCATGTTCGTCAGATCGAGACGAAACTTGTGCCAACAGGACCGTATCATTTTTTTGGTCCTATATGCCAAGTTTGGTCCGATTCTGAGACAGTTGATCGAATCGCCATTTTGTGGGTCCCACGGTCCGACTCAACGGATGATTTTGTGCACGGTCCGCCGGAATCCAACTTTGGACATACGGTTGGGTTAGTATCAGAAAACCAGACATGTTGACATATAGTTTGATGACTTTAGAGATAATTGACTCTGGCACGATTTTTGTCAAAGCGGGTCCAACGCGGACATCATTTTTGCCCGAAATTACCGTTTTGCTCCTGTGTCCAGAATTGGACTTAAGAACATGCAATCCTCGCTAATTTGACTATTCTGAGAATGTTGGCAATGTCTGTTTCAGCTTTCGGAGACATTTGTAGATTTTGGACTTATTTGGCTTACCGGTTGACGGTTTATTGTTGGCTCTTCGTGCAACCTCCAGGCAAGTATACCTTGCCAGCTTGTATAATATAATTCATATACATGTTCATTATCTTGCTGCTATTTTTTTCCTTACATTCATGATTGCTTTATTCCATGTCTAGTACACTCATCCTGTTATAGTTTTACTTTACATGTTTCTAGTTGTCTGCACATTCTTTTCCTTTCTGTTATGATATTTCTATCTGTTATACTGTGTTAGTTTCATATATATTCTTTGATAGAGTCATCTAGTCCTAGACCACGATTCCCTCGACTTGATTATAACTTGACTTGACATGACTTGAGTAGGACTTGACTTTGACATTCTATAGATTGTGAGTACTTACCTTGACTACGGTCTATAGGATTTTTATACTAGGATTGGCTACCGTCTTGGTTGTGTGATTGCCTTGACTGTGATTGAGACACTATAGATTGTGATGCTTGCCTTGACTACAGTCTATAGCCTTGACCTATTACCATTTCTAGTATGGCATGCTAGTGTCTTAGGATCCTTGTGTTTAGATCTTGTGTCTTAGTTCATTTTGTCTCGTTGGATATCCTTGATTGTTCCTTACTTCTTTGTATATTTATACTGTTATATGTTGGCTTGTATATTATGTATCTTGCTAGTCCTCTGAGGACCTGATGATCTCTTCAGGTTTAGTGACTGCGTGGAGTTTAGTTAGCGGCTCATGATGGTTGTGATTACACCTGCAGGGATACATGTATTTACTTGTGATATTTCTTTATTATCCTCTCGTCTTTATTCCATACCATGATATATTTTGCTTATTTTATAGACTCATAACATTTTTGGAGTCTAATCGGACAATATGATAATGGGCTGCAGACCATGACCCATATTGTTCATTCATGTTTCATATTCTTGTTGTAGATTGAGATATAGTTTAGATTAGACATGATACCATGTTCTGGATAGCTTATACGTACTCGAGTCAACTGGAGTCCGCTCGATACGTAGCTGGCTTGCTCACGGCTGACGTCCAAAAAGCGGGTGCGGGTCGTGACATATGGTAAGTAAGTTCTGCTCAACTAAATCCTCGACATATCAATATCGTACGTCCAAACTAGCAATTCACATAGTCTATCTCTTAAACATGTTCGATATAATCCACCTATCCATCATATCCAAGTCAAGTACACCATGACACGATTTGTCACTAAAATATAATTCTCATATCATATTTCCTAAGTCATTCACAATTAACATATTCGATCACAAGGTCGTCTAGCATAACAATATGTCACGCCCTAATCTTTCGCAAGTCTGATTATCCACGCTGGACATGAAATCACCATGCCAACGCTCCCACAGGATAATCGTCCTCATCGGGGCGTAACTCTTGCTTTGAGTCTAGACTAATTCATTCTCGATACGTACATTGGATCTACTACTCAATCCTCAACTTACTTTATCATCAATCACAAGTCCAGATAATCCTTGAATTCACCTTCGTGTCAAACCGTAAGTCAAAATAATCAACTTGCCATGCCCTGACCCCCGTAAGTTTGATCATTCCCGCTGGACATGAATCACCATACCAGCGCTGACGCAGAATGATCACCCAAATCCGACGTGACGCATGTTCGATGTTGGAGTTGCGCTCGCCCAAGACTAGAACGTCAACGTTATGGTTATCATCGAAGCAGTCAAGACACTTTTGTTTCATCCAAGTAATATATCAATCTATTCTCAGATATTTTCTCATTTTCTTAAGTCATGTTACATAACAATCACCTTGTATAACTTGTTTACATTTTAGACGATTACTATCTTCTGAACTAGATTCAAGATCGCTTGTCCAAAACTCAAGTTCCATTCCTTATCGCACAACTCAAATCATTGAACCACAAAATTCTTTAACTTGTATCAATCATGCTATCTTTAAGCATTAATATTGTATTAACTCATTCGAACCACAACATCCATATTCAAGCTAAATTCTACCGAGCGATATCCTACTCAATCCAGCTTCCATGCGTGCTTTTCTCCGTTCGCGCTGTCGATCGTTTGTGCTAACTTCGATCTTATCTACGAGTATTTCACCTCAACGCAAGTTTCAATCTATTCGACTAAATCCAAAATTGCACATACGATCCACTAAGTTTCCTCGACCGAGACATCCATTTTCATCGTTTCGAATCCTTATTCAATACCGTTTTCTAATTTGCACTACACATTCGCAAATTTTTTGAACGACATCTCATTCGAGACCTTCAAAATTATGAAAAACTACGTGTTACTCGTTCTAAGGCTTTGTACGATCACATCGCTTGCTGATATACTCGTTGCTATCCCTAAATCCTTTATTTTGCTCGAACAATTTCTGAGACGGTCTATACACCACTCAGGGTCCAAGCCACTCGACCAATCTTCAAAACTCACTCTTATTCCTCTTCGAGGCTATCACATACACTACTTAGGGATCTAGTCATCCAATCTTATCTTCAATCACGTTCACATTATTCGCTCATACATTTTCCCAATCCATTCCTCAAAACACCAGCATGATTCCTTGCAATGCTTCGATAATCTAAATATCGTATATCTCTATCTATAGTCCATCATGTAAATTATATTTCTATTCATAGTACTCGACATAAGTAACTGTTCAAACTGTTCCTCAAAACCTAAACACTATTCTCTGTGTTCATCTTAGCATTGTCCGATAGCGTCTATATCGATATACACTCTATGTCTAACTTATTTTCATCCGAGCGATATTCAATCTCGCTCGCAAACTCGCTCGCACCAGAAGGTCCAGGTGCACGATAATCAGCACAACTTAGCCAAAAGGCTGTGTGCATAGCCATCCCATTTGAACTATACACTAGTCTCTCACACTCATTCGCTAGTGTCAGCGTAAGGTTATTCAGGTACGGACACCACTTTCTAACTTTGGCATGGGTTCCTTCCAACTCAAGTCCGACAAAGTTCGGCACAAAGGCCATCGCATATCGATCCCATTCAGCTGAATACTTGTATGAGCTTTTGAAAATATTAGACTTATTATATGGAATATCCCAAAGAACAACGAGAGAGAGCGTATACCTCTTTTACTTACGAATGAGCTTTCAAAACTGAGAGAATCGACATGAAGTCCAAGAACGTAAAGTCGTGCTCTGATACCAGTCTGTCACGTCCGCTCCAAGAGGAGCGAACGTCCTCGCTTGGCGTGATGTCGTACGAGCATAAATTGAGCCCGTGCAAGGGCAGGTCCTAAAATGACCGATTGAAGCTAGGCCACAGAGTCGTACAGAGTGTCTCCACTGCGTCGGAAAGTAAATGAACACAAGTTGAAACAAATTCAAGCTCTTTATTGATATACAAGAAGTATTACAAGTGGCGCTAGGCCGAGATTACAAATCGCTCAAGCTTTCTCTCTATGAACATAAAAGACGTGCTAAGTGGCTTACAATATAAAATGATAGATGACGATGTTTCGATATATTATATCCTGTATATGGTGCTTCAGTTCCTTTGCCACGCTCCAAGGCTCCAGAGTTAGCTCAACGCCTTAGCACGTTCGAGGTAAGACTCCGCACCAGATGAGGTTCTCCCGTACCCTGCAAGCAGTCTAGGTGGTTATCAGTATACTGAATGCACTAGTGGGGAGGCTAGCTCGCCCTCTCGCTATCATTACCAAACACGTTCAATTTAATTTCGTACACTATCTATCAGTTGTTGTCTTTCTAATCTTGTCTTAGGATCAGTTTCATGGCATATAGTATAAAACTTATCTTGTGTTACCGATATCAAGTGTCGCATAGGGATAACATGCGTAACTTACCATACGATCTTCCATGTCCAAGGTAAACCAAGTTAGCCAACATTTTATACATAATGACTTGACAGGTTTGCATAAGAAAATACGAGTGTCATGAGCGTATTTATGCCTCAAGTGAACGAGGTACTCAAGTTTTGTCAAGTTATGCTATACTCAAGCTTTGTTCAGATGCATTTCATTCAGTAACTCAGTTGTTCAGCTTACTCAGATTACTTATTTCAATGCAAGAGCTCGCAAGCGAATTGCCGCTAGCGAGTAAACTTAATCTATATGTACCGATCGCTGGTCCCATGAGCCACTTGGACTATTCATACGGGGTTTTCGTAGTAATGTTACCTACCAGGCGTGATAGTCGGGATACCCTGATAGGCTACGCAATATCGACATTATGTCGCTTGTGTGACCAGACCCACACCTAAGTCGCCCGTAAGCCATGAATTAGTCCTAGGCCGGCACGATATATGGTTTTCCAGCTTCTGATTGTCCGACGAATCCACATCCCTCGTGCACCAGTTGTCCGCGACCATTTTTATTCTCCTTTTATTTTTAGCTTAATAGGCTCACTGAGCCATAACGGATTATCGATTAGGTTGGCAGCGATATTCGTACAGCTCGGGTAGTGAGCTCCGTTGTATGTCCCCGACATACCTGTCGATATCATACTTTTCTTCTTCCCTTTGATTCTTTCTTTCTTTCTTTCTTTCATTTATTCTTCCTTTCTTCTTTTCTTTCTTTTCTTTCTTTCATTCATTCACTTATTCATTCTTCTTTCATTTATTATTCATTCATTAATTCTTTTTTTATCATTATGCAGCTCCCAGTACGAGAACTATCCTGGCGACCCAACGGTCTCAAAGCCTTTTCATATTTTTATTACTCGACTCGAAACGACTATTTAGATAGTCTTTCTACCTCAATTCAGTGAACCATTAACTGTGTCGTGCCTCAAGTCGTGATACGATTTAAAGGACAAGCATTTCATCATGTATTGAGCGCATAAGGAAATATACTCGAAACATAAGCAGTACCTTGGCACGAGCGTAGAGTGCGGTGCGAGGGTTCAAGTAAAATTCCAAGTTCATTTCCATATTCTACACAAGCGATACAAGATGAGATTATTCTCTTAGTTAGGTGCATTAAGTTCTTTTATTAGCATGTAGGAGGTTAACGTCTAGCGATCTAGCAATATCGTCCATATTATTATGTGTCCATGCTAAGCAAAGACAGGTTCATCGGAGCCACCCACCTTAGCGATGATCGCATCGGCCGAGCGAGACTCCGAGCGTGCCTTAGAAAGTCTAAGTCTTGATTCTTCTAAAGGGCCAAGTCCATTGGCTTTGCCTTAATTGAGTCGTTTTGCCGAGCAAGGCAAGATTGGGTCATTGTACTTGCACCGTTTGAATCGGTATTCCGCTTATGCGGGGCGGGTC
Source organism: Iris pallida (assembly GCA_029216955.1). Lineage (NCBI taxonomy): Eukaryota > Viridiplantae > Streptophyta > Magnoliopsida > Asparagales > Iridaceae > Iris > Iris pallida. The sequence goes on along the minus strand of JANAVB010026199.1, from coordinate 29,564,434 downwards.
GTTACACAAACCAGCCCAATAACCTTCGGCTCTGATACCACTTGTTGGAAACGTGGTGTGACCCGAACCGGAGTTCGCCCATGAGGTACGATATTAAATTGGGCCAATATGCCTTAAAAGAGAATTCTCATGTAAGGCCTGAACCAATCCCAATTAATTACACCACATGATCCCATCGTCTACTCGATGTGGGATAAATTACCAACTCCATTGTCACATCCCATTTGAGTGCTCAATCAAAAACGAGATACAACCCAACATCTTAATCTTAGCTCGTTTTCACTAGCTGAATAACCTTAGCACCTTGCTATATTTTTTTGTTTCCGCTAGCCGAACAACCTTAGCACCCCTGTTACCTTTTTGTTCGTTCCCGCCAGCCGAACGACCTTAGCCCTCCTTGTTACCTTTTTATTCATTTTCGTATGTGCCCAATAAAACTATCATATATAATACACGTTATTTCATTTTCCTCAAGTTTTATCAAAAACTCAACCTCAAGTTGTTCAAAAACCAAGGCTTCATCACCACTCCCCACCATTATTTCTAAAATAACCAGAATAAATATCATACCCTCTTAGGATATGCTTCCCTCACTATCCATACATGCCCAGGAAATGCGACAGGAAATGCTTTCTCCTCATCCTGCACCTACCCCCATCATTGTCACTTCCCAAAACTTTTCTTCCTTCCATAAACTCTTCACCAACACCACTTAGTCCAGCGATCCGGCACTAAGCCACCTCCTCTCATCTTCTCTAACACCTTCATTCCGAGACCCTAATCCCTCTTCAGAAATTAAGGGTCATCTATATATAATTAGTAAAGTCTGAGGAGTGAAGGCGGTCGGTGAAGCTTGAGGAAAAGGAGGCGATGATCAAGCGTAGAGATAATGAGGTAGTGGTAGCCAGCGATGAAGACTTTGGCCAACTTTTCGGAGAGGAAGGAGTCTAAGAGAAATTAGAAAATTAGGAAAGAATGGGGTGGCGATGGTTGTTCCATCCAAGTGGAGGGGAGAGAGAAAAATTAAAAGAAAATGAGAGGAGATAGTATAAGAGGTATTTTGGTCCTTTAACTTTTTTTGTTAACATCGTTATGGAATTAAGTTGTCTAATTATAGTTGAGGTATTTAGTTGTATAATATAAAAGTATAGGATATAAAATTGAAAAATTGGAATAGTTGAGGGTATCAAGTTGAACTTAAGCCTACTAATTTGGAGGTTACTAGGGAAAAACAAAAAATATGATCTATCAAATCTTTTAAAAATATGCTTATTTTTTTGTACTCAAATTATTATCAAATAAATGTTAGAGGACAACACAAAATTTTAATAACCCAAGCTTATATTTTCTCGTCCCTCTCACACAACTTTCTCTTCCTCTTGCAACATCCTCTTCTTCCGAACACAAGTACTGGTGGTTTTGAACCTATTATATGGTTTAAAAGCTTTAGAAATTGTGACAATCGGGTTGGGGACGACGAAGGACTGTCATGGTTCCGGTAGTCCTTACTTATGTTAGGACAGCTATAATCTTGACAGTCCTAGTATATATAATATATATAT
>JANAVB010026199.1:29454722-29559095 GCA_029216955.1 Iris pallida | reverse complement strand
TATATATATGGAAGCAGATCAAAAGCCCCTTTAGAAAACCCCCTCACTCTCAGCCGTCCATTTAATGTTAATATTAATGTTAATGTTAATATTAATGTAATATTAATGTTAATGTTAATATTAACTTTTAATATTGTGTTAATATTAACATTAAATACTAAAATAACATTAAAACTTAGCATTAAAATTAATATTAACATTAAACATTAATATTAACATTAACATTAACATTAATATAAAATAAAAATAGAATTTAATATTAACATTAACATTAATATTAACAAATATTAACATTAACATTAATATTAACATTAATATTAACATTAACATTAATATTAACATTAATATAAATTAAATGGACGGCTGAGTGAGGATTTTTTGAAGGGGGGCTTTTGATCCGCTCCCTATATATACTATATATATATATATATATATTATATATATATTATATATATATATATATATATATATATATATAGGCATAATCCAACTATAGTTAGGACTGTCAGAATTCTAGCAGTCCTTCACCGTCTCCAATCTGACTGTTACGATCTCTAAAACTTCCAAACCGCTATAATGTGGTTTAAAATGACCAATAATTGTGTTTGAAAAGGAAGAGGTTACAAGAGAAGGAGGAAGAGGAATTTGTGTGAGAGGAAGAGGAATTTGGGTGTTTAAAATGGTGTGTCACAACTAATAAATTGCGTATTGCCCCTACAACTTTTACAATATAATAGTGATGCCCCCTATCATGTGATTAGCCCCTATCACTTTTGGTGGTACCCTTAGTAATTTTCCTTACTTTTTAGACTTAGGCCACATTTGGTTTAGACTTAGACCTTGTTTTGTCATGTCTAGGTCTCAAAATACGTAGGATTATGGTACGTGGCAATGGTCAGCTACACACCAAGCAGACTGAATCCCAACTAGAATATGTATACAAAGTCTAGAAGTCAAGTATATATGCCTAAAATATCAAGTCAACTATATCTCAATCCATAAGAAGAATAACATTAAGAACGAACCAAGTGCACTAAAGTTGATCAGACATTGATACAATGATTCTAAAATAGACAAATGCATTAAAGTGGATCTCTAATAATACATGAACAAGCTCAAAAAAAAGAATAAAATTGCAAAACTGGGCTATAACAACAAAATAAAATAATACGATATGAAATATAGATACGAAAGAACGATAAATGAGTATCACTAATGATAAATAATACATATCAACAAATACCTAGAAATAAAATTAGGTCCTCAGAGTGATAGTGTAAAACCCCTAAATTTTCACTACGAATTTTTATTTTTTTATTATTTGAAATTGGTATTTATTTTATTTTTCTCGTCGAGCACGAATATGTGCGAGATACATATTTTTGGAAAAAATATTTTTTATTTATATGGGATAGTTTTCAAAATAACATATGCTGATTATTTTAATTACTTAAAGTTATGAGAAGTGGCGCTTCGAGATTTCCAAAAATATTATTTATTTACAGTTATTTTATTGTACAAATATAAGTAGTAGTTTAGGAAAACTATTATTTTATGGATATTATTTGTGTGCGAGAGGCATGGAATATATTTCATGTCCACTGTGGATTTTTGAAATACTAATTATTTTATCAAAAAGGTTTTCAAATAATTAAATATTTAATAGTCAATTTTGAAATTAATATATTATTATTTTATTTATATTTAATAGTTGTTTTTATTTTTGAAATTAATATATTATTATTTTATTTATAATTAAATATTTAATAGTTGTTTTTATAATTTACAACTACAATTGACTGGTTTATTTTTACTAACAAAATAATTGTATTTTTTAAAGTTTAGTTTTAAACCTAAAATGATTTTTAGATTTTTAAATAGTTCCTTAACAATATTTTGAACCGTAAAAAATATAGCTTCCAAATGATAAACATTTTGGGACTAGTATTTTAAATATTTATCTAAATTATTTTAACTAATAAGATATAGTTTTTCTATTTATATTTTTTTTAACAAAATTTAGAGTTTAGCCCAAAAAGATTTTTTGATTCTTCCAAGTATTTTTCCTAAAAATAATTTTTGACTAATAAAAACTATTTTTCAAGTAATACAAATATTTTTTACAAAAATAGTATAAGTATCTAGTCTTCGCAAAGTTCTTTTGTTTCACCACCAATCAAGACTAAATCGTGTTTTTCTTAGTTTTTTGCGAAATTCGACCCTTACACATCGACCATAGCTATTGGAGGACATGTCAGAACATCACACCACATCAGATGACACCAGGCAAGATACCTTGCCATAATTATTGTTTATAATTAGTCTGTATTTTATTTATTGCATATCACTATGTATTTATTTCCAGTTCTTTTAGCTATACCAATATTGCAGTTCCTAATTTACTGCCTTCTTAGTGATATTAGCTGTACCTTGTTATTATCCTTTGATTGCATATGGCTCTAGAGTTACGGGACTACCACCTGTAGTGTGTTATATAAACCTTGACACAGTTGTACCACGAGTATGTGTGAGATGAGTATCATGTAGAGGTCCTTACGTGTTGGCTGATCACCCGCACACATGCGTTAGGTCTAATTGCTGATAGAGGCATGTTGGAGACTTAGCAGTTAGTAAAGGTTCATAATCGCAGATGCAACCTGATAGGTACATTGGGTGGGGAGAAAAATACCTGACATATGGGCTTCTTTGCACTTCCTTGCTTACCTGTGCGCTCCTCCGGAGACGCAGGCTCCAGGTGCCCTCTGACGTTTTCCAGAGCGTTATGGATGTAGTCCCTTGCACATGATGCCCTCTGACGATATTCGGATGTTACAGACGTAGGCCCCTGGTGCCCTATATGGGGACTATGCTAATCCTATTTACAGCCAGGGCTCATGCGTCGAAAGGATTGTTTCTCAACTGCATGTTCACTTTAGTATGGTTATGTTACCTTATTAGTGTCTTGTCACTTACTTTTATTTGTGGCATATTTTATATTAAGTAATTATACGATATGTTATTTATTGTATCTTGTTACGTCCCTCAGAGGACCTGGTGAATTCTTCAGGTGTTTGTTTGTGATATTCGCAGGTGCTCTAGCCAAGGCCATGATCTACTTTTTCTTCGAGGATGATTACACTTGGATCGTCTTCGCTCCGCTCGACAAAATTTTGTTATCATGTATTTCTCTCTTTTTAGTTTGTCTTTGCCCAACGATTTGTAAATGAAAATTCATGAGTTTATTATAAATTCCTTCTTTATTCGTGGATGAGATTAGTGACATGGATGACTGTATTTTACAACATATATATATATATATATATATATATATATATATATATATATATATATATATATATATATACGATGGTTCCATATATTGGAGTATACTTCGTATGTATACAGCTGGCATGTCGACGTACTTAGTCCTAAGTATTTTGGGACTGGGACGTTACAGATAGCAAGATACATAATATACATGCCAAATATAATAGTAAATAACATGCAAGGAAGATGAGTAAATAAACACAAAGAAATAAATATAACTAAGATAATGGCATGCCATAAAAAATAATATTATCGGTCATGGATAAAAGGAAATATGGATAACCGCAATACGGTGCATGCTAACGGTCCTTAAAGAGCAACACGGTGCGTGCAAATTAGGTCTAGAATTACAGTAAACGGTCAAATATCCTAATATTGACCCAAAGTTGTGCGAAGTCAAAAGAATGTTAGGAAACAAGTTTAGATGGACATGCTATATCAAGTTGAAGGTAAACATGTTTACTTCAAAATCCACGAAGGATGTTTCGAAAGATTGGCATTTATTGTGCACCAAAAAACAAGCTACGGAAAAGTACATCTATAGTCATAATTAAAAATAAAATATAATTTAATAAATAAAAATCATATAAAATAAATGAAAGATAATTTCCAAAAATTAGGGTGCTTACAGGACACTAGAGAATCAACCTACAATAACGAGCAATGGATACGAGCTATTCACAAGTTATCATTGTCATGCCCAGAACCAAACAATCGAGAGCGGGGGCAAAATAGAGTCAACTACATATACCAGAGTACGTCGATACCCCATGATATGGTCACGACTGTGTAGAATACAAGTGGTTAGTATCACACCCCAATCCCAAAATACGTACGTGGGACCAGGCCACGTGGCAATGGCCAGCTACATATTTAACCAGACGCTAGTCTGACTCAAATTCGTATAAGTTATATAGATCAGAACATGTGTCAATGTAATCATAATATCATCCACAACACTAACTATACTATGAATTATGAAAAGAAATAACTAAGGAAGAACAGATAAGATGACATCAACTAACGATACCTGAAGATCCCGATGAAGTAACTCCATTATGCCTATGTGTAACCTCCGTTAACCAAATTATGGATTTTTTAGATAATTTTTTTAAATTTTTATTTCTTTTGAATTTTTCCTAAATCTTTGAAAATCGTGCAATTCTAATATTGAGAAAATATTTTCAATCGTATTTATAATTGATGTTTTGTTGAGTCATTGGTTTTGTAAAAATTATTTTATGTGAGATTTTTACCCTAATTTAATTTCCTGTCCATTTCGAGAGAAATCTATAAGTTATATTTAATATTTTAATATATAGAAAATATTTGTCAAGTCATGTTTTGTAAATAAAAATATTTTATAACTAATTATTTTAGTTAAAGGTTTTTGATAATTGGTTGGTTATTTGATTTTCCTCTTATCGGGCTAAGACCATTCCGGTTCTAGTTCTAGCCTACCAAGTTAGGACTGGGATTGTGGGCTAGGTTTTGGTTTTAGCTAATATTTTACTAGCTAAATTGTAATTAGCTAATAACTAATTATGTAATGCTTGTGGTCCGTATTACGTATTTCTGGAATACGTATACGTATTTTATTCTGTATTTGCATGATTCCTTGTTAGCTTGTATCTTGGCTTGGTTATTTCTTGGCTTGGTTCGGCTTGGCTCGGTTTTCTTTGGTTCAATATGAACCAATGTGAACCCCCTACCTACCACCACCATTTGTATTTATTAGCCCATTTTTTCTCTCTCTTCATTAATCTCATCTTCTTCTTCCTCATTACTTTCCTACCTACCAGAGAGAGAGAGAGAGAGTGAGCTCTAGGCAAGTACAACTTGCTTCATGGAGGAACTCTGATTTTATTGCTCTATTCTCTTCTTTACTACATTCTAAAGCACTTTAGTACTTGGCATTTTCACTTTCCATGGCTAGATTCTTGTAGATCTATGTTTGCATTATTTTTGGATTTCTTGGGTTTTGATCTACTTAATCTTGTTATTTTCGAGTTTTGATGGTTCCTTGTTGTAGAGAATCTCGTTCTACCCCATTTTGACCTATGGAAGTTCGGATTTGGGCTCCAGATGAAGATTTTATGGAGCTTGGAAGCTTGGGTTCATGGTGTTCTTCTTCTCTAAAATTTTGGGGAAGAAGAACAGTGTTTGACTTGACCGCATGACAATTCATGCGGCAAGTGATTGAGCCGCATGAGGCCCTTGCTTCCCAGCCGCATAAGTCTGCCTTCATCCTCAGCCGCATGAATATGAATTGAACATGACCGCATGAGTCCTCAGTTCCTTCTTGCCGCATGGAGTTCCACTTGCCTTCAGCCGCATATGCGCCTATCTCCTTGAGCCGCATGAACTTTAGTACTTGCGGACCGCATAGGCTTGGTTCCCCGCTAGCCGCATGTGTCCCTACCCCGAGAGCCGTATGAGTCCAATTCATCCTGGCCGCATGAAGCCTTCCTTCCTGCTTGCCGCATGGGAGCTAGTCCTACTCCCAGCTGCATAGGTTCCTGCCCCTTCAGCCGCATATGTACCTTTCACTCTCAGCCGCATAGCAGCCATGTTGACTTAACCGCATGCGCCTCCTTCTATACCCAGTCGCATGAACTCCACACTTCCGCTAGCCGCATGAGGCCCAACGTCTTGGAGCCGCATGCACCCTTGCACTTCCAGCTGCATGCGCCCCCCTTGTCTTGGCCGCATGTGATTAAGTGACCCTGGCCGCATGCGCCCTCCTAATTGGGCCGCATGATTCTACCCTTTCCTGACCGCATATGACTTAGCCGCATGGCTTTTCTATGGCCCTGTATATTGATATTTTATTAGATATTTTACGTCCATTTTATATCCTTACGCCTTTTGTCATGAACTTGATAATCATGGATTTGTTTAATATGTTTAGAAATGGTACCTGAGCATGACACGATAGTGACCCGTAGTGGCGCACTCTTGACAAGAAAACCTGACATGACCTGTTAGTGGCCCGTCGTGGCGCACTCCTGACAAGTACACTTGACATTATAACCTGACATAATATATCTTGAGAAGCTGTTGCGACGGCTACCTGACATGACATGACCTGTATAAATTACATGGACACCGTGGGCGATTGTGCTTGTACCAATAAACCAGTCCTGTCTTGTATCATGTCTAGGGAGGGACTCCTGAGTACCACGGTCAGGAGTACCTATTAAAATAAACTAAGGACTAATAACTAGATTAATAAATTAGTCATGAAGAGATTTCCCCAGCTACAGGCAATCCCGTTACCTGGGCGCACCTGGGATCTGTAGCCTGCCGTCGAGTAGGGCACATTTCCAGCACACTATCATGTGTTGCACCCTTCAAGCTACCTAAGGGTACATGCGTTTCCTGGACGATATACCCACCTGAATTCAACCCTAATTTTCGTCCTGGGTAACCTGGATGGTCTGCAGGGCTTGTGGCTGTGGAATAATCTCACTACATCTTGTTAGTAATTAGGCTTGTGACAACCCTAGTTAGTTAAATTATCAAGCCGTAGTTCTTGCTTGGCCGTGAAATGATTGGATGGAGTCTAACCAGTCTAGTCTTGTCCTGATCCTGTTCCAGATTATTGAATGACCAGAATGCTTGTATTTATTTTATCGATAAATGGTGAGAAACCAAGCTCCGTTCAGACGAAGGGTTACAACCCCGGTCCTTGTTTGGTTTACGGGTTGTAACCTGGTTATCTGAATAGTTCCATGGTTATCTCGTCGTATATCATCCTGATGTGTTTTCCTTATTTTTCCAGTTCTTACTTTTATTTATATCTTGTGCTGATTGCTGGTTTTAGTTCCTAAGTGAAGCTTCCTTTGTGGCACTTGCTCTTTCTGGGATCTGACCCAGCTGGTTTTGTATGGCCAGATTTCGGAGCAGCTCCAGAGGACCCACCGCTTTTCCAGCCCGATGGTGAACACCAGACGTAATCCGGGCAACGAGTGGGTTTATTTTTGCTCTCCCACTTTATTGTAAAAATATTCTTTTGAGGCGTTTAGCCGACGAGCACCTGTTTAGCTCGATTGTATTTACTTACTGTCTGCCTACGGGCTGTAACATGATTGACAGATCCTAGGGTTGATCATGTATGACTAAACTCTTGCTAGTCCTCACATTTTGTAACGACTAGCTTCATGATCAGCTGAATATGTAATATTTGGGACGCCTTATTATTGTATATTTAATGATCATACATCTTGTAACATTTACTTACTTGCTTGAGATTGAGACAATAGGCTTGTTCATGACCATAGGAGTCTGTTGGCTTGTAGTAAACCCTCATGTATCTAGACAGCCGTGACCGTATAGCGAGATGGAATCCATTTCAATATACGTAGCTGGCTATGTCTGCCCCCGCTCTCCAGTATTCTGGTTCTGGGGCGTGACATGGTTTAAGTGGTGGCCCATGCAGGTCTTGTAAATCAAGATATGTGAGGGTTTACCGAATAGATGTCTCAATCAGTATTCGTCCTTGATCTCTGCTCGTATCTTCTGAATCCCTGGATTCTTGTCCTGACCATATGCTTGTATCGTTGATCTGTCCTGACCATATGCTTGTATCTTTGAGCATCAGACTTTTGATGCAGTCTTGAGAGCAGCCCGGAGGCATGAGTATACCTCCCAGAGGATTGTGGATAGGGCCGGAGGTCGGAAGAGATCTCACGGCCAGATGAATCAGTCTTCAGCCCCAGCCCCGGCAGCCAGGGCTTTGACTAGTGGAGCTCCGAGGCGAGCGGCCTCCGTGACATCGGTTCAGCATTCAACTCTGACGCACCCTCAGCAGCAGCAGAAGCAGAAGCAGTCTTCCGCAGTGGGATGTTCTCATTGTGGAAAGCCAGGCCATGTGGTGGCAGAATGTCGCAGGGCACAGGGATTGTGCCTGGCTTGTGGAGCACCAGACCATAGGGTTGGATCATGTCCGAATAGGGGTGGTTCATCATCGTCCAACCTTTCTAGCTCTTCGGTGAGAGGACCAGCACCGGTCCAGCAGCAGCAGCAGTACCCATTGTCGAGGCCCTTGTCGCCTCAGTCCCAGATGTTCCAGCAGCAAAACCCCCAGCAGCATGCACAAGCCCAAGGCTTGAGTCAGAATAGGCAGCGAAGATTCCAGCAGAGGGGACCAGCACCCCGAGGGCACGGTCAGGCTATGGTGATGACCGCAGAGGAAGGATTGGCACCAGGAGAGGTAATGGCAGGTACTATTCTCGTCAACTCATTTCCAGCTTCAGCTTTATTTGATTCTGGTGCATCGCATTCTTTTATGTCTGCACGATTCGCGACACGGGTAGGATTGGAGCCCGAGTCATTATCAGTAAGGCTCAATATACTTACTGGTAACGGACTTGTGGGAGTAGATAGGGTGTTTTTCTCGTGTCGGATCGTAGTTAGCGGTAGAGAATTCTCCGCTAGATTGATAGAGTTCCCGATGGCCGATTATGATGTGGTCTTAGGGATGGATTGGTTGAGGAACCAGTATGCTAGAATAGACTGCCATATTGGTAGGGTTGTTTTTAGCATTCCAGGCGAGCCGGAGTTTTTCTTTTCCAGAGGAGCAGTTGAGCCTTCTCCTCCAGTATTGCGGATGGCAGTAGCAGCAGTTCAGTTGCCCAGGATAGTGGATGAGTTCCCTGATGTTTTTCCAGAAGAGCTACCAGGTATGCCTCCGGAGCGGGAGATCGAGTTCACTATAGACTTGATTCCCGGGACAGCCCCAGTGTCAGAGAGAGTCTACAGGATGGCGCCTTCAGAATTGGAGATATTGTACAAGATGATTGAAGAACTTCGAGCCAAGGGATTCATTCGTGCTAGTGGATCGCCTTGGGGAGCCCCGATGCTTCTTGTGAAAAAGAAGGATGGTACGTCCAGGTTATGTGTTGATTATCGTACCTTGAACTCAGTAACAATCAAGAACAGATACCCTCTTCCGAGGATAGATGACTTGTTTGATCAACTCAAAGGGGCTTCAGTATTCTCAAAGATTGATTTGCGCTCAGGTTATCATCAGATCAGAGTCAGAGAGCAGGACATCCCGAAGACAGCTTTTAGATCGAGATATGGGCATTGGGAGTTCCTTGTTATGCCTTTTGGAGCGACCAATGCGTCGACAGTATTCATGGACCTCATGAATCGCATCTTCATGCCTTACTTGGATCAGTTTATGATTGTGTTCTTGGATGACATCCTGGTCTACAGCAAGAGTGAGGCGAAGCATGAGCAGCATCTCCGTGTGGTTCTTCAGATCCTCAGAGAGCACCAGTTATATGCCAAGTTCAGTAAATGCGAGTTCTAGCTCGATCGCATTTCGTACTTGGGTCATATCATCACCAGAGAAGGAGTAGAAGTGGATCCCCAGAAGATTGTTGCTATTGAGTCATGGCCAGTGCCCAGCACAGTTGCAGAGGTTCGTAGTTTCCTTGGATTGGCCGGCTACTACCGGCGGTTTGTTTCGAATTTTGCTCGAATTTCAGCACCATTGACGCAGTTGACCCGCAAGGATGCGCAGTTTGCTTGGACGGCAGAGTGTCAGAGTTCTTTTGAGCAGTTGAAGCGAGGCCTGATAACAGCTCCTATTTTCACGCTTCCCGATGGGACCGGAGGATTCTCAGTGTATTGTGATGCTTCAGGCAGAGGCTTAGGATGTGTTCTGATGCAGCATAGGAAGGTAATAGCTTATGCGTCATGACAACTTCGTGATCATGAGAGGAATTACCCAACCCATGACCTGGAGCTGGCAGCAGTGGTGTTGCACTTAAGTTGTGGAGGCACTATTTGTATGGAGACAGGGTGGAGATTTTCACTGACCACAAGAGCCTGAAGTATGTTTTCACCCAGAAGGATCTTAACATGCGTCAGAGGAGATGGCTGGAGCTTCTTGTAGATTATGATGTCAACCTGCAGTATCATCCTGGGAAGGCCAACGTCATAGCAGATGCATTGAGCAGGAGAGCAGGAGTTTATTTCCTAACAGCGCAACCAGAGCTGTTAGCAGATCTTCAGAAGATGGGTATAGAAGTTGTTCTCCCTTCCAGTGTGGCATTGATGGCCAGTATGCAAGTTCAGTCCACAATAGTCGAGAGGATCCGGATGGCACAGTCGGCAGATTCCAAGCTTCAGCGACTCAGAGCAGAGTGCGAGGCAGGTCAAAGACTAGAGCTATGCATTCATGAGGACGGTACACTTCGATATGGGAAGCGTCTTTGTGTACCCAGTAGAGATATCAGGCAGGAGATCATGGCAGAGGCGCACGGTTCACAGTATTCTATCCATCCCGGCAGTACGAAGATGTACCGTGATATCCGTCAGCACTTCTGGTGGAATGGCATGAAGCGGGAGATAGCTCGGTTTGTCTCTCGGTGTTTGGTTTGCCAATAAGTTAAAGCTGAACATCAGAGACCGGCTGGACTTCTTCAGCCTTTACCGATTCCAGAATGGAAGTGGGAGCATGTGACCATGGATTTCGTGACCGGATTACCTAGATCCCCAGCTGGTAGAGATGCTATCTGGGTTATAGTTGATCGGCTCACGAAGGTGGCTCATTTTCTTCCATTCAGAGTTGGTCAGTCGACGGCTCAGCTAGCAGAGATGTACCTCAGGCAGATTGTCAGATTGCACGGTGTGCCAGTCAGTATCACCTTGGACCGAGATTCCAGATTTACGTCACACTTTTGGCGTAGCCTGCAGAAGAGTTTGGGAACTCGTCTCCAGTTCAGTTCAGCTTATCACCCGCAGACAGATGGCCAGTCGGAGCACACGATCCAGACTCTTGAAGATATGTTGAGATCATGCACACTTGACTTCGGTGGTTCATGGGAAGATCACTTGCACCTGGTAGAATTCTCGTACAACAACAGTTTTCAGGCCAGTATCCAGATGGCACCATTCGAGGCACTATATGGTAGGAAGTGCAGATCCCCGCTAGCCTGGGATGATGTTGGAGAGAGACAAATGCTTGGTCCAGAAATGATCGCTCAGACAGTTGAGGTGGTCAGGAGAGTCCGAGATCATCTTAGAGTTGCCCAAGATCGCCAGCGCTATTGGGCCGATTCTCATCGGCGTCCTCTCGAGTTTTCGGTCGGCGATCACGTATTCCTGAGGATTTTGCCTAACCGTGGCGTCATTCGTTTCGGCGTCCGGGGAAAGCTTAGTCCTAGGTATATAGGACCGTTTGACATTCTGGAGCGAGTAGGAGATGTGTCCTATCGTCTCGCTCTTCTGCCGTCGCTAAGCGAGGTGCATGACGTGTTCCATGTATCCCAATTACGACGGTATATCCCGGACCCGAGCCACATCCTGGATCATTCGGAATTGGTTGTTGGTACCAACCTTTCGTATGAGGAGAGGCCCGTGTCTATATTAGACCGGAGAGAGAAGATCCTCAAGAACAAGACTATCAAGTTAGTCCGAGTTGCTTGGGGTCATCACTCTTTGGGGGAGTCAACATGGGAGCGTGAGGATGATATCCGATCGCGATATCCCGACTTGTTTGACTCGTGAGGTATAACGTCTTTCTTATGCCTCATGCCTTCGATTCTTTGCTTGCATGATTGATTGATTGTCTAGTATAGCTTGCTTGTTATTAATGTAGCTTGTCATTGCTCCTCTAGCCTCTTGATTAAATTCCGAGGACGGAATTCTTTTAAGGTGGGTAGAGTTGTAATGCTTGTGGTCCGTATTACGTATTTTTGGAATACGTATACGTATTTTATTCTGTATTTGCATGATTCCTTGTTAGCTTGTATCTTGGCTTGGTTATTTCTTGGCTTGGTTCGGCTTGGCTCGATTTTCTTTGGTTCAATATGAACCAATGTGAACCCCCTACCTACCACCACCATTTGTATTTATTAGCCCATTCTTTTCTCTCTCTTCATTAATCTCATCTTCTTCTTCCTCATTACTTCCCTACCTACCAGAGAGAGAGAGTGAGCTCTAGGCAAGTGCAACTTGCTTCATGGAGGAACTCTGATTTTATTGCTCCATTCTCTTCTTTACTACATTCTAAAGCACTTTAGTACTTGGCATTTTCACTTTCCATGGCTAGATTCTTGTAGATCTATGTTTGTATTATTTTCGGATTTCTTGGATTTTGATCTACTTAATCTTGTTATTTTTGAGTTTTGATGGTTCCTTGTTGTAGAGAATCTCGTTCTACCCCATTTTGACCTATGGAAGTTCGGATTTGGGCTCCAGATGAAGATTATATGGAGCTTGGAAGCTTGGGTTCATGGTGTTCTTCTTCTCTGAAATTTTGGGGAAGAAGAACAGTGCTTGACTTGACCGCATGACAATTCATACGGCAAGTGATTGAGCCGCATGAGGCCCTTGCTTCCCAGCCGCATAAGTCTGCCTTCATCCTCAGCCGCATGAATATGAATTGAACATGACCGCATGAGTCCTCAGTTCCTTCTTGCCGTATGGAGTCCCACTTGCCTTCAGCCGCATATGCGCCTATCTCCTTGAGCCGCATGAACTCTAGTACTTGCGGACCGCATAGGCTTGGTTCCCCGCTAGCCGCATGTGCCCCTACCCCGAGAGCCGTATGAGTCCAATTCATCCTGGCCGCATGAAGCCTTCCTTCCTGCTTGCCGCATGGAAGCTAGTCCTACTCCCAGCTGCATAGGTTCCTGCCCCTTCAGCCGCATATGTACCTTTCACTCTCAGCCGCATAGCAGCCATGTTGACTTAACCGTATGCGCCTCCTTCTATACCCAGTCGCATGAACTCTACACTTTCGCTGGCCGCATGAGGCCCAACGTCTTGGAGCCGCATGCACCCTTGCACTTCCAGCTGCATGCGCCCCCCTTGTCTTGGCCGCATGTGATTCAGTGACCCTGGCCGCATGCGCCCTCATAATTGGGCCGCATGATTCTACCCTTTCCTGACCGCATATGACTTAGCCGCATGGCTTTTCTATAGCCCTGTATATTGATATTTTATTAGATATTTTACGTCTATTTTATATCCTTACGCCTTTTGTCATGAACTTGATAATCATGGATTTGTTTAATATGTTTGGAAATGGTACCTGAGCATGACACGATAGTGACCCATAGTGGCGCACTCTTGACAAGAAAACCTGACATGACCTGATAGTGGCCCGTCGTGGCGCACTCCTAACAAGTACACTTGATATGATAACCTGACATAATATATCTTGAGAAGCTGTTGCGACGGCTACCTGACATGACATGACCTGTATAAATTACATGGACACCGTGAGCGATTGTGCTTGTACCAATAAACCAGTCCTGTCTTGTATCATGTCTAGGGAGGGACTCCTGAGTACCACGGTCTGGAGTACCTAATGAAATAAACTAAGGACTAATAACTAGATTAATAAATTAGTCATGAAGAGATTTCCCCAGCTACAGGCAATCCCGTTACCTGGGCGCACCTGGGATCTATAGCCTGCCGTCGAGTAGGGCACATTTCCAGCACACTGTCATGTGTTGCACCCTTCAAGCTACCTAAGGGTACATACGTTTCCTGGACGATGTACCCACCTGAATTCAACCCTAATTTTCGTCCTGGGTAACCTGGATGGTCTGCAGGGCTTGTGGCTGTGGAATAATCTCACTGCATCTTGTTAGTAATTAGGCTTGTGACAACCCTAGTTAGTTAAAGTATCAAGCCGTAGTTCTTGCTTGGCCGTGAAATGATTGGATGGAGTCTAACCAGTCTAGTCTTGTCCTGATCCTGTTCCAGATTATTGAATGACCAGAATGCTTGTATTTATTTTACCGATAAATGGTGAGAAACCAAGCTCCGTTCAGACGAAGGGTTACAACCCCGGTCCTTGTTTGGTTTACGGGTTGTAACCTGGTTATCTGAATAGTTCCATGGTTATCTCGTCGTATATCATCCTGATGTATTTTCCTTATTTTTCCAGTTCTTACTTTTATTTATATCTTGTGCTGATTGCTGGTTTTAGTTCCTAAGTGAAGCTTCCTTTGTGGCACTTGCTCTTTCTGGGATCTGACCCAGCTGGTTTTGTATGGCCAGATTTCGGAGCAGCTCCAGAGGACCCACCGCTTTTCCAGCCCGATGGTGAACACCAGACGTAATCTGGGCAACGAGTGGGTTTATTTTTGCTCTCCCACTTTATTGTAAAAATATTCTTTTGAGGCGTTTAGCCAACGAGCACCTGTTTAGCTCGATTGTATTTACTTACTGTCTGCCTACGGGCTGTAACATGATTGACAGATCCTAGGGTTGATCATGTATGACTAAACTCTTGCTAGTCCTCACATTTTGTAACGACTAGCTTCATGATCAGCTGAATATGTAATATTTGGGATGCCTTATTGTTGTATATTTAATGATCATATATCTTGTAACATTTACTTACTTGCTTGAGATTGAGACAATAGGCTTGTTCATGACCATAGGAGACTGTTGGCTTGTAGTAAACCCTCATGTATCTAGACAGCCGTGACCGTATAGCGAGATGGAATCCATTTCAATATACGTAGCTGGCTATGTCTGTCCCCGCTCTCCAGTATTCTGGTTCTGGGGCGTGACATGGTTTAAGTGGTGGCCCATGCAGGTCTTGTAAATCAAGATATGTGAGGGTTTACCGAATAGATGTCTCAATCAGTATTCGTCCTTGATCTCTGCTCGTATCTTCTGAATCCCTGGATTCTTGTCCTGACCATGTGCTTGTATCGTTGATCTGTCCTGGTCCTTCCTTATTGTTCCCTATGTCGTCTTCTTCAGCGGCATTGTTCGTGGTCCTATCGATCAGCAAGGTGGAGCACCTCCCGCGGACCAGCAGCAACCCGGAGATCAAGCCCAGCATTCCGGAGTAGCCTCCAGAGTCGTGCCTTCTGGCGGAGAGCCACCAGTCCAGCCAGTTCAGCCTGCCGAGCCTGATGATGGCACATTAGTAGGACTCGTCAGGACCTTGATAGCTTCTCAAGATCGTCGTGGAGATGCCTTGCAACAGGCAGTGACGGATGCCTTGACCAGAGGAGGTCATCAGGGTAACAGCGCGGCCAACAGCTTCAAGCGCTTGAACCCTCCATTCTTCGACGGTAGTGAAGATGCTATTACGGAAGATGCATGGCTTCAGGACACAGAAGTGATTCTCGAGGCAGCCAGGACTCCGGAGAATGAGAAGGTAGCCGTGGTACGCCTGCAGTTGTTAGATCTTGCTCGCAGCTGGTGGGCAGCTCAGGCCATTGGATTAGCAGCACCCATTGCTTGGGCGGTATTCAGAGAGAGATTCCAGACCAAGTATTTCGATGCTGTAGCCCGATATGATCTACAGACGAGGTTCACTAATCTGAAGCAAGGAGGCAGGACGGTCGATGGATATGCGGCCGAGTTTTCGAGACTCAGTCGGTTTGCTCCCACCTTGGTGGCAACCGAGTATGATAGAGCCCAGCGGTTCCAGCAGGGGCTTCACCTGGAGATCTTGTTGGCAGTCGAGCAGTTTGAGCATCAGACTTTTGATGCAGTCTTGAGAGCAGCCCGGAGGCATGAGTATACCTCCCAGAGGATTGTGGATAGGGCCGGAGGTCGGAAGAGATCTCACGGCCAGATGAATCAGTCTTCAGCCCCAGCCCCGGCAGCCAGGGCTTTGACTATTGGAGCTCCGAGGCGAGCGGCCTCCGTGACGTCGGTTCAGCATTCAACTCTGACGCACCCTCAGCAGCAGCAGAAGCAGAAGCAGTCTTCCGCAGTGGGATGTTCTCATTGTGGGAAGCCAGGCCATGTGGTGGCAGAATGTCGCAGGACGCAGGGATTGTGCCTGGCTTGTGGAGCACCAGACCATAGGGTTGGATCATGTCCGAATAGGGGTGGTTCATCATCGTCCAACCTTTCTAGCTCTTCGGTGAGAGGACCAGCACCGGTCCAGCAGCAGCAGCAGTACCGATTGTCGAGGCCTTTGCCGCCTCAGTCCCAGATGTTCCAGCAGCAGAACCCCCAGCAGCATGCACAAGCCCAAGCCTTGAGTCAGAATAGGCAACGAGGATTCCAGCAGAGGGGACCAGCACCCCGAGGGCACGGTCAGGCTATGGTGATGACCGCAGAGGAAGGATTGGCACCAGGAGAGGTAATGGCAGGTACTATTCTCGTCAACTCATTTCTAGCTTCAGCTTTATTTGATTCTGGTGCATCGCATTCTTTTATGTCTGCACGATTCGCGACACGGGTAGGATTGGAGCCCGAGTCATTATCAGTAAGGCTTAATATACTTACTGGTAACGGACTTGTGGGAGTAGATATGGTGTTTTCCTCGTGTCGGATCGTAGTTAGCGGTAGAGAATTCCCCGCTAGATTGATAGAGTTCCCGATGTCCGATTATGATGTGGTCTTAAGGATGGATTGGTTGAGGAACCAGTATGCTAGAATAGACTGCCATATTGGTAGGGTTGTTTTTAGTATTCCAGGCGAGCCGGAGTTTTTCTTTTCCAGAGGAGCAGTTGAGCCTTCTCCTCCAGTATTACGGATGGCAGTAGCAGCAGTTCAGTTGCCCAGGATAGTGGATGAGTTCCCTGATGTTTGTCCAGAAGAGCTACCAGGTATGCCTCCGGAGCGGGAGATCGAGTTCACTATAGACTTGATTCCCGGGACAGCCCCAGTGTCAGAGAGAGTCTACAGGATGGCACCTTCAGAATTGGAGATATTGTACAAGATGATTGAAGAACTTCGAGCCAAGGGATTCATTCGTGCTAGTGGATCGCCTTGGGGAGCCCCGATGCTTCTTGTGAAAAAGAAGGATGGTACGTCCAGGTTATGTGTTGATTATCGTACCTTGAACTCAGTAACAATCAAGAACAGATACCCTCTTCCGAGGATAGATGACTTGCTTGATCAACTCAAAGGGGCTTCAGTATTCTCGAAGATTGATTTGCGCTCAGGTTATCATCAGATCAGAGTCAGAGAGCAGGACATCCCGAAGACAGCTTTTAGATCGAGATATGGGCATTGGGAGTTCCTTGTTATGCCTTTTGGAGCGACCAATACGCCGGCAGTATTCATGGACCTCATGAATCGCATCTTCATGCCTTACTTGGATCAGTTTGTGATTGTGTTCTTGGATGACATCCTGGTCTACAGCAAGAGTGAGGCGAAGCATGAGCAGCATCTCTGTGTGGTTCTTCAGATCCTCAGAGAGCACCAGTTATATGCCAAGTTCAGTAAATGCGAGTTCTGGCTCGATCGCATTTCGTACTTGGGTCATATCATCACCAGAGGAGGAGTAGAAGTGGATCCCCAGAAGATTATTGCTATTGAGTCATGGCCAGTGCCCAGCACAGTTGCAGAGGTTCGTAGTTTCCTTGGATTGGCCGGCTACTACCGACGGTTTGTTTCGGATTTTGCTCGAATTTCAGCACCATTGACGCAGTTGACCCGCAAGGATGCGCAGTTTGCTTGGACGGCAGAGTGTCAGAGTTCTTTTGAGCAGTTGAAGCGAGGCCTGATAACAGCTCCTATTCTCACGCTTTCCGATGGGACCGGAGGATTCTCAGTGTATTGTGATGCTTCAGGCAGAGGCTTAGGATGTGTTCTGATGCAGCATGGGAAGGTAATAGCTTATGCGTCATGACAACTTCGTGATCATGAGAGGAATTACCCAACCTATGACCTGGAGCTGGCAGCAGTGGTGTTTGCACTTAAGTTGTGAAGGCACTATTTGTATGGAGACAGGGTGGAGATTTTCACTGACCACAAGAGCCTGAAGTATGTTTTCACCCAGAAGGATCTTAACATGCGTCAGAGAAGATGGCTGGAGCTTCTTGTAGATTATGATGTCAACCTGCAGTATCATCCTGGGAAGGCCAACGTCATAGCAGATGCATTGAGCAGGAGAGCAGGAGTTTATTTCCTAACAGCGCAACCAGAGCTGTTAGCAGATCTTCAGAAGATGGGTATAGAAGTTGTTCTCCCTTCCAGTGTGGCATTGATGGCCAGTATGCAAGTTCAGTCCACAATAGTCGAGAGGATCCGGATGGCACAGTCGGCAGATTCCAAGCTTCAGCGACTCAGAGCAGAGTGCGAGGCAGGTCAAAGACCAGAGCTATGCATTCATGAGGACGGTACACTTCGACATGGGAAGCGTCTTTGTGTACCCAGTAGAGATATCAGGCAGGAGATCATGGCAGAGGCGCACAGTTCACAGTATTCTATCCATCCCGGCAGTACGAAGATGTACCGTGATATCCGTCAGCACTTCTGGTGGAATGGCATGAAGCGGGAGATAGCTCGGTTTGTCTCTCGGTGTTTGGTTTGCCAACAAGTTAAAGCTGAACATCAGAGACCGGCTGGACTTCTTCAGCCTTTACCGATTCCAGAATGGAAGTGGGAGCATGTGACCATGGATTTCGTGACCGGATTACCTAGATCCCCAGCTGGTAGAGATGCTATCTGGGTTATAGTTGATCGGCTCACGAAGGTGGCTCATTTTCTTCCATTCAGAGTTGGTCAGTCGACGGCTCAGCTAGCAGAGATGTACCTCAGACAGATTGTCAGATTGCACGGTGTGCCAGTCAGTATCACCTCGGACCGAGATTCCAGATTTACGTCACACTTTTGGCGTAGCCTGCAGAAGAGTTTGTGAACTCGTCTCCAGTTCAGTTCAGCTTATCACCCGCAGACAGATGGCCAGTCGGAGCGCACGATCCAGACTCTTGAAGATATATTGAGATCATGCACACTTGACTTCGGTGGTTCATGGGAAGATCACTTGCACCTGGTAGAATTCTCGTACAACAACAGTTTCCAGGCCAGTATCCAGATGGCACCATTCGAGGCACTATATGGTAGGAAGTGCAGATCCCCGCTAGCCTGGGATGATGTTGGAGAGAGACAAATGCTTGGTCCAGAAATGATCGCTCAGACAGTTGAGGTGGTCAGGAGAGTCCGAGATCATCTTAGAGTTGCCCAAGATCGCCAGCGCTATTGGGCCGATTCTCATCGGCGTCCTCTCGAGTTTTCGGTCGGCGATCACGTATTCCTGAGGATTTTGCCTAACCGTGGCGTCATTCGTTTCGGCGTCCGGGGAAAGCTTAGTCCTAGGTATATAAGACCGTTTGACATTCTGGAGCGAGTAGGAGATATATCCTATCGTCTCGCTCTTCTGCCGTCGCTAAGCGAGGTGCATGACGTGTTCCATGTATCCCAATTACGACGGTATATCCCGGACCCGAGCCACATCCTGGATCATTCGGAATTGGTTGTTGGTACCAACCTTTCGTATGAGGAGAGGCCCGTGTCTATATTGGACCGGAGAGAGAAGATCCTCAAGAACAAGACTATCAAGTTAGTCCGAGTTGCTTGGGGTCATCACTCTTTGGGGGAGTCAACATGGGAGCGTGAGGATGATATCCGATCGCGATATCCCGACTTATTTGACTCGTGAGGTATAATGTCTTTCTTATGCCTCATGCCTTCGATTCCTTGCTTGCATGATTGATTGATTGTCTAGTATAGCTTGCTTGTTATTAGTGTAGCTTGTCATTGCTCCTCTAGCCTCTTGATTAAATTCCGAGGACGGAATTCTTTTAAGGTGGGTAGAGTTGTAATGCTTGTGGTCCGTATTACGTATTTTTGGAATACGTATACGTATTTTATTCTGTATTTGCATGATTCCTTGTTAGCTTGTATCTTGGCTTGGTTATTTCTTGGCTTGGTTCGGCTTGGCTCGGTTTTCTTTGGTTCAATATGAACCAATGTGAACCCCCTACCTACCACCACCATTTGTATTTATTAGCCCATTCTTTTCTCTCTCTTCATTAATCTCATCTTCTTCTTCCTCATTACTTCCCTACCTACCAGAGAGAGAGAGTGAGCTCTAGGCAAGTGCAACTTGCTTCATGGAGGAACTCTGATTTTATTGCTCTATTCTCTTCTTTACTACATTCTAAAGCACTTTAGTACTTGGCATTTTCACTTTCCATGGCTAGATTCTTGTAGATCTATGTTTGCATTATTTTTGGATTTCTTGGGTTTTGATCTACTTAATCTTGTTATTTTCGAGTTTTGATGGTTCCTTGTTGTAGAGAATCTCGTTCTACCCCATTTTGACCTATGGAAGTTCGGATTTGGGCTCCAGATGAAGATTTTATGGAGCTTGGAAGCTTGGGTTCATGGTGTTCTTCTTCTCTGAAATTTTGGGGAAGAAGAACAGTGCTTGACTTGACCGCATGACAATTCATACGGCAAGTGATTGAGCCGCATGAGGCCCTTGCTTCCCAGCCGCATAAGTCTGCCTTCATCCTCAGCCGCATGAATATGAATTGAACATGACCGCATGAGTCCTCAGTTCCTTCTTGCCGCATGGAGTCCCACTTGCCTTCAGCCGCATATGCGCCTATCTCCTTGAGCCGAATGAACTCTAGTACTTGCGGACCGCATAGGCTTGGTTCCCCGCTAGCCGCATGTGCCCCTACCCCGAGAGCCGCATGAGTCCAATTCATCCTGGCCGCATGAAGCCTTCCTTCTTGCTTGCCGCATGAAAGCTAGTCCTTCTCCCAGCTGTATAGGTTCCTGCCCCTTCAGCCGCATATGTACCTTTCATTCTCAGCCACATAGCAGCCATGTTGACTTAACCGTATGCGCCTCATTCTATACCCAGTCGCATGAACTCCACACTTCCGCTGGCCGCATGAGGCCCAACGTCTTGGAGCCGCATGCACCCTTGCACTTCCAGCTGCATGCGCCTCCCCTTGTCTTGGCCGCATGTGATTCAGTGACCCTGGCCGCATGCGCCCTCATAATTGGGCCGCATGATTCTACCCTTTCCTGACCGCATATGACTTAGCTGCATGGCTTTTCTATGGCCCTGTATATTGATATTTTATTAGATATTTTACGTCTATTTTATATCCTTACGCCTTTTGTCATGAACTTGATAATCATGGATTTGTTTAATATGTTTGGAAATGGTACCTGAGCATGACACGATAGTGACCCGTAGTGGCACACTCTTGACAAAAAAACCTGACATGACCTGATAGTGGCCCATCGTGGCGCACTCCTGACAAGTACACTTGACATGATAACCTGACATGATATATCTTGAGAAGCTGTTGCGACGGCTACCTGACATGACATGACCTGTATAAATTACATGGACACCGTGGGCGATTGTGCTTGTACCAATAAACCAGTCCTGTCTTGCATCATGTCTAGGGAGGGACTCCTGAGTACCACGGTCAGGAGTACCTATTGAAATAAACTAAGGACTAATAACTAGATTAATAAATTAGTCATGAAGAGATTTCCCCAGCTACAGGCAATCCCGTTACCTGGGCGCACCTGGGATCTGTAGCCTGCCGTCGAGTAGGGCACATTTCCAGCACACTGTCATGTGTTGCACCCTTCAAGCTACCTAAGGGTACATGCATTTCCTGGACGATGTACCCACCTGAATTCAACCCTAATTTTCGTCCTGGGTAACCTGGATGGTCTGCAGGGCTTGTGGCTGTGGAATAATCTCACTGCATCTTGTTAGTAATTAGGCTTGTGACAACCCTAGTTAGTTAAAGTATCAAGCCGTAGTTCTTGCTTGGCCGTGAAATAATTGGATGGAGTCTAACCAGTCTAGTCTTGTCCTGATCCTGTTCCAGATTATTGAATGACCAGAATGCTTGTATTTATTTTACCGATAAATGGTGAGAAACCAAGCTCCGTTCAGACGAAGGGTTACAACCCCGGTCCTTGTTTGGTTTACGGGTTGTAACCTGGTTATCTGAATAGTTCCATGGTTATCTCGTCGTATATCATCCTGATGTATTTTCCTTATTTTTCCAGTTCTTACTTTTATTTATATCTTGTGTTGATTGCTGGTTTTAGTTCCTAAGTGAAGCTTCCTTTGTGGCACTTGCTCTTTCTGGGATCTGACCCAGCTGGTTTTGTATGGCCAGATTTCGGAGCAGCTCCAGAGGACCCACCGCTTTTCCAGCCCGATGGTGAACACCAGACGTAACCCGGGCAACGAATGGGTTTATTTTTGCTCTCCCACTTTATTATAAAAATATTCTTTTGAGGCGTTTAGCCGACGAGCACCTGTTTAGCTCGATTGTATTTACTTACTGTCTGCCTACGGGCTGTAACATGATTGACAGATCCTAGGGTTGATCATGTATGACTAAACTCTTGCTAGTCCTCACATTTTGTAACGACTAGCTTCATGATCAGCTGAATATGTAATATTTGGGACGCCTTATTATTGTATATTTAATGATCATACATCTTGTAACATTTACTTACTTGCTTAAGATTGAGACACTAGGCTTGTTCATGACCATAGGAGACTGTTGGCTTGTAGTAAACCCTCATGTATCTAGACAGCCGTGACCGTATAGCGAGATGGAATCCATTTCAATATACGTAGCTGGCTATGTCTGCCCCCGCTCTCCAGTATTCTGGTTCTGGGGCGTGACAAATTAACTGGATATTAATATATATAATTAGCTAGTGAATATTTAGTATTAATTAGCTAAATTAGTGGATAACAATATTGTTAGTGGTTAGTGTCGTGGTTAGTGTTAGTGTTCTACTATGTTTTCTAATTCTGTTACATTTACATATTGCCTTTAGGGTTTCCCTTCCTACCCTATAAATATTGCACACTTCCCAAAAACAAGCAAAACCCCTAAACCCAACAGCACACATACATTACAGTCGTTACAGCCTTTCCCTTGTCCAGCCCCTAGCCAACGCCACCTCGGCGCTGCCAATACAGTTCTTCGGCCTCCCGATCTTCCCTCCTTGGCAGCAAATGCCTCACATGAAGACACACGTCCTCACAACCTCCTCACTTCGGCCTGTGGCCGACCACCCTTGGCAAAGCCCCTCCCCTGACTCCATCCTGTCCGTCTAGTCGAGCCCCACCTGACCACTCCGACATCACCACCACCTCCATGAACATCTCCCCTCGGCCACCTTGGCTCAAGTCACACCACCACTGCAAACACCACCTGGCCTCTCCCCAATGCCCCAGTGTTATGCCTTATATTTTCTTAATAATATAGTAATAATTTTCTCTACATAAATTTTTTTCACATTGATCCCTAACTAAATTATGTAAATTAAACATGGGCTTCTCTATGTAAATTGGGTTATGTGTCATGACATTAGGCTAGGTGGCAACCAAAGAAGCTAGGTGGCACACCATGAGTAAATTGGGTTATGTGTCATGACATTGGGCTAGGTGGCAACCAAAGAAGCTAGGTGGCACACCATAAGCATAGGTGTCATTTACCTATGACATGTGGCATTAGTTCATGCCATATGTCTTCAAGCATGGAGAAAACCCCCTCCATGAGACACATCGCCACTTCTCCCTTCATTATTTCTCCTCCCTCTTCCTCTACACACACACACACATACATACAAACCTCTCTCTTCCTCCTCCCTACTCCCATTGCTACTGCTGCTGCTGAGATTGCTACTGCTGCTGCCATTGTTGCTGCTGCCGTTCCCGCCTCCGGCCACCACCGTCGCTGACCACCGCCACTGCCGTCGTCGGCCACCCACCACCGCCGGTCGCCCCCTATTCCAGTACCTCCTCCTTCTTCTCCTCCTCTTCTATTTCCCAAAACCTAGGTAAAATCCTTAATTCCCTTCTCCTTGCCTTTCAATTTGTCACTCCCCGTTCCCGGAATACGTAAATTTTTGATTTTTCTTGTATATGGTATCTGGCACCTGTATTTTGATTGTATGTATCATGTATTTGTAACTGGCCAGTCGACGGAACAGTATCTCGTCGCGGAATAGTGTGCCACCCCTTGTCCTTGTTTGGTTGTAGGCGTGGTTCACTATTTCGATGATAGGATTTCTGGACCGTGTTGTGGTTAGGATTTTATTTAATTAATTTAATTAGTTGTATCATGTAGCATTTAGCATGTCATTAGTCATATGGTTTAGAGCATGCTTAAGGTTAGGGTTTCTTTGAGTCAACCCAACCCCTATATATATTCTCTTCCTCTTTCTCTCTCCTTATTCACTCTTTTATTTATTTTCCTCAAGCAAACTTTTAGGCAAGTACATCTTGCACAAATGGAGAGATTCTTGCATTTTTTATTTTTTGATTTTTCTTTGATATGATTTGTCTATATTGTTCTTCTCATCATCCTCTACAAGTTTAGTTCTTGGAGTTTTTGATTTTAATGGCTAGTTTTGTGTAGATCTAAGTTTCTAAAACTAGGGTTCTACGGATTTTCATGGTTTTGATCTATCAAACTTGGTTGTTTTTGAAAACTAATGGTCCTATGTTGTAGGAAATTTCATTCTACCTAATTTTGACCTTTGAAAAGTAAGATTTTAACTTGTTTTGAGGAAGTTATGGCCAAAATAATATTTGGACATTTTTTATTTCATTTGTCCTGATTCTGGGAGGGACGATGAATAGTGGCACATGAATAGTGCTGCATGGATAAATAGTGCCGCATGGATGAATAGTGCCATAGGCTTGCATAGTACCGTATGGATGAATAGTACTGCATGGATTGCATAGTGCCGCAGGCTTGCATAGTGCCGCTTGGCTTGCATAGTACCGCAGGCTTGCATAGTGTCGTATAGACGAATAGTATCACATGGCTTGCATAGTGCAGCATAGTGCCTATTTTGGCTGTTTTTGGCTGTTTTATGCCCTATTTGGCTGATTTGTGGCCAGAATTTCTCCCAACTCCCAACATAAAAGTTGTAGATATTTGTCATGGCTTCAAGGATCCTCATGTCTCACTTTAACCAGCATTCATATATGACTTTTATGTCACGAGGGGTCCGTGTGACTTCCTGACTTGACTATGTTCCTGACCTGATTACCTGTATACGTGCTGGTACCTATTCTAAGTGTGTATTGGGATACAATATTAGTGTGCACTGCGGTGCTATTTAATGAGTGCACTAAGGTGTGACTCTATGTGCTATGTGATCATTCGTGTTATAAGTCATTATAAGTGTACCTTCCAGCATAGTCATGGTAATTAGTCAGTAATAGTGTCATGGTATATTGATTGTTGTTTGATGCATTACACTAAATATGGATCTAGATTGAGCCGATGTGGATTCATACTTAGGGTACACGTACTATAGTACGACATATAGGAGGATGGCCATGTGACCACGATATATAATTCCAATATCAAGATAGGGTTAACCTAAGCAACTTAAATCGGTAGAAGCATTGTAGGGAACAGAATCCCGAGATCGTGCCATAATAGCCACCCTAGGTCCAGTCCTAACGTGTCGGGTTGGCTGCCACGGATACGGTTTCATGTACCTATAGGGGATGACTATATCTGACTCCTACGTGCTATGTGTTATATATTTTAGCATGGTGGCCTTACGGGGGACCGATGCATAATCAAAGTGCTAAGTGTATATGTATATTATATGGTTTGGCTAGCCCTGCTGGGTTGACACGATAAGAGGATTCCTATATTGCATTACTGGGATAACCCAGACAAATCATAGAAAACCGTAGGATTAATTGGCCGCTTGTAAGCCGACTTATTTGTGATATGTTTTCTTCTGTTAGCAACTGAGGAACATGGACTATCGTGGTGCGTGGTCCAACGCATGTCCTTGTTTGGTTGTTGGGTTGGGCTATTGTGCTGCGATAGGCTATGGACAGAAGTCGCGATCAGAAGCCCTTCACCTGCCCATGGTTATAGGATATATCTTATCTCGGCATGATATTGGCACCGTTTGTCCTTGTTTGGTTGTAAAGGTATCGTATTATCTCGATGATATGGTATAAGCCTATAACTCGTGAACCAGGTCTTATTATTATGCTTAGGTTTTATCTCACACTTTGTGCTTCCTTAAGGTACTTGCTATTCGGGGCCTGACCCCGCTGGTTTTGTTTGGCCAGATCTCGTAGCAGCGCCAGAGGATCCAGCCTTCTACCCGAACAATGGTGCACACCAGGAGTATGAGCGCCAAGGACCATAAGTGGGTTTCTTTTTTACTGCTCAGATATCTTCTATTTTGTACTTGGTGTTTAGCTACCGACACCTGTTTAGCCGACAGTTCTGGATATTTAGTTCCTAACATAATTGTAATTAAATCAGATTACAGCTGACTACGGTTATGTACTATTGACTCTCGGTACTAGCTTATCATTTTGTATAGCTAGGCTCATGAATCATTTTGATAAAGCGTCGGGGACGCCTTACTGATTTGTCTTATAGGATCATTATTTACTGCTTCTTGTTTTGATTGATTGAGACATAGATGCTCTGTGAGACCATAGGAGACTTGATTGTAGCTTGCACCCCCTTGTCTCTTGACAGCCACGATCACCGTATGACGTTTATATACCTCATATGGAGTAGCTGGCCTAGTCCATCTCAGTATTCCAGTACTGGGGCGTGACACAATTTCAATCCTAGGTCAAAAGAAATTGGGTTTATATATATATATGAATGCATATGTATTTGATATAAACCTTTGATTTGGGTTATGTTAGGAAGAAGTTGGGAGAGTATACATAATATCTAAGTCACCATCAAACCAAGGCAAGTCCTCTTTACCTCTTACTCTTAAAAAAATGTTCAAAATCGATTTCCTAATTTTCTTGAATTAATTTAGTACTCATTTCTGGAATTTATGAAAGTTTATGATAAAATCCAATTTTGTAAGAATATAATGTGGATATAAGTATTAGAAATTTGAAAGAAATTCATTTATGGATATCATTGTTATGTATACATAATTGAACACAATGAGTAGGACACAATTAATGGACACTTCGGCTCTACTCATACGTGTATATATATATATATATATATATATATATATATATATATATATATATATATATATATATATATATATATATATATATATATAAATATATATATATATATAAACCATGAATTATATATGTACATGGACACCTATATATATGTATATGCCTTGACACCTATACATATATGGACACTACTCATGAAAATTATATTATGATGGACATTTATAAATCTTGGCACAACCTATGTGTTTGCAAAAACAAAAAGTTTTATTACAAACTTTGAAGAATCGTACACGAGTACAATGAATTCTGGAAAAGTACAACTGTAGGAGTCCGGTCTGATTGACGACCGCTTTATCCCTTTGACGAGGCGATTGTGGATAGAAGCAAGCTTATCGTCGTGTCTCGGAGCTTCTGTTGACGAGGAATCTTCTGTATGGCTCGGTCGTGTAGAAGTATCGACAGAACTTCGGCTTCGATTAACCGTTGAAGAACTTGCTCTTGAGAATTGATTGCAGAAGATGGAATTACGATGAGTGCTCAAACTATACCCCTTCTCTCTGTGTTTGTAGGATTTCGGTCTGATTGACGACCGCTTTATCCCTTTGATAAGGCGATTGTGGATGGAAGCAAGATTGTCACTATGTCTCATAGCTTCTGTTGACGAGGAATCTTCTGTATGTCTCGGCCGTGTAGAAGTATCGACAGAACTTCGGCTTAGATTAACGGTTGAAGAACTTGCTCTTGGGGATTGTTGATTGCAGTAGATGGAAGTGTGTTGAGTGCTCGAACTATACCCCTCTTCTCTGTCTCTTTACGTTGGGGGAATGGAACTCTATTTATAAAGCCAAGGAATAACCACTTGACAGTTATCCAAAGTAGGCGCCTCTTTGTAGATGGGCGCCTAAGCCACTGGGCGCCACTTTAACATAGGTACCTATTGACATGTGGCGCCTATGCAGAATAGGCACATGATTGATTATGGGCAAATGATGGGCACATTCTTCGAAAAGCTTAGAGTAGTACACCATGTTCAGTATGTATGGCAGCTTAATACGCCATGTGGATTTGCAGACGTCATCAGAAAAACTTGGTATTTGAGAATATAGGCGCCCAAGAGAATAGGTGCCTAGGAAAACTAAGCGCCTAATAGTAGCAGGCGCCTAATTAAACAGAACACCTCAAAGAGGTAGGCGCCTAAGGGAGCTAGGCGCCTAAGAGAGCAGCACCTAGGGGAGCCAGGCGCCTAAGAGAACAAGGAGCCTAGGAGAACAGAGCTCCTAAGAAACAATAGGTGCCTAAGAGTTAGGTGTCTAAGAGACAATGAGCGCCTATGAGTGTTAGGCGCCTAAGAGAGACAGATATTTGGGCGCCTACAAGACCCCCTTCAAACTTTTCAAACTTGGGGCGCCCAAACGTTTGAAATACTTTGAATGATGGTGCAAATTAAATGCTTGGTTCATTTCCAATGATGAACCTATTTATGAAGATGCGCTCTTTTCTGAAGCGACCCTCTTTCTTCTTCCTCGTTTCGAGATTTTATTAAATGTTACTCGCCTTTTCATGGAGAATATGAAGCACCTGCAGGATTATCTATCAGTCCACCTGGTCCCGCTCATGTTCCTTTCAGGCGTATCGAACCCGTAATGAAGAAGAAGATAACAACAACTGGACCTTTTGGCACCCATGCCACTTCTTCTCAGGCTATGGCGAAGTCACCTCAAGATGACGAGGATTTGAACACCGCAAAACAGTCACTTGTCTTTGAGGATGACCGAATATTAGATGATGTATTAGGCATTAATGTTTCTGACGCTGGCAAGAGCTTACCAGTATCTACTACAATCCTGGCTGCGACGGAGAACATTGATGACCCAAAAACCAGAGCAAAGGGTGATCAAGCCCTCGATATTGAAGCTGAGGGTGCAATCATCCTCGATGAACAACAAACAAACGAGGGGCATCTTGAGCCCGATGTTGAGGGTGAAATAAACCCTGAAAGACAGATCATAGTATATCAACCACTTGATTTTAGATCTTTCAGGAATTTTGAGCCCGAAGCTGAGGAACTCGAAACGCCCATAATATCTGAATACCCTGATCAAGACTCTTCCATGCTTGATGTTCTTACGAGTCTTGTTCATGGATGTAGGGCCTAAAATTCAAGTTACGCCCTAAACATACTAGTCAGCGATCAAGTTACGCCACTAATATGAAGCTCAGAGAACAAGCTGCGCCACTGATCAGGTTGTGCCTAATATCAGACTGCGCCCAATCTTGTTGTGCCAAAATCTACGTGGCGTCTGACACTTAATGGTCATTATTACCTGACAGCACTGACGACTGACAGCACAGTGAACGAGGAAATTTTTTTTGAATCCCGTGAATTGTGACGCTCAAGGGGAGTTGGTAGACAACTTTCCTGCACACTTCGTAAGTTGTACCTAGGCGCAATCCAGACAAAATATTTAGTTGCGCCTAGGCACAATCTGAATGACTTCTGCTCAAAAGCTGCCACGTGTCTAGGCGTAGCTCAATCAGGCGTAGTTGACTGAAGCTCGTGCAACCTGATGAAGTTGAGACAACTTACATTCTAAAGTAGGATGACGTGGCACACATGCCACTAATCTCTCAAGACGTGTCTACTATCCTGTGCACGACCATACGCATCTCAATCACATGATGCCACGCGTCTAAATACAGTTAGTACACGACTTAACAACTGAATGAAAGTTGGCACAACAGGAGGTTAGCGTAACCCAATTTGGCGCAATCCAGCCTCGCGTACATCAGAATAACTGCTAAAATAGTTATTTCTTGAACTCTATAAATAGAGTTTCCAATCATTGTGAAATTATCTGATACATACGCACAGA
The DNA here is from genome assembly GCA_029216955.1 of Iris pallida. Lineage (NCBI taxonomy): Eukaryota > Viridiplantae > Streptophyta > Magnoliopsida > Asparagales > Iridaceae > Iris > Iris pallida. The sequence continues at coordinate 29,529,158 of JANAVB010026199.1, read as the reverse complement.
GATTAAGAACTCTTGCAAAATCGCTGCTGCATTCTCCAGAGGCTACAGTCTTCAAGTTCACATAGTCCAAGGGATAAAGTGATCGTCTTCTGATCAGATTCCTACAGTTGTACTTCCCCAGAATTTATTGTACTTTGTACTAATTCTTTTTTTCAAGTTTGGAATAAACTTTTTATTTTTTGCAAACAAAATGGCGACTCTGCTGGGGACGACTTTCTCCTCCGACAAGAAGGTGACAACTCAATGTGACACTGCGTCGGTCGACAAGACGCAGAAGACTCTGGTTGTTCAAGTCAACCAGACAGCCTATAAGAATATGATCAATGCCAAGAGCAACAAATGTACTGTGGCTATCGCTAGGAACTGGACTGTGTGGATTCCAAAATCTTCTGCAGTTGCTGTTGCCCAGGCGCAACTTGAGTGCTCAAAGGCCAAGGCGCAATCCGCCTCAGTGGCTCCGGCATAACATGCTTCTTCTGCCAAGGCACAATCTACTCTTCCTACTGCCCACGTGTAGTCTACTACCTATGTTGCTGCCAAGGCGCCATCAGTAGCTAGTAGGACTATGGCGCAACCCAATCAATCAGCACTTCAGGCGCAGTCTGCTATTTTGGCACAACTCAAGGGAACTAGTCTTTTGGCTATTCCCTCTTCTAATTCTCAAGTTCTGAACTTAGGGAATCAATGTTCTAGTGCTAACACTAGACTGAACAAAGGGAAAGGACCCTTCACAAAATAAAGGAAAGCACCCTTTGGTCTTTTCTCAAACTTTCCTAGTCTATGACTCAGAGGAAGATCTGTCAGACTCTATTCCTTTAAACAGAAGTCCTCGGATCTCTAATATTGGAAAGAATACTGACCAAAGAGGTATCTTACCTACCCCTATAGGGTTTGGTCAAGACCTTCCTACCTTGCAAGTTTCAAGATCCAAGCAAAAAAAATTGAGGGTATTACAAACAGAGACACCTGGAGCAAAATTTTCAGATTTACGCGCTTATCTCAATAGGCGTCAACCAGTCTCAACTTTGGCGAAACGTAAGAACCCTATGCCAAAGGCCAATCTATACCAAAAGCTAATGTTTGAGAAGAAAGACCCAACCACCTATGCTAATGAGTTGAGTACATATTTGTACACTCAGGAAACTAAACATTTGAAGAATAGGAGACATGTTCCTAACATCATTAAGGAATATGTTCCTCTTACTTCTTCTCGTCCTGTAGTTGTAACTGATTTGCGGCAACATCTTACACAAAGACAAAAAATTACAGGGATGTCTCCCTCACCTCCAAATCGCGCTTCAAATTGCCACTGCCCTTATGAAGTCGTCATCAACTGTTGTTGCTAATCGGCTCGATGATCTGTCTTCGATCGTCTGAACTATGCTTCAACTCCTGAACATATAATAGAAAACGAAGATGAGGTATTATATGCTTCTGTCAACATGACTTCTTAAGGCACTGGGGGTAAGAAACGTCCAAGACGTAATGCATCCCGTAATCCTAGTTAATAATACTTAGATCGGATCCATGCATCCAATGAAGGTGTCTTTCAATACACTAGATCGAGGAATCGACATTTGAACCAAGGTGTCTTTAATCAAGAAGGCCTCCCCATCGTTCATTTAGGAGAAGACACTTTTACAGAGTTTTATGCAGATAGTGAAAGTTCTGAACGAACTATGTCATCAATAGCAGCAAGAGAAGTGATGGCATATACCGTTACGAAAGATCAAGATGCCTCTACTTCAACCAGTCAAGAGCAATGGATTGTTGCATTGAAGGACAAATTGAAGACCATGGCAGAGATGGTCGCAAGCATGCATACTATAATCGTGGCTCAACATACAGTGCCACTGATTGTAAATCTAGCTACAAATCCAGAGCTTATAGCATCTTTCGTACCTGCTAATATGGGGGTACCAACTCCTCAGGTCGCTTCCGTGCCAATTCAAGCTGATCCCAGTCAGTCAGGTACAAAGGGTGGTAATTACCACGCTGTTCTTCATCATAACACTTCTAACCAGCCTACCAATTCCCAAACATCAGAGGATGCTAATGAGGCTGTGAAACTCTTACGTACTCAGTTTAAGGCCTTCAAGCAGAAAGATGGCCTACAAAGACTGGGTATAAAGTAACCATATCCTACAGAGTGGAAGGAAGTTTCATTTCCTCATAAATATAAAATTTCAACCATTATGCTGTTTGATGGCAGCACTTCTCTAAGTCAGTACATCAATCATTTTGAAGTGATGACTGATCAATTACAGCCAAATGATGCTCTCCTTATCAGAGTGTTCGTCGGTTGTTTAGCTGGCGCAGCATACGGCTGGTATCGTAGCCTGCCTGATGGCTGCATCACTTCTTTTGCTGGTTTCAACCAAATATTCTTGGAATGATTCTACAAAGGAGTCAACGACATGACAATGTCTGCTCTCATTAAGATTAAACAGAGGCATAATGAATCCACAGAGAGTTTCATTGAAAGATTTCGTCGAGAGGCACTCAAAATGCCTTTATGAACTCCATCTACTGTAACAATAGACACTTGTAAATCAAATTTGTTGCCTAATATCAGTATGTGGACAGGATTTACACAATTCTAGGATTGGTCTTCTTTCATTGTCAATGCCAAAGCAGCTGAGGTCAGTGCCAAAAAGTTCAAGCAGTTAGGAGTCCAAATGACTCATCCTAACCAAGATGAATATTCTACACCCGGGGGTAGTAATCGCCAGAATAACCGCAAGAGTAAAAAAAACACTGGCTATCAATCTTAAAGGCAAGGAGTCTTTGGCTGTCAACGTCACTCAGATGACATCCACTCCATCAGCACCACTACAGAAATCGACTCGTCCAAAAGAAGAGTATTCTTTTGATGAAGATGATACTTTAAGCATCTTCGATTGCTTGATCAAAATCAATAAGCTTCAGCTTCCAGAAGCAAAACGGCCAGAAGAAGTGGGTAAAACTGATCACCCTAAATACTGTGTTTATCACAGATTTATAGGGCATCCGACCAGAGCATGTTATGTGCTCAAAGGAAAAATCCAAGAACTGGTCAACTCTGGAGCAATTACTCTGCAACAGGATGAGAAAACAGTGACTGCTAATGTAGTTTCTCTACAATTCGGTGATTTTCTGCCGTAACTTGTGCAAGATGGTATTGTCCCCATTCCAAGGACTACTATCATGAATCTCCCACCTCCTCAAAATGAAGGTCTTGTTCCGCTGTCAACTGACAGAGGAAAGATTATATGGATTCACCAAGATCTGGTAGCAGAATTTGAAACGCCTTCCTCTTCTAAGCAAAAGAAGCACTCCAGATCTAAACCCAAGAACTGTAACATGGTATCCTTTGAACCAGTAACTGAAGAAAAAATTCTAATGGGCACTAGATCAGGGAAACCCTATCTTCGAGAGTATTTCGAAAATCAAGAGAACCCTGCTCCATCTCCTGATGTTCCTCCTTCATCATCTTCTCCTGACGAGAATATACCATCCATATCCTTGTCGGTGGTCGAACCATCTCCTTCTAAACAAACAGCAGCCGACAAGGTGAAACAACCTATCCGCTTTGATAAAGCGTTGAAGAAGTCCTCATCTCTCGGACTTAAGAAGCCATATAATTTTGACATACTGGCTCAATTGGTCAATACTCCAGCAAGATTGTCAATCTTTGAACTCTTACGTCTCTCAAAAGAGACTCGAGAGACGTTAAGTGAAGCATTGATGCAGGCTGACGCTTGTCTTACTCTTCTCAAAAAACCTGAAAAGAAACCAGTCAGCTGTGCACATTATCATAGTGTATTTGAATTAATACCTAATATCACTTTTACACAAGATGACATGTTGTTAGAAGATAATCGTCATGATCGTCCTCTCTATTTCACGGGGTATATGGACACCATGAAAGTCGATCGCATTCTGATTGACCCAGGGTCCGCACTTAGCATTATGCCGAAGTCTTTACTGGATGCTTTGAAGATCCCAGTGCATAACCTTTCTACGACTATCACTACCATCCTGGGGTTTAATCAAGGAAGAAGTGAACCTTTGGGGAAGATACGCCTAAAGCTTCAAATTAGCAATCTTCGTACCTTTCTATGTTATTGACAATCATGGTTCATACAACTTTTTGTTGGGAAGACCATTCCTCTATGAACACAATATTGTACCCTCTATGCTCCACCAATGTTTCAAATATATGGATAGTATAGAGAAGTCCAAAAAGAGGTTGCATATCTGAATCCTTTTAAAGGGGTTGAAGCATACTGCAACGATTCTCGCATGTACAAGGAAGAATTCATGAAGGTAGTACTAGCAATGGACACGGATGAAGAACAGAAAAGTGTGCCAAATGATACTCTGGTGATTCCCGTCAAAGGACGTACCTCATGTCCTCAGTCTTCTAAACCACTGACTATCTATCTTCCTTCCTATGAGAAGCATCCCAAGGGTGATTGTCAGGAATAAAGAGAGCTCACCTCTTCTGAGCTGCTTGTAATCGACCTTCGTTGTAAGAAGCTCCCTCCTCCTTCTCGTTCTTTTTCTTCCCCTCTTGTCATCAATCTGACTAAGCCTGCTAAGGCTAAAGTTCCTGTTGTAAATGATGGTGTAAAAATCAATAAAGCATCTCCTTTGCATACTGATGTCTTTTACTATACTAGTGTTATTTGGATATGCTAGATAACTTTAAACCACTTACAATAGAAGTCGTATCATCTCTGCGAAATATGGTATCATTAGTTTCAGTACATGAGTCATACTTCTTAGTACCGTCTCGAAAGAAAGACGAAAATCCTATATTCTTCAACAAAAGAGAGGAACAAAAAATTGTGCTCTACAATGATAATAGAGATGATACATGAAGGCTACAATTACGCCGCTATAGTCCACAATCCAAAGCCATCATCTGTAAAATGGGCTATGATTTCAGAACAGGCCTCAACAATGGTAAAGGAAAACAGACTCCCCTTCGTATTGCTATTCCAAAAGGAAAATCACAACAATACCATAGTAAATCGAAGCGGGGCTTAGGTTATGCTTCACCTCTTCCAACTCCAGAACCTTCTGAATCTGATGAAGAAGAATGATCTAATTCTTCTGATTCTATTTTATGGGATTCTGACACCAGCATTGGTCATGTTCATAGGGTGATGGTATCTTCTAACATGGTGTCTGCCGAATTCTTAGAAGAAGATGAAGATGAAATTGAAGAAGCTCCTGAAGTGGACCCGTGGGCACAAAAGATGGACAATCAGTAGGAACTTTGTTTCGAACAACGAGAACCACCTACTGAAGATCAACTTGTCCAAATCAATATTGGAGAGGAAAGTGTATCACGACCAATCATCATTAGCAAAAATCTCTCAGAGGATGATAAACAAGAGTTAATTCATCTTATTCGTGAATATATTGATGTCTTCGCCTAGAGTTATGAAGATATGTCGGAATTAGATCCTCAAGTTGCAACTCACAAGCTTAACATTCTACCGAATAACAAGCCGGTCAAACAACAACAACGGCGATTCAAGCCTGAAATGATGGATGCAATTGATGATGAAGTCAAAAAGCTTATAGCTTGCGGTTTTATCAGAGAAGAACAACATCCTGACTGGGTAGCCAACGTTGTACCAGTACTGAAGAAGACCGAAAAGGTTCAAGTTTGCATAGACTTTTGGGATCTCAATGATGCTTGTCCTAAAGACGAGTTCCCTCTCCTGATTACCGATGTCATGATCGATAATACATGTGGATTCGAACGAATTTCTTTCTTGGATGGGTTTTCTGGATATAATCAAATTCGGATGAATCCTGAAGATGAGAAACATACTTTATTTCGTATTCCTCGGGGTGTGTACTGTTATACGGTCATGCCGTTTGGTCTTAAGAATGCAGGTACAACTTACCAGCGGGCTATGAGTATTATTTTTTTGCGTTCATCTGCGAAATACTGTCGAATGCTATGTTGACGATATTGCTGTCAAAAGTCGTCTCAAAGAAGATCACATTCAAGATTTAAGAACTATCTTCAATCTAATGCGCCAGCATCAACTCAAAATAAACCCCACCAAGTCTTTCTTGGGTGTCTCTAGTGGTAAGTTTCTCGGCTTCGTCATTACCTCTAAGGATATACACGTTGATCTCGAGAAGATCAAAGCCATTCAAGAGATACGTCCTCCACGCAACCTAAAGGAGCTACGAGGATTCCAAGGTTGACTTGCGTACATCAGGCGGTTCATTTCAAATTTATCTAGACGTTACAGAGCATTTACTCAATTAATGAAGAAAGGTATATCTTTCGTTTGGACGAAAGAATGTCAACGAGCATTTGACGACATAAAATGGTATTTAATGAGTCCACCGGTTCTTGTACCACCGATCTCAGGAATACCCTTTTTAATGTATGTTCGAGCAATGGATCATTCATTGGGAGCTTTTCTGGCTCAAAAGAATAAGGAAGGTCATGAACAAGCCATCTACTATCTTAGCCGAACGATGATTGGAGCTAAACATCGTTATAGTTCGGTAGAGAAGGAATGTTTAGCCTTAATGTTTGCTGTTCAAAAGACAAGACATTACATTATAGACCAAACTATTCATGTCATATCCCGAGTCAATCCTCTTCGAGTTTTAATGAAGAAGCTAAGTACACTCAATTCTAGGCTTGCCATATAGGCCATATTACTGGCACAATATGATATGGTTTATGTTCCTCAAAAAATCTGTGAAAGGCTAAGCACTTGCTGACTTCTTAGCAGCTCATCCTGTCTCTGAGACATCTAAACTCTATAATGAGATTCCGGACGAAACATTAGAATCAAATATGATCTCAGAAGAATTTCCTACCTGGAGGTTATTCTTTGATGGAGCTTCTAGAATTGGACCTGGACTCTTATTGCTGGAGTAAGAATTGTTCTTGTTTCACCCGATGGATTAACTATTCAAAGGGCCTATTCTTTAGACGAATCATGCCCCAACAATATGGCAGAATACAATACTTTGCTCATCGGACTTCAATTAGCCAAACAATTGAATATTGAATATCTCGAAGTATATGGTGACTCTAAGCTGATTGTTAATCAGGTTAGAGGCATATATGAAGTCCGACATCAAGATCTAGTACCATACCATGAAGCAGCAACCAAGATAGCTTCTTTATTCAAAGGGTTCTTCATCGAATATGTACATCGTGCATGCAATACAGAAGCCGATGCCTTAGCTGACCTTGCTGCGGTATTGGCAGTTCCAGTCAAAAGACAACAAATGGTTGTTATCTCTAATAGAGAACTATTTTGTGTTGAAAATAACCATAACATTGAATTCAGCAATCTAACTGAAGCCAATGTCATTAGTGAGGACTGGAGAGTACCTTTCATTGATTTTACAGTACATGACATCTTGCCAGACGATCCTAAAGAAGCTACAAGTATCCGTCGTCGATCGCTTCGATTATATTATAATTATACTACTAAAACACTCTATCGAAGAACTTTTGATGGATTACTCTTGAGGTGTCTCGCTGGTGATGAAGCAAAGCAGATATTAGGTGAAGCTCATAATGGTGTTTGTGGAGCACATCAGCCTGGTCCTAAACTACTATATCGTATTCGACGTATGGGCTACTACTGGCCCTCTATTGTATCAGATGCTATTAACTATACAAGAAAATATCGTGCATCTCAGATTCATGCATATTTCATTCATCAACCATCGGAATTTCTTCATCCGACCGTTGCCTCATGGCCTTTTGAAGCTTGGGACATGGATATAATTGGCCCTATTAATCCTCCTTCATTTAAAGGACATCGGTTCATCTTTGCTATAACTGATTATTTCTCCAAGTGGGCAGAAGCTATACCATTGGCTGAAGTTAAAATGAGTAGTGTCATCAACTTCATCAAACATTATTTGATATACAGGTTTAGTGTTCCTCACCGAATCATCCATGATAATGGACCGTAATTCATCAACCAAAAGTTTAATAGGTTCTGTGATGACAACATAATCAATAATGTTGCCTCGACAGCCTATAATCCTGTGGCTAATGGGTTGGCTGGAGCATTCAACAAGACCATTATCAAACTCCTCAAAAAGTTTGTCTCTATCAACAAACGTAATTGGAGTGATAAACTTGAAGAATGTTTATGGGCATATCGTACTACTGTTCGTAATCCCACAGGTTGTACACCTTTTTTCTCTAGTATATGGGTGTGAAGCTGTTCTGCCTTTGGAAATTCAAATTCCATCATTGAGGATCGCTATTGCTAACGAACTTACTATAGAAAACAATGATCGTCTTTGGCTTCAAGAATTGGAGGCGCTCGATGAGAAAAGGTTACTGGCTCAACAACATATTGAACTTTATCAAGCCAAGATCTCAAAAGCTTTCAATCACAGAGTCAGAGTGCGGACATTTCAAGAAGGCGAGTTGGTTCTCACAGTCAGACGTCCTATGACTATGACACATATGAGCAAAGGCAAGTTCGAGACAAAGTGGGAAGGGCCGTATATGGTAAACAAAGTCTTCTCCAATGGAGCCTATCAATTAACAGATATGGACGGCAGCGTTGCTATGATGCCTATCATTGGCAAGTTTTTTAAAAAATATTATGTATAAAGACAAAATGTACTTTATTTCAGAAACATGATATAAATAAAAGTTTATTTTTATTCATGGAATTACATAAATATTAAGGACGGGGAGGAGGCCCTGATCCTTCATGATTAAATACATAGTTTGCCAATAATTCAAACATCTCATTATCTGAACTCACAAGAAACTTACAGGCAGCCATCCTCAATGCCTCTTCTTCGAAAGTCTTCCCCGGTTCCACTAACTTGGAGATCAAATCCTGTCCTGGCGCAGGAGTAACAGTTGGTCCTTCGTCTCTTTCTTTTTGAGAAAGCACATGAGGCTCAATAGGAAGTATCTCGGTTTCTTCTTCGATCTTCGGAACGAGTAAATCTTTGAAAGACATTTTCGTACAGAAGGAAAAGCGATTGACAATATCTACAAAAAAAGGTTTTGTTCTATTTATAGACAAAATGAATAGATAATCAGTCTCGAGAACTGATACAACTGTTGGAAAGAGGCACAACTGTTCGTTCATTTATAACTGTTCATTCACTTATAATTGACCAATCGTTGTCTCTTCTCCGAAACTGACATGACTATTCACTCATTTATTCTTTTCTTCGAGAGTTTGAACGACCATTCATTCATTCAATGTCTCTCCCTTAAAAATCAAAGTGACCGATTACTCATTCATTTATCATAATGAGAATCCATGTCTCTGAATTCCAAATAACCACATCAAACAACTTGCCACATTCGTATTCTATCTGCATTCTGTTATCTATGTCATCATATCAAAATTGAATTATAAAAAAAGAGAGGAGAATAATGAGACAATCATTTCTTTATTCCCTCTTTAAAAAAGCATAGATACATCTTGATAAAAATCTATTACATCTCTGATTTTTTATTCTAATAAAGGTCTATTACATCTTTGGAGCTTCTTATTTGTTGGTGGCAATTTCTTGTCGTCTCGACCTGAAGCAACGAGTCAGACAATGGAATCAACTCTGGTCTTCTCTCTCAGAAAGACGAGAGGAGAACCCCAGAGTGCAGCAGCCCAAAGATGAGCTGCTGTCAATACAACTGGTGGAGAGAAGACAACCCGCCAGAGGAACTAGGAACGAAATCACCCTTGTAATACAATTCCTAGTTTTGCGTCTCCACCATCCAACTCTCATGTATAATGGCTCTTCTTACCATCTGAGGAAGACCCTTCTTAAACATGAAGAGTCCTGAGCTGTCTGATTTGTGTGTTAGAACCCCATGACATGTCTGAGTGAGTGTCAGAAGAATGCCCTCTGCGATATCCAAGTCACCAATGCCAGTCCTGAAGAAACTTGCTAGCCGAATCCCTGTAAATATTAGCAAAACAAGAAAAGTTAGCAAAATCTATCAGCAGTGTGCGCCTATCAACAGGCGTATATCAGCACTATGCGCTGATCAAACCGGCGCATCCCAACAAAGTGTGCTGATCAACAGGCGCACATCAGCACTGTATACTCATCAAACAGGTGCATATCTAAAATACGCGCCGATCAATAGGTGCATATCTTCGCAGTACAAGTTGATCACACTGGCGCATGTCAACAATATGCGCCTATGATTGAGACTAAGTAATGGATCACAGTGCGTGCCTATTCTCAGAAATAGTTAGCGTATATCAACAGTGTCTACAATATTGCAGATCAATACCTATCTTCAAAGGTAGTGCAAAAGAAGAATATTCATACCATTGATTCTTCTTCGAGACTTAACAATTTTTGAAGACACAGCATGCAAAAGAATAACATCAAGATGGGTTGGCGCAAGTGGGACCTTCAGAGAAGCCATTTGTTTTGAGAAAGAATGAATGGCTCTTTCATTTTGGCTATCCTTTTTAAGTACTGAAAAAGGAAAATGGGCGCGTCATTCTAGAAGCCTATTTTGGGAAAGAACTAAACAATAGGTGGTGGGAGCCATATGATGACTGCCATGTGTCCCTCAACGAAACAGTAAGCGTTTGAATCAGCTGAAGGAACGCATCTATGTGCACTATTCAAAATCACAGCCACACAATATATCAGAAATTTTAGATTTCATTTTCATAAATATGGGTGGACCCCTACAGACAAGGACACAAGAAAAAAGAATAATTTTTTTGGCAACCCAAACATTATTTCTTGTTCTTGCCTTCATCAGGCTGACGAAGGGCGACATCCAATTCTTGTATATTGCAGATCCCCGAGCGACGCATCAGATTAAGAAACCCCTCCGCATCACCACACCCTTCGGAGGATGGCCCACCATTCAGGTGATTGAAGACTGCCGAGTCTAGACCAAAACAGTCTAAAAAGTTCGCCGCTCTCAGCGACGGGTCAGCCTCTAATAGATAAGTTGTAGGCGTAACATCATGTCCCGCTTCAGGGGACTTGACTGTAGTGTCAGCATTTGTCTCCATCTCTTCCTTCTTGGAGGCCATTGAAGAACAAAAGTGAAAAATAAAGCAAAAAGATCAACTACTACATATATATCAACAAAATGACTCTTCATATTCTTCATGGGAAACCGAATATCATCAATGAAACTTGGGAAGACGAAGTGGAAGTTTTATGTTTTCGAGAAAGAGATTTAAATATGATGACCGGTTGTTGACTGGCGCTACTTGACTCAGTCAATTTTTTTATAAAATTCAAAGTATTTCAAAATTTTGATACAGTTTTAAGTTTTGAAAACTTTGAAGGGGGTCTTGTAGGGCCTAAAAATTAAGTTGCACCCTGAACATACTAATCAGTGATCAAGTTGCGCCCTAAAGATCAGGTTGTGCCACTAATATGAAGCTCTGAGAACAAGCTGCGCCACTGATCAGGTTGCGCCTAATATCAGACTGTACCCAGTCTTATTGTGCCAAAATCTACGTGACGTCTGACACTTAATGGTCATCATTACCCGACAGCACTGACGACTGATACCACAGTGAACGAGAAAAATCTTTTTGAATCCCGTAAATTATGCCGCTCAAGGGGAGTTAGTAGACAGCTGTCCTGCACACTTCATAAGTTGCGCCTAGGCACAATTCAGACAAAATCTTTAGTTGCGCCTAGGAGCAATCTGAATGACTTCTGCTCAAAAGCTGCCATGTATCTAGGCGTAGCTCAATCAGGCAAAGTTGACCGAAGCTCGCGCAACCTGATAAAGTTGAGACAACTTACATTCTAAAGCAGGATGACGTGGCACACATGCCACTTATCTCTCAAGACGTGTCTACTATCCTGTACACGACCACGTGCATCTCAATCATATGATGCCACGCGTCTAAATACAGTTAGTACATGACTTAACAACTGAATGAAAGTTGGCACAACAGGAGGTTGGCGTAACACAATTTAGCGCAATCCAGCCTCGCGCACATCAGAATAACTACTAAAATAGTTATTTCTTGAACTCTATAAATAGAGTTTCCAATCATTGTGAAATCATCAGATACATACGCTCAGAGATCAAGAACTCTTACAAAATCGCTGCTGCATTCTTCAGAGGCTACAGTCTTCAAGTTCACATAGTCCAAGGGATAAAGTGATCGTCTTCTGATCAGATTCCTACAGTTGTACTTCCCCAGAATTTATTATACTTTGTACTAATTCTTTTTTTTTTCAAGTTTGGAATAAACTTTTTATTTTTTGCAAATAATGGAGAGAAAGAAGAGTCCCCTCCAATACCAGAAGGTGATGAAGTCGAAAGATCTGAAGATCTTATGCTTGAGACCGGAGGATATGATATTCCTGAGGTCGATGACGAGGAAAGCTCCAACGAGGACGATAAGGCCTCTGAAGAATCTGAAGAGAGTGTCGACACCGAGGTCTCTGACGAGGAAGAACCTCCCGTAGTCGATAAACCTATTCATGAATTTGTCGTCTCAGAACGACACAGTGGGCAAGATGAGACTGGGGAAGCTGGAGACATTAGCTTCATCTCTGGTGGCTCAGATACGGGGAGAAGCAAGAGCAGACCTACTTCAGCTGCTTCCACTGATCTTATTTCTCATCAATGAGAGCACTTTCGACACCTTTTGTTCTATTTCCTGCAACTGTTGCTCTCACAGCTCCGATTGTTCCGGCTTTTGTAGGAGTTGGTCTAAAAGATATAGCTGCAACTCTAGACGGCAGAGACCTAGTATGTGGGCTGGTCGATGGGCTTGTGGCGTCCTTCTACGCTTGCCTGCAAAACCTAGTAAGAGTAGCTCTGGCCACGGATCTATCCTTTAATGCTCTGCGAAATACTGCTTCAGCTTTAATAGCCGTCATCCGAGAGATGGGCGACAATACAAGGGCAAACGTCTTAGATCAGCTGGTTGCCAGCTTACAATAACCCATCACTACTCTTCAAGCCTTGAAGAAGGGTGATTTCAACTCTCTAGTGGCAGCTGAATATCACCGTCTGACCCACGAAGTGATTCAAACTAACGCCTTTTCACCAAAAGCTGGAGGAGATGGCTGAAGAAGAGAGTCAGTTGACTCATTTGAAAGAACAAACTGAGACAACTATTATTCTTGATGATGACATAGTGACTGCTCTCAGTAAGAATGAGGATAGACTTCGTGCAGTGCTGGAGTCCCTTATAACCAAACGAGCTGATTATGAGACGCATTTGGAAGAGAAACGTCAGAAGCTGAGGGAACTGGAGCAGCAGTTGCAAGCTTTAAACATATCTCAAGAAGCAGAAGTACATTGTTGTGTCCCTATTCTGAGGCTCATGTAAGAAAAGGAGAGAAGGACTGCGGTGACAGAGAACATTGTTGCTGGCCAAGATAATCAAAAGAAATACATTATAAAATTGAAGGCACGCATCCTAGCCTTTAGTACCCCACCATGATGCCTTGTATATTTCTTTTGCTTTTTCATCCCTTTTTCTTTATCCCATGAAATGTAGTGAACTTAAAAATTCCATGGATTGTGAATAAACATTACCTTTGTTTTGTTCCGAGAATGCATTTGGTAGTAATATACACATGACACATTCTTTTGAAGAACAACATCAACAATCATATCTGTTCAGAGGTAGTAAGGACATAACAGATAACGATGATATTGTCTTTATTGTGACTATTTTGCTGGAGTTAAATATATACGTGACAAATGGATATGGATGACTGATAGAATTCAGAGGTAATGAGGACGTGATTCTTCATTCACAGATGATTCTTGATCCACTGAGGCTCAGGAACGAGATATGAGAATATGTTCAGAGGTAAATGGACATAACATATCTCAAGAAACCAGGTCTGTTCAGAGGTGATAAGGACATGACAAACACCAATTTTAAGAAATTATTATCTATGGTTCTATTTACAGAAGAGTAAATAAAGATAATAATTCAAAGATTTGAATCATGTACAATATTGATATCTCATACATTTTCTAAACATAGTATTTTTTTTAGAAATTTGCCACTGATAGGCATCATGGCCACTCGACCGTCCATCCCCGTCAATTGATAAGATCCGTTTGAGAAAACTTTGCTTACAACATAGGGACCTTCCCACTTTGCTTCAAATTTGACCTTACTCATATGCGTCATAGTCATAGGACATCTGACAGTAAGGACTAATTCGCCTTTCTAGAATGCTTGTACTTTGACCTTTCGGTTGAAAGCTTTGGAGATTCAGGCTTGATATAGCTCAATATGCTGTTGAGCTAGTAACCGTTTCTCGTCCAACGCTTCAAGCTCCTGAAGCCGAAGATGATCATTGTTTTCGATTATGAGTTCGCTGGTAATTGCAATTCTTAGGTATGGAATTTGAATTTCTAATGTTAACACAGCTTCACACCCGTACACCAAGGAAAAAAGTGTACAACCGGTAGGATTATGCGCGGTAGTGCGATAAGCCCATAGACATTTACCGAGCTTCTCACTCTAGTTACGTTTGTTAGTAGAAACGAACTTTCTGAGAAGTTTAATGATGGTCTTGTTGAATGCCTCAGCCAAGCCAGTAACTACAGGATTATAGGCTGTGGAAGCGACATTGTCGATTCTGTTGTCGTCGCAGAACCGAGTAAACTTCTGGCTGATGAACTGTGGTCCATTATTATGAATGATTCGCTGAGGGACACCGAATTTGTATATTATATGATGTTTGATGAAGTTGATGACTCTGCTGGTCTTAACTTCGGCCAAAGGTATAGCTTCAGCCCACATCGAGAAGTAATCAGTTGAAGCCAGTATAAACCGATGTCCTCTAGATGATGGTGGATTGATATGACCAATGACATCCATGTCCCAAGCTTCCAAGGGCCATAATGCGGCAGTCGAGTGGAGAAATTCTGACAGTTAATGAATGAAGTCTGCATGGATTTGATAAGCTCGACACTTCTTTGTATGCTCAATGGCATCTGATACCATGGTGGGCCAGTAGTAGCCCATACGTCAGATACGATCCTGTAGATTAGGACTGGGTTGATGTGCTCCACAAACACCATCATGAGCCTCATGTAGTATTTGTTTTGCTTTATCTCCCACCAAACAATGTAGGAGCAGACCATCAATCGTTCGTCGATAAAGAGTCTTGGTGGTATGATTGTAATAGAATCGGAGCGATCGCCGACGGATAGTTGTAGCTTCTTTAGGATCTTCAGGTAAGATGTCATGTACCACGAAGTCAATGAAAGGAGCTCTCCAGTCTTCACTGATGACATTGATTTCTGTTGAGTTGCTGAATTCCATGTTGGAATTATTCTTGATACAAAATAATTCTCTGTTAGTGACAACAACCATCTGCTGTCTTCCGATTAGAATTGCTAATATTGCAGCAAGATTAGCTAGTGCATCAGCTTCTGTATTGCATGCTTGATGTACTTGCCAAATGAAGAAGCCTTTGAATGATGTAGCCATTCTAACTGCTGCCTCGTGATATAGGACAAGATCCTGATGCCGAACTTCATACGTCCCTCTGACCTGATTGGCGATCGGTTTAGAGTCTCCGTAAACCTCAAGATATTCAATATCCAGCTGTTTAGCTAGTTGGATACCAATAAGCAAAGCATTGTACTCTGCCATATTGTTGGAGCATGATTCGTCCAGAGAATAAGCTATTTGAATAGCCAATCCATCGGGTGATACTAGGACAATTCCGACTCCAGTGACAATGGTGCCTTTAGGTCCGATTTTGGATGCTCTATCAAAGAATAGACGCCAAGTAGGAAATTCTTCAGAAATCATGTTAGATTCTAGGGTTTCGTCAGGAATTTCATCATAGAGTTTAGACATCTCAGGAATTGGATGAGCCGCTAGGAAGTTAACGAGGGCTTGACCCTTAATAGACTTTTGGGAAACATACACCATATCGTACTGTGCTAATAATATGGCCCATGTAGCGAGCCTGGAATTGAGTGTACTGGGCTTCTTCATCAAAACCTGGAAAGAGTTGACTCGGGAGATGACATAAATGGTTTGGCCTGTGATATAATATCGTATCTTTTGAACAGCGACCATCAAAGCTAAATATTATTTTTCTACTGGACTATAACGATGTTTAGCTCCGATCATCGTACGACTGAGATAATAGATAGCCTGCTCATTACCCTCTTTATTCTTCTAGGCTAGCAATGCATCCAATGAATGATCCATTGCTCGAATATACATCAGGAAGGGTATTTCTGAGACTAGAGGCACTAGAACTGGAGGGTTCATCAAATACCACTTTATGTCTTTAAATGTTTGCTGGCATTCTTTAGTCCAAATGAAAGACACACCTTTCTTCATAAGTTGAGTGAATGGTCTACAGTGTCTAGAGAGATTTGAGATGAATCTCCTAATGTATGTAAGCCGTCCCTGGAATCCTCGTAGCTCTTTTAAGTTGCATGGAGGACGCATATCTTGAATGACTTTGATTTTCTCAGGGTCAATGTGTATACCTTTAGAGGTAATAACGAATTCGAGAAATTTGCCACTAGAGACTCCCAGGAATAACTTGGTGGGATTCATCTTGGGTTGATATTGGCGCATTAGATTGAAGATAGTTCTCAAGTCTTGGATGTGGCCTTCCTTTAGACGACTTTTGACAGCAATATCATCGACATAGCATTCAACTGTCTTTCGTAAATGATTACGAAAGATAGTACTCATAGCCCGCTGATAAGTTGTACCAGCATTCTTAAGACTGAACGGTCATGACGGTGTAACAATAAACTTCCAAAGGAGTATAAAAAGATATATGTCTCTCATTTTCAGAGTGCATTCGAATTTGATTGTAACCAGAAAACCCGTCCATAAAAGACATCCGTTTAAATCCATAAGTGTTATCGATCATGACATCATTTATGGCCGTTTTGCGTCCGACAGTTAGAGTTTATTACTTTTGATCAGGCAATCAAAGATGCTCAAGACACCATCCTCTTTGAAGGAGTATTCTTCTTTCAGACGAGGTACTTTCTGTGGTGGTACCATTGGGGTAGGCGTTGGCTGACTTATGTTGACGGCCAGAGCTTTTTTGCCTTTGAGATTGATAGCCAAAATCTTTTTGCCTTTGCGGTTGTTCTGGCGACGCTGCTGGTTGTTTGTTGTTAACCTTTGTCGAGATTAGACATCTGGATGCCTAACTGTTTGAATTTGTCAGCACTTTCCTTAGCTGCTCTGGCGCTTATTATGAAGGAAGGCTATCTTAAAATTGAGTGGAATCCGTCCACATGCTAACTATAGGTAACAAGTTTGATTTGCATGTATCTATAGTTAATGCATCTAGAGTTCCCAGGCAATTTGAGTGCTTCACGACGGTAACGCTTAATGAAACGATCTACGATTTCTTGAGCCTTTGTTTGATCTTGATCAAAGCCGACATAGTCATGTCGTTTGTTCCTTCGTAGAAGCGGTCGAAGAACATCCGTTCAGAACTGCAAAAGAAGTAATGCACCCGTCTGGTAGGCTGCGATACCAGCCGTAGGCTACTCCTTTCAAGCACCCAACAAAGACTCTTGTGAGGAGAGCATTATTAGGTTGAAGCTGGTCGGTCAATATCTCGAAGTGATCGAGATACTGATTCAGAGACGTACTGCCATCAAACAACATTATAGTAGGAGACTTATACTTGGGTGGAAATTTCACCTCTTTCCACTCAATAGGGCATAGTTGTTTGATACTAAGCTTCTGCAGGCCGTCTTTTTTGTTTGCAGGTTTTAAATTAAGAACGCAAGAGTTTCATAACCTCGTTAGTGTCTCCCGACAGTTGCAGAGTAGTAGATTGAATGGACGTGCTAGAAGGAGGGACTGCATGATAAGTACCACCTCCAGCCCCAGACTGACTTGGAGTAACCTGCACTGGTATAGAGGCGATATGAGGAGACTGTACCCCCAAACTAATATTGACAGGAGCAGATGTCGATATAGGTTCTTGACTTGTATTCATAACCGGTGGAACCGTGTATTGAGCCACAATTATGGTGTGCATGCTTGCCACCATTTCGGCCATTTTTTTAATTTGTCTTCTAGCACGGCGATTTGTTGCTCCTGGCTAGTAGAACTGGATGCATCATGATCTTCTGTGATGACGTACGCAGTCACCTCTCTGGCTATTAAAGAAGAGATAGTCTGCTCAGAACCCTCGCTGGCGACGTCAAAATCATGTAAAGAGCTACCAACAGGATAAGAAATAGAAAGATTCATTTGACCGATTATAGCTCGGCTCCTTGATCTGGTGTGTTGATAGACCCCATCAAATATACAATGAGTACGAACCGGGGGTCTATGAGTAAGGGTTCGAGATGAAGTACGTCTTAGGCTACTTCTAGCCTCGTGAGAGCGATGAGTTATCATGTTAACAAAGGTATATACTGACTCATCTTCTGAAGATACCTCAACAGGATGGGTCAAAGAAAGATGATCAAAAACTGACCATTTGGCTACTTTGCAACAACACCTGATTGTAATCTCATGTGAGCTACAATGATGCACTATTGGTGGAGATAGGGATACGGCCTTCCATTTCTGAGAAATTAGATCACGGAGGTCGATTTTCTTAGTAGAAGAAGAGGGAAGATGTAGCTTGTTCCTGGCCTTGTTGGTTCCTTGAAGGTATAAGGAAGCGCCTAATTCAGCAGCATAAGTGAGGGGATTTTTAACACTCATCTTTGGGCGCTTTGAAGTAGTAGGTGTCACCCTTTAAACAGGATTCACATTGGCATAGGGGAATTTTGGGCGTCCAAAACTGATAGGCGCCATTGCTTGTTCAGCAATGGGGCACATATTCTGGTTAAGTTGGGCTGGGTGCCTGTTAAAATAGGTGCGCATATCAGTATCAACCATCATTTCATTCTATTGCACTTGGAGTTTTCCTCGTGCATTACGACTTATGCGCATGTTAGAAAGTTTTTCATTCAAATAAACTGTAAAAAGTATCCACTTTTGTTGTGCGTGCAATCTCTCAGTGCATCTGATATGGTGCCTTTGAGCAGCCGTAGTGACTTTGCTGAAAGATTCAGGGTTTGGCAAAACAGATGGAAGAGAATGGGCGCCCTCAAGTGGGCGCCTATCTCTCTGTGGTGCATCTCCCACAGAAGAACTAGGGATGGTAGATTTGATAGAATGGGCGCCCTCAAGTGGGCACCTATCTCTAGATGATGCACCCACAAATTTGGGCATCACTGCAGAGGCAGATTTAAGAGAATGGGCGCCCTCAAGCGGGTGCCTATCTCCAGATGATATGCCTAAAGATTTGGGCATCACAGCAGAGGTGGGTTCAGTAGTCTTGAGAGAATGGGCGCCCTCAAGTGGACGCCTATCTCCTTGTGGTGCACCAGCAGACCTAGGCACCCATTCGAGGTGCCTCTTCAGAGAGCGGTTCTGCACTTGTGCAGTGCGCCTAGCTTTGATCACAGTGGTTGTACGCATCCTATTTGCAGATACAGGGGTGCACTTAGCACCATGAGCACTTAGCATCTTTTTGAACACTGTTTGGTCGAATTTAACAACCAATATTCATTTCTTAGTGCCAATCGATGATGAATCGCCTTGAGTTGTCACCTTCTCGTTGGAGGAGAAGGTCGTCCCCAGCAGAGTAGCTATTTTGTTTGTATCAGTCTTCCTCCGCAGAGTTGCCATTTTGTTTACAAAAACAAAAAGTTTTATTACAAACTTTGAAGAATCGTACACGAGTACAATGAATTTTGGAAAAGTACAATTGTAGGAGTCCGGTCTGATTGACAGCCGCTTTGTCCCTTTGACGAGGTGATTGTGGATGGAAGCAAGCTTATCGTCGTGTCTCGGAGCCTCTGTTGACGAAGAATCTTCTGTATGGCTCGGTCGTGTAGAAGTATTGACAGAACTTTGGCTTCGATTAACGGTTGAAGAACTTGCTCTTGAGAATTGCTTGCAGAAGATGGAAGTGCGATGAGTACTCAAACTATACCCCTTCTCTCTGTGTCTTTAGGAGTCCGTCTGATTGACGATCGCTTTGTCCCTTTGACGAGGCGATTGTGGTTGGAAGCAAGCTTGTCACCGTGTCTCGGAGCTTCTGTTGATTAGGAATCTTCTGTATGGTTCGACCGTGTAGAAGTATTGACAAAACTTTAGCTTCGATTAATAGTTAAAGAACTTGCTCTTGAGGATTGATGATTACAGAAGATGGAAGTGTGATGAGTGCTCAAACTATACCCCTCCTCTCTGTCTCTGTACGTTGGGGGAATGGAAATCTATTTATAGAGCTAAAGAATAACCACCTGACGGTTATCCAAAGTAGGCGCCTCTCTGTAAATGGGCGCCTAAGCCACTGGGTGCCACTTTAACATAGGCGCCTATTGACATGTGCACCTATGCGGAATAGGCGCATGATCATGGGCAAGTGATGTGCACGTTCTTCAAAAAGCTTGGAGTAGTGCACCATGTGCAGTATGTTTGGCAGCTTAACACGCCATCTGGATTTGCAGACGTTATCAGGAAAACTAGATATTTGAGAAAATAGGCGCCCAAGAGAATAGGCGCCTAGGAAAACTGAGTGCCTAATAGTTACAAGCGCCTAAGTAAACAGAGCGCCTCAAAGAGATAGGTGCTTAAGGGATCTAGGCGCCTAAGAGAACAGGGAGCCTAGGAGGACAGAGCACCTAAGAAACAATGGGCGCCTAAAAGAGTTAGGCGCCTAAGAGACAATGGGCGCCTAAGAGTGTTAGGTGCCTAAAAGAGACAAATATTTGGGTGCCTACACTATGGACATGACTGATATACTCTATAGGATCAAAGCTTTTATATATGGGATTATTATGTTATATATATATATATATATATATATATATATATATATATATATATATATATATATATATATATACTTGATTAATTTTGAAAGTAGGATCAATAATTTTTTTATATAATAAATATCAACTCTGTCCACTTTGAAAAATATACCAAATTGACATATATTGACATGATTAATTAGTTAAATTGAGTATTTACAAGTTCCTATATATATCAAAGTAACCCTATATCTATCAAATTTCAATTTCTAAACTCTTTGGCATACCCAAAAAGCTGAAATGTGAGTATATGTAGCAAGTAGGGATTAAGTTGAAAATTTAGATTTAAATTGGTATATAATTAATACCAAGCCAATATTACAAAGGTTATAAATTATTTTGTATGTCATGACACTTGAAAGTAAGATTTTAATATCATTTGTGCTACTAATAATTCTGTTTTGAACTTGGATAATATTTAGCAAACTACAATAACTCTAGAAAATTGCTTACTTGCTTAAATTGCTTGCCAAGGTAAGAAAACTTTAAACTACACTCTATATAATGTTGCATGAGTTTTCGATGTTGAGGGTTGCTCCACAGAAGGGTCGGCGAACCCGATATATTATTGCATGGTTCCGGTGTTGAGAGTTGCTCCACCGAAGGGGTCGACGAACCCGGGGTTATATTTATATCATATTTTGTCTCTTGTGAATTTTTCGAGTCAACAAATACAAAGAAGACTCTGCCAAAATTTTCGAAAATTCCAAGAGATAGCCAACTTCTAGACTTTTAGATAAATTGGTTTATTTTCATAAACCTAGAAATTCTCTAGGAAAATCCTCTTAGAATTAATTAACAACTAGAAAGCATTGGGCTGAGAGAATAACCTGAATATCACTAAAAGTCCCACAACATAACTATAGCCAAAAAGCTGATCAGTATTTTTAAGCTCATTCGTAGGGCCATACGAATCGAGTATGTGAGGCTTAGCTCACTTATACCCAAGGGAGGCAATTTTCTATTTATGCCCATGGGAGGCAAACCTTCTATTGTAAGCTCAAGGAAAGCGCAGATTTCTTACATCTATTTTGACAGTAACTTCGAATAGATGAATTTTGTAAGCCCAAGGGAGGCGCAGGGCCAGATCCCAAGCACCATGCCACCAAGTCACAGCCTGATCCCAGGTATACGAGATTGTTGACGGGAAACTAACTTGGTGGATATTCAGAGAGTTGTTCTCCAAAATTGTATTTCATTTTAGGATTAGTCCTCCAAAATTGCATTTCATTTTAGATGGAACTTGTTCCTATTAAAGGAAGTCAACATGATCGTTTAAATTACTTAGTTGAATGGAAAAGGATGTTCCTATAATAATATAAAACTGCATTTCCTATTTTCTTTACGAAAACTATTCTATTTCATTCCTTATCATACTTTCTTTACTTTAACCGTTTTTGGTCGAGGACTTACTGTCGTTCTAACGACCTAGTATTGTTCACTAGAAGAAGACGAACCTACTGCAGGATTTTTGCCTCTCTACAACGAGGACGAAATTGAGAAGTAGATAGTCGGGAGAATTAGAAGAAACCACAGCGATCATTTTCGGTAGCAGTTTGACATATATGTAAATTTGCATATTGTTGTAATCACTTATGTACTCTTAAAATAGTTATATGTATAATAACTTTAGTCAGAAGAAGTGAATTATAAATTTTGTAGTTCCTTGTATTTTCTATTCTAAAATATTGTAGGCGACAATCGCGGTCTGGTGCGTAGCCTGGAGATATGTTCTTAATGCTACCATTGATTTCTGGATACGGGGCGTGACACGTCTTTTAGTGGTGGCCCATGCAGGTCTCAACAAAGAATGGAAAAATCTAGGACATGTATAGGTCCAGGTTAATAAAAGGTATAAAGTAGGATATAGGATTATAAAATTTATAGGTAAAACCTTGACTTCCAATCATGCCCTACTAATCCTTGAAATTACCTTAAGGAAGATAGTATCGGTGAGTATAGAAGAAATTAGTGACACAACATTAATGAATATTATTTCCTACGCTGTCCAACCTATTTATTTAATCTTAGTTAGAAGGATACTAACCTAAAGTTTCTTGATGTAGATCATGCCTCGATTTGTACCATTCACGAAATATGAAAATAACATCCACAGCCTAGACGAATACTACGAATTTATAAGGAAGATATGGCGGTTAGCACCAAACCAAAGGATAGAAGTCTATGGTGTGCATTATGAACTAAAGTACCTAGTGGTTTCAGATATTGCAGATGAGATAAAAGAGTACTACAATACTGTAAATTATTATGTACTCATCAAAGTCCAACCATCTGAGGACCCAGAATCCAACCACAATAGAACCTTGGAGGAATGGAAGAAAGCTTATCCGGAGGCAACTATCCTTAACATAAGGAAAATGTTGATCTAGATCACCAGTGTATAAATAATGTATAGATGTAAATAGTAGAAATGTAAATAGTAAGTATGTAATATCTAGTAACGCTCGAATGCATATTGACTATCTTTCACAAACAATGAATGAAATATGCATGTCCCTTATCCTTGTTTTTATACTCCTTACAAATACTTTCTTACTTAAGGATATTATGAATGTAGGTATGGACCTGTTTATGCCAAGCCTGGAGCGGGATGGCAGTGACTATACCTTATACCTATACCAAAGATTTGCCAGGATGATGTGGAATGCACCTGGCTGGTATAACCTCTATGTCTACGAAGTATTCTATGGAATCTGGTGCCCCATTATCCAGGATATCGAAGATGTCGCCGAAGTGGATTTCGAGAATATGACGTATTGTCTTTATGTTCAAGATCCAAATCGTATCTACACCGCAATACACGGTTACGAGGGAATGATAGATGACTTCGAAAGACTCTGTCCAGAAGTCGAAATCCATGCCGAGGAAAGGGTCCTCATTGAGGCTGTAGAATAGAAGTTTTAACCCAGTATGTAGTAAAGAAGGAGTCCTTCTTTTATCTGCTATATTGTATTTTGAAAATCAGCAGATGTAAATATACATGTATAGATGAGTAAGAGTAGCATAGGCTATCATGTCACATTTTGGGAGATCGATGGCATGAGTAGACTAGCAAGAAAATATAACCAAATGTAAGGTTGAGAGTAGGAGTACCATTTTGTTATACTCTCATCTTAGTAATGAAATATATATATGGTTGTTGCGTTATTGAATTTCTTACTTAAATCCTTCCCACCTCTGATTGTAAATGAACAATTGTGAGTTAAATTGTTCATGAGAAATTATCTCTCTTAATTTTCAGGACATGGACAACCAGGATCGATCAAACATTCCACCACCTATAGTATCAGCTGAACCATCTATGGCTGAAATGTTTCGCTTATTCCAACAATTACTGGAATCAAATAGTCAGCATGCCAATACCGCCCATATTACCAATACTACGATATTGGCACAAATGCGGAACTCTGGCAACACAAACGAGGGAACCCTAAAGGATTTCAGGGATCTTAAGCCACCCAAGTTTAAAGGGACTGAAAATGCCATAGAAGCGGGCCAATGGATAAAAACCATTGAAGGCTTGATGAGGACTACAAAAATTTCATCCGAAGACATGCTACCAGCAATCCGCATTCAGCTGGAAGACATTGCTGGATATTGGTGGAGTGCCGAATATCCGGAGGATTTCGACAAGGACATATCATGGGTTGAATTCAAGAAAAAGTTTGAAGAAAGGTTCTATCCTAAGTCGGCAAGGATAGAATTGGAACGACAATTCAACTACCTTAAATAAAGAAGACGTACAGTTGATGAATACACCGCAGAATTTTTTAAACTTAGTCATTTTGCCCCTAGTATGATAGCCGATGAAGAGACAAGAATATCCAGGTTCTTAGAAGGGATTGGGACCCAACTAAAAAGCAGGGTTGCATCTTACCGATGCTAGACCTTTTCTGAGGTAACGGAAGCCACTCGAGACCAAGAGAGGATACTAAAGGAAGAACAACCTTTTCGGCCACAACAAACTAAAAGAACCTTTGAGGAAGGGGTACCCTCTAACAAGAATCATTGGCAAGGATCTTCCAAGCGTCCCCAGACTGGTAACTTGGACGGGCCCATTGTCTGCAACTATTGCCAGAAGTCGGAGCACAAGAGGAATGTCTGTAGAAAATTGCTGGGGCTTTGCTTAAAATGTGGAGCGGGAAATCATCCAACCAGTTATTACCCTCAGCTACCTGCAATCAGAGCAACGACGCAAAGCAGCAGAGTCGCCATTTTGTTTACAAAAATAAAAGTTGATCTTTATTTCAATAAACTTTGTAAAGAAGATTACAAGAATTCTGGGAAAGTACAACTATAGGAATCCGATCTGAAGACGATCGCTTTATTCCTTGCACGATGTGAACTTTGAAGACGGTAGCCTCTGAAGATTGCAGCAGCACTTTGGCAAAAACTCCTGATCTCTGGTGATGATCTCTGATCTCTGTATGCGTGTATGATCCCCTCTAGGAAGGACTTGAAACTCTATTTATAGAGTTCTGGAAATAACTAACTTTTAGTTATTCTGGACTGTGTAAGCTGGATTGCGCTGCATTGGACCGTGCAGACATCAGACTGCGCTGGCAGTTACTTGATCGTGGGCCAACTGTATTGGACACATGGCATTATTTGATTGAAATACGCATGATCGTGTACAGACGGTTACCACGTAATGAGTCATTGATGGCATGAAGGCCACGTGTACTTTTGTCAGTTGTATTGATGGAGTGCGCCAACTGAATTGTGCTGGCTTCGAATTACACTGGGATGGACTGCACTGGGATGGACTGCGTTGCAGGCAGATTGTGCTGTATGTACAGCTGTCCTCGAGCGCTGTGCTGCACGATAAACGAACAGTTTCCTCATTCTTCGTGCTGTCAGCTGTCAGAAGATCTGATTCTCTGTCAGGTAATGATGACGAGGCTACGTCAGCATACGCATTTGGATGAGTGTGCAGTTCAGCCTGCATAATCGAATTGTTGCACAATCTGTCTTCTGCGCAGTTCTCTTGAAGGATGTATAATTTGATTTTGATGACTTTGTTGATGGGTGCAACTTGATTTTTAGGACCTACAATCACAAGCTATTATGGCTTATGGAAATCAGCAAAGGCCGCCCTATGCACCTCAGGCTTATAAATTTCAATAAGCACAAAAAGTGGGTCAAACTAAAAATCACAACAAGAAGAGAAAGAAACAAGGGCAAGCATTTATGATGGTTACTAAAGATGCAAATATCCTTAGAGAAGTAGTTTCAGCTACTATTCTAGTTTCTGCATATCTAGCATCAATATTGTTTGATTCCGGGGCTACTCATTCATTTATAACATCTTCTTTTATATCACAACGTGAAATAGAGTCCCAACCTCTGCCTAAAACATTAAAAATCCTTACAAGTAATGGAGTGGTAGAAGTCGGTCAGATGTAATAAATGCCCCCATAAAGTTAGGTGGAGGAGCCTTTCGAACTCGGTTACTTGTTTTCCCAACAAGCAATTATGATGTAATACTAGGAGTGGATTGGCTAACCGCAACATTAGCCAATATAGATTACGGCCAGGGAAAAGTTTCATTTCAACTTCATGACGTAGAATTTTATGAATTTGTTCGAAACCAAAAGGAGTTCAATGTAAAGAAACTAGAGAAATTTGAGTTACCAATCCAAGTAATGTTGCAAGGATTAGAAGGGTAATCATTCCCAAGGGTGGTGGAAGAATTTAAGGATGTATTTCCAGAAGATTTGCAGGGCTGCCCCCAGATAGAGCTGTAGAATTCTCTATAGATCTAATACCTGGAGCAGCACCCATAGCCAAAAAGATATACCCAATGAACAAAGAGGAGTTGGCTGAGTTGAATAAACAAATAAAGGAGTTATTATCAAAAGAATTTATTCAACCAAGTGCTTCACCATGGGGTGCACCGGTATTGTTTGTGAAAAAGAAGGATGGTACCCTACGACTAGAAATTGATTATAGAGCTTTAAATAAGGTCAGCATCAAGAATAAGTATCCCTTACCTATAATTGATCAATTATTTGATCAGTTAGAAGAGACAAGGGTATTCTCTAAAATCGATCTAAGGTCCGGATATCATCAAGTAAAGGTGAAGAAGGAAGACATTCCAAAGACTGCATTTAGGACTCGATATGGGCATTACAAATTTTTAGTTATGCCATTCGGGTTAACAAATGCACCCGCCATATATATGGACCTGATGAATCGAGTATTTTATCAATATTTGGATAAATTTGTAATTGTATTCATTGATGATATCCTCATATACTCAAGGAGTGAAGAAGAATACGAGAAGCACTTGATGATAGTACTACAAACTCTCCGGGAGGAACAATTATATGCTAAATTTAGCAAATGTGAATTTTGGCTGGACCGAATACCATTTCTAGGGCATATTATCAGCGAAATGACATTTTAGTAGATCCGAAGAAGGTGGCGGCAGTCAAGTTTTGGCCAACGCCTAAGTCTGTGGCGGAAATCAGAAGTTTCTTAGGACTAGCTGGTTATTACCGAAAATTTATAGAAAATTTCTCAAGAATTGCACAACCTTTAACCCGTCTTACCCAGAAGGAAGAAAAATTTAATTGGACGGAGAGATGTCAAACAACATTCAACGAATTGAAGGAAAGATTAATTTCATCCCCTGTACTTGCTTTACCATTGGGTTCGGTAGATATGAAATATATAGTGATGCATCAGGTAAGGGTCTTGGATGTGTATTGATGTAGCACGGGAAAGTCATAGCCTATGCATCTCCACAGTTAAAGCCACATGAAAAAAATTATCCAACTCATGATCTCTAGCTTGCATCTGTGGTATTCGTGCTCAAATTATGGAGGCATTATTTATATGGAGAGAGAATCAAAATATACACGGACCACAAAAGTTTAAAGTATGTTTTCACGCAAAAGGAGATCTGTTACGCCCCGCATCCAGAAATCAACGGTAGTATTAAGAACACATCTCCAGGCTCCGTGCCAGACCGCGATTGTCGCCTGCAATATTTTAGAATGGAAAATATAAGGAACTACAAAATTTATATTTTACTTCTTCCAACTAAAGTTATTATATATATAACTGTTTTAAGAGTACATAAGTGATTACAACAATATGCAAATTTACATATATGTCAAACTGCTACTGAAAACGATCTCTGTGGTTTCTTCTAGTTCTCCCGACTATCCACTTCATAATTTCGTCCTCATTGTAGAGAGGCAAAAATCACGCGGTAGGTTCCTCTTCTTCTAGTGAAAAATACTAGGTCGTCAGAACGACATCAAGACCTCGTCCAAAAATGGTTAAAGTAAAGAGAAGTATGATAAGGAATGAAATAGAATAGTTTTCGTAAAGAAAATAAGAAATGCAGTTTTATATTATTATAGGAATATCCTTTTCCATTCAACTAAGTAATTTAAACGGTCATGTTGACTTCCTTTAATAGGAACAAGTTCCTTCTAAAATGAAATGCAATTTTGGAGGACTAATCCTAAAATGAAATGCAATTTTGGAGAACAACTCTCTGAATATCCACCAAATTAGTTTTCCGTCAACAATCCCGTATACCTGGGATCAGGCTATGACTTGGTGGCACAGTGCTTAGGATCCGGCCTTGTGCCTCCTTTGGGCCTACAAAATTCATCTATTCGATGTTACTGTCGAAATAGATGTAAGAAATCCGTGCTTCCCTTGAGCTTACAATAGAAGGTTTGCCTCCCATGGGCATAAATAGAAAATTGCCTCCATTAGGCATAAGTGAGCTAAGCCTCACATACTCAATTCGTATGGCCCTACGAATGAGCTTAAAAATACTGATCAACTTTTTGGTTATAGTTATGTTGCAGGACTTTTAGTGATATTCATGTTGTTCTCCCCCGCCCAATGCTTTATAGTTATTAATTAATTCTAAGAGAATTTTTCTAGAGAATTTTTAGGTTTATAAGAATAAATCAATTTCTCTAAGAGTCTAGAAGTTGGCTATCTCTTGGAATTTTCAAACATTTTGGCAGAGTCTCCTTTGTATTTGTTGACTCCGAAAATTCACAAGAGACAAAATATGATTTAAATATAACCCAGGGTTCGTCGACCCCTTCGGTGGAGCAACTCTCAACACCGGAACCACGTAATAATATCTCGGGTTTGCCTACCCCTTCCGTGGAGCAACCCTCAACACCGGAAACTTATGCAACATTATATAGAGTGCAGTTTAAAGTTTTCTTACCTTGGCAAGCAATTGAAGCGATTAAGCAATTTTCTTGAGTTATTACAGTTTGCTAAATATTATCCAAGTTCAAAACAGAATTATTAGTAGCACAATTGATATCAAAATCATACTTTCAAGTGTCATAACATACAAAATAATTTTATAACCTTTGTAATATTGGCTTTGTTGACCCAAACTGGATCGCAGTCAACCTAATCTTGATAATTAACAAATCAATATTTTTTATGATCCAACTCGACACATACATTGTCATCAAAGCTACAAAATAGACGACGTACACACATCAAGTCAGATAATCATCATCGACGACTGCTCGACGAATACTGCTGGAACTTGTCTTCGAAAGTCTGTATTTTTATATTTTATTTGAGTCTATGCTATTGTACGTTGAGTCGCACTGAGTACCTCAACCATAGACTATATAACCAAAAAGCCCCACAAACAAAAAGCAAAACTGCCAAAGCCCAATAGCCCATTGAGCATTCTGTCTTCTAGGAGGCAGAGGTCGGGCCAAACTCTGTCCCCACACAAAGTTCAGGCCGAACTCTGTCTCCTAATTTCCAGGAGCTAATTTTTAGGGATTGCTCATTGCAAGTTGTCCAACAGCCATAATTTTTGAATTTAGGACAGAGTTCTGGCCGAACTCTGCCTCCCAGGACTAGTATATATAGGCACCCTTTTCTCCTATTTTAATCAATCCAATCTTCTCATCTTTTCTCTCTTATAGTCTATACATCCAAAAGATACATACTCTTCTCATCTATTAGCCACAAAACTTCCCAAGCCTACAAGGTGCTCGGTGCGAGTCAATTAGAAGTTTTGTGCAAGAGTCTTCACGAAGTCACTTGGAAAATTCCAAGTTTCACCTCAACGATATTTTCAAGAAGTTGACGTGCTCTTCTGTGTAAAGGCACATGGTTGTAAAGCTATTTCACAAATAGTGGATTTTAATTCTGAGCTCGAGTTCTCAGGCCTGGAGTAGTTCTCCACGAGGAAAACCAAGTTAAAAATTGTTGTGTCTGCGTATGCTTTCTAATCTCCACTTTATTTCCACATTATACTCTGATTAATTATTTACTAGTTGGAATTGAATAGAGTTGATTTTTAATTGATCATTATTTTCATAAGTACTCTATTCACCCCTCTCTAGAGTTGCCTACACGTACTTCAATTGGTATCAAAGCCCTGTTCTCTTGATACAGGATTTACATCCTAGAGTTGATCCATGGAAACCACACAACCCATCTCTACCAACTATGGTGAGGGTCAATCCACAAATAGGCTACCTCTATTTGATGGGACCAACTACACATATTGGAAGACTAGAATGAGTTTGTATCTTAAGTCTCTAAACTTTGACCTGTGGACTGTAGTCACTGATGGCTATAAGAAACCTCCCAGAATAACTATCGAGGGAAGTCTCATCGAGAAAACCCACGACAAGTATACTGAGCAGGAGAAGGAACATGCAAGTCTAGACGCTAGGGCTATTAATACTCTTTTCTGTGCCATAGACAGGACTGAATTCAATAGGGTCTCCACATGCACCACCTTGTATAAAGTATGAAAGCTTTTGGAGGTGACTCAGGAAGGGACCACGCAAGTCAAAGAATCGAAAGTCAGCCGTCTGACACAGGAGTACGAGGCTTTCAAGATGAAGCCTAATGCGACGATCACTCAAATGTTCACCATATTCTTCGACGTCGTCAACCCGCTATCCTTTCTTAGAAAAGATTATTCCAACCATGAGAAGATACGCAAAGTGCTACGAGGATTGCCAAAGGTTTGGAACCCCAAAGTCACGGCGATCATCGAAGGTAATAATCTCACGACAATGTCTCTAGAAACGTTGATGGGCAAGTTGATGATGCATGAGCTCGATCTAAAATACTTTGAAGAAATTGCTCTAAAAGAGAAAGAGAGTGAATTGAGAGCTTATCGTCGAAGAACCAGCTCAGAAGACACCGATAATGACGACTCTGAAGGTGACGATCAAGCTCTCTTAGTTCGAAACTTCAAAAAGTTTCAACGCTTCAACAAAAAGAAGAAAGAACAAAGAGACGATGAGGAAGAACCCACCTGCTTCGGATGCAAAAAGATGGAACATGTCAAGAAAGATTGTCCCCTAGCAAAGAAGGGAAGCAGATATGAGAAACCGTACAAGAAGCCTACTACAAGGAAGTATGCCAACACTAGCATCTGGCATAAAAGCGAGGCTAGTGATTCAGATAAGGAAGAAGACACCCCAAAACACGGCTAACATTTGTCTAATGGCGACTTCAGAAAAGGTAAAAGATTCTTATGATGATTTCTTATTTGCTGAACTTGGTGATGCCTTTGGTGATCTACTTGATGATCACAAAAAGGTAATCAATAAATATAAACATGCAAAAAATAAGATCAAGGACTACGAAATAGAGATCCATAGACTTTCATGTTTACTAGAAGATGTTAGAAACACTACACCTACGGAAAACATTGAAGAGGTATCCAAGCTTAAATTAAGCTTACACTGTCACTCCCCGATCCCAATATACATACTCATTCATGATTTCTGTATACGGCTTAGCATGTACATAATTTTGTTTATTATCTATTAATGGTTGCATATAGCTCTTAAGCATGTCATTAGTAGAATGGTTAGAGCATGTTTAGGGATTAGGGTTTTCTTAAGCCAACCCCTATTTATATTCTCTTCCCCACTCTCTCTTCTCATTCACTCTTTCAATTTATTTTCCTCAACCACCACCCATAGGCAAGTACAACTTGCTCAAAAGTGAAGATTTATGCACTTTTAATTTCTTGAATTTTCTTTGATATTATTTGTCTATATTGTTCTTCTCTTCATTCTCTGCAAGTTTAGTTCTTGAAGATTTTGATTTTAATGGCTAGATTTGTGTAGATCTAAGTTCCTAAAAAATAGGGCTTCATAGATCTTCATGGTTTTGATCTATCAAACTTGGTTATTTTCGAAAACTAATGGCCCTATGTTATAGAAAATTTGATTCTACATAATTTTGACCTTTGAAAAGTTAGATTTTGACTTGTTTGGAGGAAGTTATGGCCAAAACAATATTTGGACATCTTCTAGGTTCATCTGTGCTGGTTTTGGCAGGGATGATGAATAGTCCTTCACAGCCGCATAAGCATTCGCAGCCGCATAAGTATTCGCAGCCGCATAAGTATTCGCAGCCGCATGAGCCCAGCAGTATGGCGTATGGCAGTTTCGGCCGTAGGGCTGAGCCCGCATTTCCTTCATTGCAGCATGAACTCTGTTTCTTTAGCCGCATGTACTCCTGAATTCCGTAGCCGCATGCGCCCCGTATATTTCAGCCGCATGGCACTGCTTTCCCATTGTCGCATATACAAGATTTCTATTTTGCCGCATAGGCTATGGTTCCATTCCCCAGCCGCATAAGATCTTTCTCCATTGTCGTATGGCTTCGCTGAACTCATTGCCGCATGAACCCTTAACCTTCAGCCGCATGGACTTCTGTTCCTTCAGCCGCATGAGTTCCTTTAGCCGTATGGCTTGACTCAGCCGCATGGCATTGGTTCCCTAGCCACATGAGCCTGTTTCCTCCACTGCCGCATATGCTCGTATTCCCCAGCCGCATGCGCCCCATTCGTCCTGAGCCGCATACGCCCCACATATTCCAGCTGCATGAGCCTTGGTTGCATGTTCCTTGTGTCTTAGTCCCCATTTCTAATCTGACTACCTATGTGATGGTCGGATAACCCTATGTATATACTAAGGTACAATCTATGTGAGCATCGAGGTGCAATCCTATGTACTAAGTGTTCCTACGTGATACCTGCCAGTACCTCCAAGAGTCCAGCATTTACATAGCAAATGGTCGGTAGCAATGACGTGGTATGTGTTGTGTGTTGTATTACACCAAGAAGGGGGTACATACATATGACTCCTTGAGCCAGTATGGATCTCTTCTTGGGGTACTCGTACAATGTAAGACATCTAAAGGAGTAAACATGTGACCACGATATGTGAACTCTGAGTATAACCTAGGGATTAACTAGGCAACTAACTTGGTAGATACATTGGGTGGGAATAATCTCGAGATCGTGCCATACTAGCCACCCCAGGTCCAGACCTGACGTGTCGGGTTGGCCGCCACAGATATGGTTTCATCCGCCTATAGCGGATAGCTATATCCGACCTCTACGAGCTATGTGTTAAATATTTTAGTGCGGTAGCCCTCCGAGGGACTGGTGCATAATCAGTATGTTATATGTCTTATGGTTTGGCTAGCCATGCTGGGTTGACATGATCTGAGGATTCCTTTTAATTAGTATCACGCGGTTAACTTCGCCAAATATTAGAAAGTCGCAGGATTGAATGGCCGCTTGAAAATGACTTGACTGTGATTGAGACTTCTATTGGTAGCCGAGGGACATGGACTGTCTTGGTGTGTGGTCCAACCCATGTCCTTGTTTGGTTGTTGGGTTGGTCTATCGTGCTAGGACAGTCTGTGGACCGAGGTTATGACCGAAAGCTTTTACTATTATTTGTACTATTATTTTATGTTTGGGTTTTATCTCACTCTTTTGTGCTCCCTTGTTGTACTTGCTATTCGGGACTGACCCCGCTGGTTTTGTATGGCCAGATCACATAGCAGAAACTAATGAACCGACCATCTTCCCTGACGTCAATGGTGCATACTAGGAGCATGGCTGGCGAGGGACTCGAGTGGGTTTCTTCTCCACCACTCTAGTATCTTTATTTATGTTCTGGCGTTTAGCAACCGACACCTGTTTAGCCGACTAATCTGAATATTTTGTCTTGCATAATTTGTAACTAAATCAGACTGCAGCTGAATACAATTATGTACCTTTGACTCTCTGGGCTAGCTAACTTATAAAGCTAGATCCCCATGACCATTTTGATGAAGCGTCAGGGACGCCTTACTGCTTTATCTCATATGTTCATTAATTGATGTTTTCTTGCTTTGAATGATTGAGACATAGATGCTCTGCATGACCATAGGAGACTTGAATGCAGCATGCACCCCCTTGTCTCTTGACAGCCACGATCACCGTATGACGTTTGTATACCTTATATTGAGTAGCTGGCCTAGTCCTTCTCCGTATTTCGGTACTAGGGCGTGACAAGGTTTTATTGGTGGCCCATACAGGTCTGATTTTTAGACTTGTGTGGTATTACTATTATAGGAGTCTCAATCAAAACTTGTTCCTTTTGAATCTCTTGCCTCGATTTTTTTTTCCTCACCTTGATTGATAACCTGAATTGCATCCTCGAATCCTTCTCGTCCTGATAATTAATATCATGTACCTTTCCATATAGTGGTGCTTCTTTCTCAGTAACTGACGAGGCCAACATGGAGGAACATCCAGTAGAGCATGGCTCGATGGGGCAGCAACCGGAAGGAATACATTCCGCTGACCAGATTCGAGTGGAAGTGATATCAGAGCCAGTAGAACCGCAAGTTTTAGAAACTCCTGCACCTCCAGCGGTGCCGGCAGCAACGACAGTACCTGATGCTGCAGCACTTCTGGAGGTCATCCGGGGATTCTTGTCCACTCAGCAGCATCAGGTGGCAGCCCATCAGCAACAGCAGACCCGACAGCAGGAACAAAATGTGCTACTGAATCAGGGGTTACAATCAGCCCTTGGGAGAAGTGTCAGGAATGATTCAGGAGCATCGGGAAGGTTTTGTCGACTTAACCCGAGATATTTTAACGGCACGGAGGATGCCATCATGGTGGATGCTTGGCTTCAGGATACTGAGGCCATATTGATCGCAGCAAAGGTTCCAGCAGAAGAGAAGGTTGACCAGATTAGATTAATACTTCAGGATCTCGCCCACGATTGGTGGGCATCAGAAGAGGTTGGACTGAGGCGTCCTGTTCCCTGGGATAGCTTCTGTACCAGATTCAAGGCCAAGTACTTTGGTATGGTA
Organism: Iris pallida; assembly: GCA_029216955.1. NCBI lineage: Eukaryota > Viridiplantae > Streptophyta > Magnoliopsida > Asparagales > Iridaceae > Iris > Iris pallida. The sequence goes on along the minus strand of JANAVB010026199.1, from coordinate 29,494,156 downwards.
GTGCGGTATGAGCTACAGCAGAGGTTTATCAGTCTCAAGCAGGCTGGAAAGACGGTGGAAGGATATACAGCGAAGTTCTGCAGACTGAGTCGGTTTGCACCGATGATGGTTGTTACAGAGTCAGAGAAGGATATGAGGTTCCAGCAGGGACTTCATTTAGAGATTTTACAGCTAGTAGAAGGGAACGACTATCAGACTTTTGATGCCGTTTTAACGGCAGCTCGGAGACATGAACTCATCCAACAGAGGTTGATGACAAGACATGGGGGCCAGAAGAGGTCTCATCCCCAGAGTAGGGGCGGAGGAGCAGTACAGTGGACATCGGTGCCAGCACCCGGCATCCGTATTCATGAGTCAGGGGCGCCATAGACGAGCGCCGTCGAGTACTGTTCGCGGTGAGCATCCGCTCCCTCTCCTCGGGCGAGTGACGCACCGCTGCCACTGTTCCAACCGACCGTCGGTGGCCCAGAACCGGTCCGTGCCATCGGGTCCAGCCACCCTCGCAGCCGGACGGAGCGCCACTATGGCGAACTGCGTCGCTGCATACTGATAACTGCGTCGTTGTATGCTGCGGTGTCCATACCTCCGTACAGGGAAGACCGCCGCCAACATTTCCCGCTCGTACCTGCAGTTGGGATCGGAGGAGCGCGGCCAACGGTGCCGCCGATCATGGCTGCTTCCCTCTCCGGCCGTGCCGAGACTTCCGTACCGTCGACCGCGTGCGCCAGTGGCACCCTGACCAGAAATACTCGGTGAGCCAGCCCTTCCATTCTCCCTTTTTCTTTCTACAACTTCTTTTTCTCTCCCTTCCAATCTCCCTCTTCCCCAAGTTCTTACATTAAACGAGTGGAGTAAAGAAAGAGCACAGGAAACGAAGAGTAACGTTTAATATTTATTATTATTTTATTTTCATATTCTTTGCGATAATCAGCATGATTGTATATATATATTGTATTGGTTATATTATTATATAAATGTATAAATACTGTATTATTGTTAGTATTAGTTATGTGTACTATTTTAGTAAAAGAATATATGTACATATGTATAGTGAATAATTTCCTAAAAACTTAGGTTGTAACCAAATATATTTTGCCTATAAGCTAAATATTATTCTATTATTTTATAGTATTTCATATATGACTCTCGACCTAAAAATATAAGTCATATTTTCTAAATTATAGCTTGACCTAAAAAAGTATTTTCTATCTTCTAATAGCTATCTAGAAATAATTTGCCTAATACGATATAGTTTCTAAAATATTATAAATATTTTTCAAAAATAGATGCATATATTACTTATGAATTTCTCTTCAATCCTAAATCCTAAATCGTGACTAATTGTATCCGTAATTACTTGTGACCTTGGACTTTTGTATGTCGATCCTAGGCTAACCGGACTTTGTTAGACCCAACAAGATGGTTGTTTCACCAGCTAAGGACCTCAGGCAAGTACACTTTCTGATTGCTTTTCGATTCATAGTAGTCTTTTCATTTTATGCTTATACATATGTCTTGCTGCTTGTTGACACGCTCGTCACACGGAGTAGTCGGGAGGAAACATATCTTAGTAGACATCTAGACTACCTAGAACTATCCCATGAGTCTATTCGTGAATAATAGCAGCTGCACACGACACGTACAGGGTGCCGGATTTACCTCCTAGCCGTTCACATGTCGAAACAGATATTTCAAATCACATAGATAGTTGTAGTTTATTTGTTTTCCTCATATTCTGCACCGTGCCTTGTCATAAGTATCTTCTAGTTTTACCTCTCATATGTTATTTTTATGTCTTGTTAATTCTATTGTGTTTTCGCATTGCCGTCGGTTTGTGTGCTTGTTCCATTCCTGACTAGAAACTAATATTTTTCAGGTTAGCTGTGGCTTCATTTAGCTTGGAAGATACTGGTGTACTTGCAGACAGAAACCTAGAAATAGATAGCAGTTGTGTCAATTTCATTAATTGCAAAATCTTGTATTTTCTTTAATTATAAATGTTGTAAATATTGTAATAAATCTTAGAAATGTGAATGAGCAATAAATGTTATTCTTTTGTGATTTTGAGCATCTGGGCTTGACAGCGTTCTACCGCCGACTCTGCGGCGTAGGCTGGCTTGGACACATCTCGTATCCAAAAAAGCGGGTGCGGGTCGTGACACCCACAAACAAAAAGCCAAACTACCAAAGCCCAATAGCCCATTGAGCATTCTGTCTCTTAGGAGGCAGAGTTCGGGCCGAACTCTGTCTCCTAATTTCCAGGAGATAAATTTTGGGATTGCTTATTGCAAGTTATCCAACGGCCATAATTTTTGAATTTAGGAGTGAGTTCAGGCCAAACTCTGCCTCCCATGCACCATTTTCTTCCATTTCAATCGATCCAATCTTCTCATCTCTTCTCTCTTATAGTCTATACATCCCAAAGAGCCATACTCTTCTCATCTACTAGCCACAAAACTTCTCAAGCCTACAAGGTGCTCGGTGCGAGTCATTTAGAAGTTTTGTGTAAGAGTCTTCACGAAGTCACTTGGAAAATTCCAAGTTTCGCCTCAACGATCTTTTCAAGAAGTTGGTGTGCTCTTCTGTGTAAAGGCACGTGGTTGTAAAGCTATTTCAAAAATAGTGGATTTCATTCCCGAGCTAGAGTTCTTAGGCCTGGACTAGTCGTCCACGAGAAAAATCAGGTTAAAAATTGATGTGTCTGCGTATGTTTTCTAATCTCTACTTTATTTCTCTATTATACTCTGATTAATTATTTACTAGTTGGAATTGAATGCAGTTGATTTTTAATTGATCATTATTTTCATAAGTACTCTATTCACCCCCCTCTAGAGTTGCCTACACGTACTTCAGGCTTGATACTAAATGGATCTTATCAGAAGATGTTATCCTTTATCGGGTACATTAGGTATTTCATATTCATGTACTTTATCATGTACATTGTATACTCCTTGTATTCATATTATTTATGTACTCTCATGTGCGCTCGTGTACTCGTATGTGCTCATATGTGCTTCATGTACAAAATAACAATCATGTACATAATATATCATCATCAGGTCTATGTGTATTGATTGACGCGGTAGAGTAGAAGTAGTTATGTGATTAAATCCCTTAGTGTAATCATGTATATGTCGATTATACCTTCACGTATAATCGATTTACCGTAGAATAATCATATAAAACCTAAACCAATCACATAACTGTCTTGTTCTCTAAATCACTAGTGTTCATTCAAGTTAACATGTTCTCTATCTTTTTCATGTACTCAGTTTTCTTATATTTTCATGATGTTATTTCTCTATTTTTCTGTATTTTCTTTTTAGCGTATCATGTATTTCATTCTATTACGAGTTATATATTTTCTACCATAAAATAGAACTGTTTTTAGAGTTATATACTTCGCTCCAATCATAACTGGATAACTATTTTTAGGTAATATTATGCCCCATACCCCGGACTTCATGGTGACAGATCTCGATGTACTTCATATCGTGAGTTGACCTCTGAAGAGCTCTAGGATATTATTCCTTTTTAGATTTATGTTTCATTTGTCGGATTTGTCTTTGATACATTCTTGTTGTGTATGTTCATTTGTAGACTTTAGTTGCCTCAATGTTATTGATATCTCTCCTATTTTATATCTTCCTTAGCTGTTTGTGATGTGATTTGAGTACATATGTTATAGTGGATCTTATAGATGGTGCAGATATTATTGGGTACTTGTCAGTATTCTACCGCCGATACTATGACGTAGGCTGGGCGTGGCCCACGTACTCATGCCCGAATATTTGGATGTGGGTCGTGATACGTTTTTATGGTGGCCCATGCAGGTCAGTCTTTGTAACTAATACGAAGTCGTGGTAGTACTTAGGCTTAGCCGTACTACTGCGAGCATGCCCTAGGATTAGGATTTGAGTCATAGAATATTCTAGGAGTTTTGGTACTCAATCATATATTAGGACCTCTTGATAGATTCCAGGGATGATCCCTGAGAATCTGACTTCAAAAACTCTGTTGAGTCTAATTTCACTTTCTTTTGCTCCTCCAATTTTGAATACTTGTCCGTACCCTATTCTTGCATTAAGATAAGTTTTATAGACTCTAGAAAGAACTAGAAGGTAGAAGTTAAACCAATAACCATTCGGGCTGAGAGCAAATGATTAGCCAATCTTATATAAGAAGGTCAAGAATTATTTTAGGCCATATTCAAGGAATTTCGAATTTTGACCAAGATAGTGCCTTTGGGATGACTCCCGGGAATCTCACTCTAAACCCTACCTCGAAATCTGTTTTTGCTTGTTTCCATCTACTATTCCTTGTTCGTTGATTGAATCTTAGTGTTTGTTGTTAACTTTGATTTGTTAATGAGATGAATTATATAGACTAAATTAAGGTATATTCTAATGACATATTTTATGAGGACAGTTTGAAAGATAAATGTCTGCTTTAGTTATGGAGTCTAGAATTTATCGTAGCCATACTAGCTGGCATGACAAAAATATAGAGCCTAATTTGGGGTATACTTATCTTAATTATAGAATTTAGAGATTCTCGCAGCCATACCGGTGTCACAACCCGCACCCTGATTAGGGACACGAGTACGTGGTTACGTCCAGCCTACGCCGCAGAATCGGCGGTAGAACGCTGTATAGGTCGTCTATAAATACTATAATTAAAACAGTATAAAGGTACCTGTACAGTATATACACTCCGAATGGAGGTGACATAGCAAATACAGTCTCAATCACAAGATAAAACTAAGGTAGATAGCACGGAAAGGAAATATGATAGATAAAAATAGAAAATAAGTTCAAGATCCAACACAAGCCCAAAGATATACACAACATCACAGGGTCACAAAATAGAATATAGACTACTACAGTCTGAAAGTACTAGCTGGATTCGCAGTCCAAGCAAACCTAACTAAGCTATACTATTCTGGGTATGCAAAGTCTAGTGGCTCAACTAACAGGCCACAGTCCTGGCGTAAGTCTCCATCTGTCTCGACCCCATAGTAGGTCGAGCAGTCTGCCTCAGAAGCATCTGTAATATATCAACGGTATCCTGTCAGGAAAATGAGCAAGTACAAACACTAACAGCAGTTCCATATAAATTGACAAATTCTATAAGAGACAGTATAATAAAATACAAGACAAAGATATGGGAAGACTTAGGAGCCATTCGAAAGTCGAGCTACAACCCGTAAACCAAACAAGGACCGGGATTGTAACTGTTTGCAAAAACAAAAGTATGAACTTTATTGATACAAACTTTGTAAAAAGATTACAAGAATTCTGGAAAAGTACAACTATAGGAATCCAATCTTGAAGACGATTGCTTTATCCCTTGGATGATGTGAACTTTGAAGACGGTAGCCTCTGAAGTTGAAAGCAAAAGCCTCGGAAGAATGCAGCAGCACTTGGGCAAGAACTCCTGAACTCTCTGATATTTCTAAACTTTATGTCTGATCCCGAATGAAGACTTGAAACTCTATTTATAGAGTTGTGGAAATAACTAACTTTTAGTTATTCTGAATGGCGCAAGTTGGATTGCGCAGGCACTGGATTGCGCAGCATCAGACTGCGCAAGCAGTTGTCTGGTCATGGGCCAACTGTCTTGGACACATGGCATCATTTGATTGAAATGCGCATGATCGTGTGTAGACAGTTGCCACGTAACGAGCAATTGATGGCATAAATGCCACGTGTACTTTTGTCATTTGTCATGATGAAGTGCGCCACATGAATTGCACTGACTTTGGATTGCGCTAGGATGGACTGCGCTGAGCTGGATTGCGCTGCAAACAGATTGTGCTGCATGTACAGCTGTCCTCGAGCGTTGTGCGACACAATAAACGAACAGTTTCCTCGTTCTCTGTGCTGTCAGTTGTCAGAAGATTTGATTGTGTCAGGTAATGATGATATGGCCATGTCAGCTTGCGCACTTGAAAGTGTGCGCAGTCTACTCTGCGCCATCTGGATGATGCACAATCTGATGTCTGCACAGTTCATTTGAAAGCTGTTTTTCTTGATTTTTATGACTTTGTTGATGGGTGCAACTTGATTTTTTTAGGACCTACAAGACCCCCTTCAAAGTTTTCAAAAGTTGAATTTCTTCAAAATTTCTAAATACTTTGAATTTTGAATTTTAAATCAAGTTGCGCATATGTTGAGCTGTCTGCGCAATCGGATAAATCAGCCCCTGCTTTTTCGGCGCAATCTGTGGCGGCCGTTGGTTCTTTGAAAAACTATAAATAGTTCTCTCGATCCTTCAAATTATTCTTTACTTGCTTTCATTGTGTTTGAGAGAAAGAAACCCCGAGCCTACTCCGACTTCAGCCTTTCTTCCCCGTCGATCTTATGGCTCCCAAGCGTTCCTCCGCCGCCGCCAAGGGCAAGGCCCCCGCCGAGTCTTCGACTCATGTTGCGCCTCGTCCTTCCCGTCATGAAACTGCGCACCCTGGTTTGCAAGGTAGACAACCTGATCGAAAACTCTTTTTAGGGTTTTTCGACTTTGCTGGATTTTAAAATCTATCTCTTTTTAGATATGTGATCATACTGCGCCACCCTTTTTAGGGTTTTGGTTGCACGAACACATTATTCTTCATTTTTATGAAGAATATCTTCTCGCGCATTCGGTTGAATTGTGCTGGCAAAAGTCAGCGCAATCGGCTGATTTGCGCAATCTTGTCAACGCAAAATGATGCTTGCACAAGCTTTATCAGCGCAATCTGATGATTGCATAATCTGATGGTTGCACAATCTAATATTTGCATAATCTGATGTTAAAATTTCTGACTTGATTTGTACTGAATTTTGTTTTTTCTGTTTGATGCAGTTAACACCAGAGAAGATCCTGAATATGAAACATTTATAGGAACTTTAGCTGAGCCAGATTTCAAAGAAGACTTATCTCATGTGTTCTTTCCACAATATGCCCTTCTATCTTCTCGCCAGACTATTTTGATAGCACAGGATAACGAGACTTTGCTAAGTCTGATGAATGGACAACCTTTGCAATCTGCTGACGCTGTCACTCATAGGAAGCCTATGTTCCTCTTCGGCGACGCCATTGATAAAAGTTCTCAACCAAGACCCCGAGTTGAGTCGAGAACTTTCCAATGGAAGGAGAAATTGATCAAGTTACCAGACATAGCTAGATGTCTTCCTCTAGCAAAATATGCTCATGCAAGCCATCCTAGGAGGATGGAATGGGACATCACTCCCCTTCAACATGCACGGACCGGAAAGATCTGTGTCAAGAAAGACCGGAATAATAGAGACATGTTCTATAGTTCTTCCGAACGACATGGCACTTTATTAAGAGGGTTAAAGCCAGGTTGTATTCCTCCTGAGAACTCATCTTTGTTGCTGCCGGTAAGGACACTGATTTTTCCCAATGAGTATGCCAAGGCAGAGGGCAGTTATCCGGATCAAGACATTCGGTTGACAGGTCTGGTAAACCCAGACATCAAAAGATGAAGCTGTATAGCTAACTGGATACTAGTCCAGTTTGAAAATAAACTCAGAGAAATTGATCTGTATAATGCGGTACATGCTACCGTATATGGCTTCTTCCCAAATTCTCATCTGTTTTTGGCTCTGGCAGAGAGGTATAACTACAGGACAGGGACGTTCATGACGCCCTGCGGGGAGATGGGCTTGGCTCTCCATGAGATGAAGTATATCTCATATTTACCAATGGGTGATTTGCCTTACGAGGAGTACGTCCCGACCAACGATGAGTTAGATAGACTTCGTCGAGAGAATTCAAAGATGGTGGAAGTCTTTAATGAGCTTCTGTGCCATTATAACATATGCTCTTTGTATTACCAAAGTGGCTCTTCTGGTACATGCTATTCATCCAAATGGTTGACTTATCTTTTTCTCAACCATATTATTGAGAAAAAGACAAAAGATCATGACTCATGCAACCCTGATTTCTTCCATCCCCTTAGTAACAGTGAAGTGCTAAAGCTGATGGAAGAAAATAAGAGGATGTATATCAGAGTTGATGATGAACACCAATATCCTCCTCTTAAGGCTGGAGAATTTGTGGAGAGCTTTATAAGAATGGGCTACAGGTCCATGTCTAAACAAGCCCAATTGGCAAAATTTTTGACGTACTGGCTACGTCGATTCGTCGTGCCTGGAGCAAGTGCTGTAGACCGCTTCCATCGCTGTGTTCATTTTGCTGCTGTTCGGTTAGTCTTCGGCTACCGGATGGATTTACTATCAGCGATGACCTGTAGGATAAATGCAGGTCTTCGTCTGTATGTTGATTCTATGATCAAGTGCAAGGGTGATAAGGGGAACTTCCCTAGACTGGAGTTACCTTACACCTACTTATTCGGATGGTTGCTCTTGCATCATCCATCATTGATGAACCCTGCCATGGGAGCAGTTGGTGGCAGTTTTCTACGCAGATTCTCACAGAGTAGGTGGATATACACTAGTCTGAGGGACTGCAGACGAACTCTGAACCTCGGCAAAGGATAGAATTTTCTTTGCTCTCCCCCTCCAATTGGTTATGAACATATGGCAGCAAATCTGATTGACCTTGGGAGGCAACCAATAGGTCGAGTATCTTTTGAATGGCTGAAGACAATCAGACCATCACATCTAGTATACAGATTTGAAGAGGAATGCTACTTGGAACCATATCTGCCGAGTCGTTTCGCTCGTCAGTTTGGATATGACCAGTTCCATGTGGGCAATGCAATAACTTGCTTACAAGGAAAGGGATACCTGATCGACGGTGCCAGAGCATGGGCTTACTGTAATGCTCGAGACACAAAGACTGTGTTCTCAATGCCAAACAAAACTGATGCTGGTCCAATAATGCTGTATACTTATTCAGAGTTTTATACAGCTGCAAATACATTTGCTGAAAACTATAGCCTCGTTGATAGTTTTGCAACAACAAGTCGTTTGAAGAAAGGAGCGACTGATACATTAGCTCCCAATAACGATGAAGAACATGAGCCAGTGGACGATCCATTGGAAGCTTCCAAAGAAGCCAATTTCCCTGAGGAAGTTAACCAACCTTTAAGAATTTCTCCGAAGGTTGTTAAGTCTCCGGTCAAGGAGAAGAAAAGAAGGAGAGAAGAGCCTTCTTCCCCAGCTGTGAAGAAGAAATTGATCTTGGAACATTCTTCAGAGAAAGTCACTACGAGATCGCAATCTAGACAATTGGCCGAGTCCACTCAAGATGAAGCAGCTACACCGACCTCTATTCAGAAACAGGTCGAGGTAGTAAACGTAGAGAGTCCTGAGAGGCCTCTACATAGAAAGAAGAAGCTAGCTCACAGAAGAAAGAAGAGAACCGTTTCTCCTCCAAGGCAAATTTTATCTTCGGTAGTGATGAACGCTGCGACTGGAATAACCATGCCATCTCCTACCCCTGTTTCTGAGTCTGGGCATAAAACTCCTAGTCCAGAACGGAGGGAAGAGATCGAGCAGAGGGAAGAAAGAAATGAGGCCATAGAGCCCAGAGAAAATATTGCTGAGACAGAGCATGAAGCTTTGCAATATCCTTTACCGGTGATGGAGACTACTCAACCTCCTGCTACACTAGGAGCAATCCGTGAGGAGGAAGATCGTTTGATGATCGATGCTTTAAATGACTGTGACTTCGATCTACAGGATTATATTGATCAAACCGCTGAAACTGCCAATGGGGAGGTACCGGAGGAAGATAAAAATGAGAAGAGTTCATCATCTGAGGACATTGAGGATACACATGATCCTGAAGGGGATGATGAAGAGCATGTGTCTCCTATGGCTGCTGATGACACCTTAGATCCTGAGAAGGATGTTGAGGTATAGATATCTCCTGAAGCTGCTGATGATACCGTGGATCCTGAAAAGGATGTTGAGGTACAGACATCTCCAGAAAAGATAGCAGATAAAGAAGCTGCCTTGGAGGAAACTCCTGCTGTTGATCCCCAAGGTATAAAATGAAATTAGCAATTTTCTTTTAATAGATTGACAGCTAACATCTTTATTCTTATCCCTATAGAACTTGGATCTTCTCCAGCTCCTCCAGTATGCATGGACATAGTGCTTGCGACGACAATTGCTAGTAACAGTCGCCATTTATCTTGTGGCTCCGAAGCAGGAATTAGTCAGGCAATAGTGTCTGAGGCTACTTCCGCTCAGCTTGAATCTGTCCCAACAGATGGTAGGCCTGTTGTCGGATCGAACCATGGTAAGACTGTTTTCACTTTTGATTCTCTTTGACAATAGCAAATTATAGGCAAAATGACAATATTTAATTTTGCAGAGAAACAACCGGGAGGAGCGACCAGCTCCACTTTAGTTCCTTTATTCAAAGAGCCTTCCATCCAAATACAAGAAACTGAACGTCCTGCTGCCTCGTCATCAACAGGAGTAGCTGCTACTTCTGGTTCTCTGGCAACCAATCAATTCGTCATCCAATCATTTACCAAATTCTTCTTCGATTCATTAGGGCCATTGATCAATAGGGTGATGGAAAAAAAGGATGCTGATTTTTACACAGTTAGAGGTCCAACCTCTTTCTTAGTTCATGCTATCCGCGAGCAAGGTGACGAGCCTTAGGCCACTTTTCTTGAACACATATTAAATGAGCTAGAGACTTCAATAAAGAACTACAAAGAGCTCAATAAGGGGGAGGTAGAACCCTTAGTTCAAGAGGAATTTGAACGGATGGCTCAGGAAGCTACAATTGAGAGAGTAAATTTCCAGATTCTCTTGGATGCTTTTGCTACTAAATCTGCTGAGTACAATTCCAAGGTAGAATCGGTGACATCTATTGTTGGAAGAAAAGAGAGAAGAATTGCTGAACTGAGAGCGGAGATTGCCCGTCTTCAAGAAGAACTGGAAGATGAGGTTACCGAGCATCAAACTGCAATCCAGCAACTTGGTGCTCTAACCCAAGAAAGAGACTAATATGCCGCAGCTCATAATGATGAAATCACTCGCAGAATGGTAACCATGCCAACTTTCAACGAGAAATCTGGGATGGAAGAGGCCAGGAAGAGAGTGATGGAATCCCGCGAAGAGCGATTGCAGACCCTGAAGTAACATATTACTGGCTTGATGACACCACCAGTTTAATAGAAAGATTCCTTGTATCTTTTTATTTTTTTTGCAATATGTATATTTTTGTAATGTCTTAAATTTTGATCAAATAAAAAAATATTTTGTTGTGGCTCTATTATTTATTGCATATCTTGTTCAGATAGCGATAGAAAATATATTCAGAGGTACAAGACATGATATATTTCTCGATTTTAGAAAATAATCATATTCATTATATTTGCTCAGAGGTAATATGGACGTGGCAAATATAATTTATCGAATATTATTATTTCAATAGACAACTTAATCGAGGATGACAAGTTGCTGATATGGATGATTAAATGAACGAAAATGAATCGTCAAAAAGGTGTGAACGAAATAAATCATCAAAAATGAACGGATGAACGGATGAACCGTCGGATGATGATGAACGGATGAACTATCAGATAATGATGAACGGACGAACCGTCAGATGATAATGAACGGATGAACCGTTAGATGATAATGAACGGATGAACCATCAGATGATGATGAACGGATGAACCGTCAGATGATGATGAACGGACGAACCGTCAGATGATTGTAATGAACGGACGAACCGTCAAATGAATATAATGAACGGATGAACCGTCAGATGATTTGAATGAACGGGTGAACCGTGGGGTGAATGTGTGAACGGGTGAACCGTCAGATGATGAATGGGTAAACCGTCAAATGGATTACATGAACGGATGAACCGTCGGGTGATGAACGGGTGAACCGTCGGATGAATGTGTCGCTTCGTTGTTTTGAGAATCTCTGCCTATAAATAGAACAGAAATTTGGAAGGAATGATTATTTCCACTTTTTAACATAAAGATGTCGTCCGGAGATGCATCCAAGAAGGCTGAAATTGTTCCAAAGATTGAAGTGGGCACTGAAGAACGACCTGCGGATCCAATCCAGCCAAAGCAGGTAGAAGTAGGTGAAGGTTCGTCTGCACCCAAACCACCGCGGGATATCTTGGACTTTCTGCTTGAACCAGGAAAGACTGAAGAGGAAGAGGCCATGAGGATGGCTGTTTGCAAGTTCCTAGTAGGCTCGAGCAAGGATGTTCTCAGTTCTTTTGCTAATTATGTCTTTGATAAGGACGACAGTGGTCCACGTCCCAATGTCGAAAAGGATGATAGTGATCTCCCTTGATATCATGTAACATCGTTTATGATGAAATAAAAATCAAACTTTATTTATGAATTGTCTGATCTTATTTACATAAAATCTCTGTTACATTTATACATAGTATTTCTTGAGGAATTTTCCATTGATAGGCACCATTGCAACTCGGCCATCTAACTCTGAAAGTTGATAAGCTCCGTTTGAAAAGACTTTGCTGATAATATAAGGCCCTTCCCACTTCGCATCGAACTTGCCTTTGCTCGAGTGAGTCATAGTCATAGGACGTCTTACTGTTAGGACAAGTTCTCCTTGCTGAAAGGCTCTGACTTTAACTTTGCGGGTGAAAGTCTTCGAGATGCGAGCTTGATACAACTCAATATGCTGTTGAGCTAATAGCCGTTTTCATCGAGCGCTTCTAATTCTTGAAGTCGAAGAAGATCGTTATTCTCTGTAGTGAGTTCATTAGCAATGGCAATCCTTAAAGAAGGAATTTGAAGTTCCAGAGGAAGAACTGCTTCACAACCGTACACCAAAGAGAAGGGTGTAAAGCCTGTGGGATTGCGGACCGTAGTTCGATAAGCCCAAAGACATTCTCCAAGCTTTTCACTCTAATTCCGTTTGTTAGTAGATACAAACTTCTTGAGGAGCTTGATAATGGTTTTGTTGAAGGCTTCAGGTAAGCCATTAGCAGCAGGATTGTAGGCTGTAGAAGCGACATTGTCAATCCTATGATCGTCACAGAACCTTATGAACTTTTGGCTGATGAATTGGGGTCCATTGTCATGGATGATTCTTCGAGGTACACCAAATCTATAGATGACATAGTATTTGACGAAGTTGATGATGCTACTAGTCTTGACTTCAGCCAATGGTATTGCTTCGGCCCATTTAGAGAAGTAGTCGGTTATTGCTAGTATGAACCGATGTCCTCTAGAAGAAGGATGATTGATAGGACCAATGATGTCCATGCCCCAAGCTTCAAAAGGCCATGAAGCCACCGTCGGATACAAGATTTTTGAAGGTTGATGAATGAAATCTGCATGGATTTGACAAGCTCGATAATTCTTTGCATATTCGATGGCATCAGATACCATAGAGGGCCAATAATAACCCATTCGTCGGATACGATCCTGTAATTTAGGACCGAGTTGATGTGCTCTGCAGACACCGTCGTGAGCCTCATGCAATACTTGTTTTGCTTTATCACCAGCAAGACAACGCAAGAGTAGGCCATCATAAGTCCGCCGGTAGAGAGTTTTGGTGGTCTGATTGTAGTAGAATCGTAGAGATCGTCGACGAATACTCGTGGCCTCCTTGGGGTCTTCGGGGAGTATGTCATGAACGACGAAGTCGATGAAGGGAACTCTCCAATCTTTATTGATAACATTGGCTTCAGTGAAGCTAATGAATTCAATATTACGATTGTTTTTGATGCAAAACAATTCTCGATTAGAGATGACCACCACTTGCTGTCTTTTGATAGGGATGGCTAAAACTGCTGCAAGATTGGCCAAAGCATCGACCTCAGTATTGTAAGCTCGTCGTACATATTCGATAAAGAAGGCTTTGAATGATGTAGCCATGTTGATTGCCGCTTCAAAGTAAGGTACTAGATCTTGATGGCGAACTTTATAGGTCCCTCTAACCTGGTTAACAACCAGCTTGAAGTCACCATAGACTTCAAGATATTCGACGTCTAGTTGCTTGGCTAGCTGAAGGCCAATGAGTAGAGCATTATACTCTGCCACGTTGTTGGAGCAAGGCTCATCTAGGGAGTATGCTCTTTGGATAGTTGACGCGTCTGGAGAAACAAGGACAACTACAACTCCTGCGACAATGGCACCATTGGGTCCAATCCTGGATGCACCGTCAGAGAATAGACGCCAAGTAGGAAATTCTTCGGAGATCATATTTGATTCCAATGTCTCGTCTGGAATTTCATCATAGAGTTTAGATGTCTCTGGAACAGGATGAGCTGCTAAGAAATCTGCCAGTGCTTGACCTTTGACAGACTTTTGAGGGACATATACCATGTTATATTGGGCTAGCAGAATGGCCCATGTAGCCAGCCGAGAATTGAGTGTGCTAGGCTTCTTCATTAGTACCCGAAGTGGATTAACTCGGGATATGACATGAATAGTTTGGCCAATGATGTAATACCGAGTCTTTTGAACAGCGAACATAAGAGCTAGACATTCTTTTTCGACCGGACTATAACGGTGTTCAGCACCAATCATAGTACGACTAAGATAATAGATGGCTTGTTCGTGGCCTTCTTTGTTCTTTTGGACAAGCAAAGCACCCAATGAATGGTCCATAGCACGGACATACATTAAGAATGGTATGCCAGAGATTGGTGGCACCAGGACTGGTGGGTTCATGAGATATCGCTTGATGTCGTCGAATGTTCGTTGACATTCTTCAGTCCAAATAAAAGATACACCTTTCTTCATCAGCTGAGTAAATGGCCTACAGCATCCAGACAGATTCAAAATAAATCTCCTGATGTACGCAAGTCGACCTTGGAATCCTCGTAGCTCTTTTAAGTTGCGTGGAGGACGCATCTCTTGAATGGCTTTGATCTTCTCGGGATCCACGTGTATACCCTTAGAGGTAATGATGAAGCCGAGGAATTTGCCACTAAAGACACCCAAGAATGACTTGGTGTGATTCATTTTGAGTTGATGTTGGCACATGAGATTGAAGATAGTTCTCAAGTCTTGGATGTGATCTTCCTTTAGACGACTTTTGACAGCAATATCATCAATGTAGCATTCGACAGTCTTGCGCAGATGATCTCGAAAGATGGTACTCATTGCTTGTTGGTATGTTGCACCAGCGTTCTTGAGACCAAACGGCATTACAGTATAGCAGTAGACTCCACGAGGAGTACGGGAAGATGTATGTTTTTTATCTTCAGGATTCATCCGAATCTGATTGTATCCGGAGAATCCGTCCATGAAAGATATTCTTTCAAATCCACAGGTGTTGTCGATCATGACGTCCGTGATAGGGAGAGAAAATTCATCTTTTGGACATGCTTTATTAAGATCCCGAAATTCGATGCAGACTCAAACTTTGCCGATTTTCTTTAGGACTGGAACGACGTTGGCTACCCAATCAGGATGCTGTTCTTCTTGAATAAAGCCACAAGCGATGAGCTTCTTGACTTCATCGTCGATTGCGTCCATTATTTCTGGCTTGAAATGCCGTTGTTGTTGTTTGACTAGTTTTGCATTCGGCAGAATGTTCAATTTATGAGTAGCAACTTTAGGATCCAGACCTGGCATGTCTTCATAGCTCCAAGCAAAAACATCAATGTATTCTTTAATCAGAAGAATTAATTCTTGTTTATCCGCCTCTGGAAGGTTCTTGCTGATGATATTGGACGAGGTGATCCATTTTCTCCTACATCGACTTGCACCAATTGATCTTCGGTAGGAGGTTCCCTTTGTTCAAATCGGAGTTCCTACTGGGTATCCATTCGTTGAGCCCAAGGATCTTTTTCAGGATTTTTTTCAATATCCTCGTCATAGCCTTCTGGAAGTTCGACGGAGACCATGTTAGAAGATACAGTTAACCGATGGACTTGACCAATGTTGGTGTCAGAATCCCATGATCTGGAATCAGAAGAGTTAGAACGCTCCTCACTATCAGATTCAGCGCCTGCTGGGGATAACACTGGAGGAGAGGCATATCCGAGACCTCTTTTGGTCCTGCTGTAGTACATCTCTGACTTCCCTTTCGGCACAGCCGTACGGATAGGAGTTCTCCTACCCTTACCGTAGTTGAGGCTACTCTTGAAGTCATAACCCATCTTTCGGATGATGTCTTTTGATTGTTGACTGTAACGACGGAGTTGAAGATGCCCCATATCATTGCTTTTGCTATCATCTGTATAGCTGAATTATTGTTCTGGTCCTTTACTAAAAAGTATTGGACTCTCGCCTTTCTTACGAGCAGAAACAATATGATATGAATCTTTTCGGTGTTCAAAAGAGACTTCCGTTTGAAAAGACTGTACAACTTTCATTGTAAATGATTGAAAGCTATCTAACATGTCCAAATAGCATTTAGCATGATAAATGACATCAGTATACTGGAAAATAGATACTTTTTCATTGATTTGTACATTTGTATTTACAGCAGGACCTTTAGCCTTAGCAGGCTTGGTCAGATTGATTACAAGAGGGGGAGAAGAAGAACGTGGAGGAGGATTGGCTTTTTTACGACGGAGGTTGATAACAAGCGGCTCAGAAGAGGTGAGCTCCCTTTGATCTTGATCATCAATTGATTGCTTCTGAACTGGCAAGTGAATAGCCAGTGGCTTGGAAGACTGAAGACGAGAAACACGCCCTTTGACAGGAATGATGAGGGTATCATTAGGCACTTTTTCTTGCTCTTCTTCAGTGTCCAGAGACAGGAAAACCTTCATAAATTCATCCTTATACATACGAGCGTCGTTGTAATATGCTTCGACGCCTTTGAAAGGATAGAGATCAGCAACCTCCTTTTGTACTTCTCCATTATTATTAACATATTTAAAACATTGATGGAGAGTTGAAGGGACAATGTTATGCTCATACAGAAATGGTCTTCCCAGCAAAGCATTGTAGGAACAACCATGATTGTCAATGATGTAGAAGGTAACCTTTGTACGAAGATTGCCTATTTGGAGTTTTAGGCGAATCTTGCCCAGAGGCTTACTCCTTCCCTGATTGAACCCAAGGATGGTGGTGATTATACTGGAGAGACTATGCACTGGGATTTTCAGCACATCCAACATTGTCTTCAGTATAATGCTGAGAGCAGACCCTTGATCTATCAGAATACGATCGACTTTCATCGAGTAGACGTATCATGTATAGTAGAGAGGACGGTCATGCCTGTTGTCTTCCATCAGCATGTCATTCTGTGTAAAAGTTATGTTTGGAATTAACTCCAACACACTATGACAATGAAGGCAAGAGACTGGTTCTGCTTTCGGCTTCTTCAGGAGAGCTAAACAGGTTTCGGCTTACATAAGAGCCTCGCTCAGAGTTTTCCGAGTCTCTTTGGAGAGGCGCAAGAGCTTGAAGATTGACAGCCGGGCCGGTGTATTGGCCAACTGAGCCAAGATATCAAAATTGTAAGGTTTCTCAAGTCCGGAGGGAGCTGCTTCTTTAAAAGTTTGTCGAAGCGGACTTGCTGTTTGCCTTTGTCAGTGACTATCAGCTTGGGAAGAGTAGACTCTACAATCGGTGAGGATGCAGTAGGAATATCCTCAATAGAAGTAGGCTGCGCTGGAGCAGGCTCAGAAGAAGAAACAGGATTCTCTTGGACTTCGGGGTAATCCTTTAGATAGGCTTTCCCTGATCTGGTGCCTAACAGGATTTCTTCATCAACTATGGGGTCAAAAGACACCATATTGCAAGTCTTTGTCTTGCCCTTGGAGCGGTTTTTCTTCTTGGAGGAAGAGGGAAGTTCGAACTCTGAAGCAAGATCCAGATGAATCCACATAATCTCGCCATTGTCAAGAGACAAAGGAACGAGACCTTCACTTCGTGGAGGAGGGAGATTCTCAATCTCAAGAGTAGCTTTGGGAATAGGAATGACGCCATGCTGCACCATTTGGGGCGGGAAGTCACCGAATTGAACTGAGACCATATTTGCAGTAACAGTCTTCTTATCTTGTTGCAGAGTGACAACGCCAGCGTTGACCAGCTCCTGGATTTTGCCTTTGAGCACATAACATGCTCGAGTGGGATGTCCAATGAACCTGTGGTAGACACAATACTTGGGATGATCAGTCTTACCGACTTCATCAGGCTTCTTTGGATTTGGAAGTTGGAATTTATTGCTTTTGATTAAGCAATCAAAGATGCTTGCTGTGTCATTCTCGTCAAAGGAATATTCTACTTTAGGACGAGGTTCTCTCGGTGGAGGTGCTGAAGGAGTAGAAGTAGACGTAGGGGGAGCTACGTTAACCGCCAGAGATTCTTTATTGTTGTTCAAATTGATGTTCAAAGTTTCTTTTCCCTTGCGATTGTTCTGGCGATTACCACCACCTGATGTTTGGTGTTCATCCCAGTCGGGGTTAGACATTTGTACCCCTAACTGCTTGAATTTGTCGGCGCTAACTTCAGCTGCTTTAGCGTTGACAATGAAGGATGGCCAATCTTGGAACCGAGTTGACCCTATCCATATGCTGATGATAGGTAATAGATTTGTCTTGCAGGTGTCTATGGTGACAGCAGCCGGAGTTCTAGGAGGCATTTTCAAGGCTTCCCGTCGGAATCTTTCAATGAAACGCTAAGCAGTTTCAATATGTCTTTGTTTGATTTTATTGAGGGCTGACATGGTCATGTCATTGATCCCCTCATAGAATCGTTCCAAGAAGATTTGCTTTAAGCCAGAAAAGGAGGTGATACAACCATCGGGCAAACTTCTGTACCAATCGTATGCTACGCCGGCTAAACAGCCAACGAATACTCTAGTAAGAAGAGCGTCATTTGGTTGAAGTTGGATAGTCATAACCTCAAAGTGGTTAATGAACTGACTGGAAGATGTGCTGCCGTCAAACAGCAAAATGGTTGGGATCTTGTACTTCGGAGGAAATGGGACGTCCTTCCATTCAACTGGGTAAGGTTGTTTGATCCCCAATCTCTGCAAGTTGTCCTTCTCCTTGAAAGCTTCGAACTGAGTCCGCAAGAGCTTGACAGCTTCAATGGCATCTTCCATTGATATAGAAGGAGCAGGCTGAACCACGGTGTTAGGAGGAGGAACAGCATGATAAGTACTACCTCCAGCACCTGATTGACTGGGTGTAGGTTGGACTTGTACATGAGGTACTGGAAGAGATGCTACCTCCAGTCCTGCATTGACAGGCACCGACGATGCTATGATTTCAGAATTTGTAGGAGGTACGGTCGGTGGTGTGGTATGTTGTGCCACAATAATAGAATGCATACTTGCGACCATCTCAGCCATGGTCTTCAACTTATCTTCTAATGCAGCTATTCTTCGTTCTTGGCTGGCTGAACTGGAAGCATCGGGATCTTCATTGACAACTAAGCTGTCACTTCTCTGGGTACAGTGGAGGACACTGTTTGCTCTGAGCTTTCGCTGTATGCATCGTAGTCGGAGAAAGAATCATCTCCTGAGTGAGAAGGAAGGCGACATTCGGAAGGATCTTGAAGATTCTTTTGACCGATTGTGTCTCGGCTTCGGGATCGGGTATGTCGGAATACTCCTTCAGAGGATTCTTGGAGTAAATCCAAATACCGCTGGCTTGGTTTGCGAGGCTTCCCATGCTTGGAGCACTTCCTACCCCCAATGTCTCTGGAAATTATGTTGACGGAGGCATACAGAACCTCGTCTTCATCTTCCGACATAGGGTCAGAGTTATAAAAGTTCAAACGATCGAAGACAGATCGTCTTGTTGTCTGGCAATAACACTTGATGACCACTTCATGATTGTAATGGTGTCCAAGTGGTTGCACTGGGGATGTTGAGGTGTTGTTCCGTTTTCGGGAACAGCAACAGGACGAGCAAAAGTTCGAGGGATGTGTTCTTTGATAACATTCGGAACACGGTTCCGATTCTTTAAATGTTTCGTTCCCTGAGTGTACAGGGAAGTGCTTATTTCATTGGCATAGGCGTCCGGATTTTTGATCCTGGAAGCTTGCTTCTGATGTTGGTTAGTCTTCGGCATTGGCTGTTTACGTTTCACCGAAGTTGATCGATTGAGATAAGTTCCTAGATCAGCAAACTCACCCCCAGGGGTTTCTGTTTGAGACACCAACAATTTTCCCTATCTTGAGCGGGAGATCTTGAGGGTTGGAAGATCTTGGAACTCTGCTACCGGAGTAGGCAGAATACCTCTCTGATCAGTACACTTTCCTTTGGCAAGGAGAGAAGAAGAATCCTTGTGAGAAAGGGTCCTTGTACTGACTGGTGCCGTAGCACATTCTGATTGATCTTTAACGGTATAAACCGAGGAAGACTAAAAAAAGACCAAAGGGCCTTTTCCTGTATTTTGGGATGAAGGGTTAGCTAAAGAGCATTTCCCTCTGTTGTCTTCCAAGTCATGGGACGAGAAAGTTTGAGAAAAGACCAAAGGGCATTTTTCTTTGTTCTGGAGAGGAGGAGGAATAGCCAAAAGACTACCCCCAGTGGATTGCGTAGGAACAGCAGAGTGTTGGAGAGGAGGAGCAGAGCTTTTCCTCTTGTTGTGAGAAGAGGAGAGATTAGCCAAAGGGCTGTCTCTCTTGGATTATGCAGATACAGTTTGTGCATGGGTTGATGGCGCACTGGCAGATTGCGCAGGAGGAGTTCTGGCAGAAGATCTTCTGGCCTCAGTCATAGTGGTTTGCGCAGAAGAAATCTTATTGCCAGAGTGCTTGAGTTGTACTCTGGTTGCTGGAATGGTAGATTGTGCAGACAGAGTAGCAGCCAACTGCGCCAGAGGAACAAGAGTTTTATATTTTGAATGAACATCATATGATGTAGGTTGTGCACTGACCATATCAGACTGCGTATGAGTGGCAGAGGCAGATTGTGCAACAGCAGAGACAAAGACTGTGCAACAGTCTTGGTGACAGAAACCTTAGACTGTGCAGCAGTCTTAGGGACAGAATCAACAGACTGCACAGCAGTCTTGGGGACCCACACTGGGCACACTTTGCTCGTGGCAGAAGTTGTTGTAGTGCGAGGAGTGGTCCTGGAGTTGATCATGGCTTCATAGGCTGTCTGGTTGACCTTCACAACCAGAGTCTTCTGCGTCTTTCGGATAGACGCAATGTCACATTGAGTTGTCACTTCCTCGTCGGAGGAGAAAGTCGTCCCCAGCAGAGTCGCCATTTTGTTTGTAAAAACAAAAGTATGAACTTTATTGATACAAACTTTGTAAAAAGATTACAAGAATTCTGGAAAAGTACAACTGTAGGAATCCAATCTAGAAGACGATTGCTTTATCCCTTGGACGATGTGAACTTTGAAGACGGTAGCTTCTGAAGTTGAAGGCAAAAGCCTCGGAAGAATACAGCAGCACTTGGGCAAGAACTCCTGAACTCTCTGATATTTCTGAACTTTATGTCTGATCCCGAATGAAGACTTGAAACTCTATTTATAGAGTTCTGAAAAGAACTAACTTTTAGTTATTCTGAATGGCACAAGTTGGATTGCGCAGGCACTGGATTGCGCAACATCAGACTGCACAGGCAGTTGTCTGGTCGTGGGCCAACTGTCTTGGACACATAGCATCATTTGATTGAAATGCGCATGATCGTGTGTAGATGGTTGCCACGTAACGAGCAATTGATGGCATGAATGCCATGTATACTTTTGTTAGTTGTCATGATGAAGTATGCCACATGAATTGTGCTGACTTTGGATTACTCTAGGATGGACTGCGCTGAGCTGGATTGTGCTGCAAACAGATTGCGCTACATATACAGCTGTCCTCGAGCGCTGTGCGGCACAATAAACGAACAGTCTCCTCGTTCTTTGTGCTGTCAGTTGTCAGAAGATTTGATTGTGTCAGGTAATGATGATATGGCCACGTCAGCTTGTGCACTTGAAAGTATGCGCAGTCTACTATGCGCCATCTGGATGATACACAATCTGATGTCTGCGCAGTTCATTTGAAAGTTATTTTTCTTGATTTTCATGACTTTGTTGATGGGTGCAACTTGATTTTTTAGGACCTACAGTAACCCTTCTCCCGAACATAACCTAGCCTCCAATCAAGGTATATTATAAGAGCATGTAGGACATGTGAAATACAAGACAAATCAATAAAAAATATGTAATAGGATGTGAGTACTGAATAGGACTACAATATATAGGATGACTTGGGAACTATTCGGAAGCTGAGTTACAACCCTTAAACCAAACAAGGATCGGGGTTGTAACCCTTCTCCCGAACAGAACTTAGCCTCCTATGATAAATAAATATAAAAATATGACTTGAACTATTAGAGCGTTATGTGATCGGCTTGGAAAACATGACCAGACTTTCCATCTGACCGGCTATGAACAAGTGTACAACTGAGCAGGATAAGGCCGACCACCATGGAAAGCTATGAACAAGTGGGGTCAGGCTTTACCTATCGTGAGCGAGGATATAGCTATGCACCAGGACAAGTACAAGTGTGAAGAACAAGTAGGGATTTTGATCACACAACCACTAACAACTCCATATCCTCGAATAGTATAAAGGATCCAGACATGACACGTCATGACACAGGATTCTGTAAGAGGGTAGCAAGTCCCCTTAGGAATCGGTGTCTATATAAGTACAGGGAATAAGACAGGAAATGTACCAATATACCAAAAAATCTAGGAAAAATATCTCATGTCATGATCCAATATATACTAGTCCGTGCACTATTGTGTCTGGAAATCAAGTAAGACACTACAACTGAATCGGATATAGCAGATATCAAGACAATGAAAACTATCAGTGAATGTACTCGCCTGTGGTCCTGAGCTGATAAGGTGAACAGACGCTCAGAGTAATCACAGACCTAAAGATAAGATACCATGAGTCCAAACAGGGTTTAATAATAAAAGGAAAGCTAATCTAGTTATGATATGCAAGTCTAAGTCAAAACTAGGTCAAACTAAGTCACACCAAGCTAAACTAGGTCACACTAGGACAACCAAGGTCAAACAATGTCACAGGACGTCAATCTATGTAAAACTAAGTCAATCTGGATCAACTCTGGTCAACTCTAGGTTAACCCTAGGTCAAACTAGTCTAATGTTGACCAACTATTGACTTTCAGTCAACTGGTCAACTCTGGTTTGGTTTCGGGTCGATTCTAGGTCAAGCGTTGACTTGAAGTTGACTTTCGGTCAAAAAGCCAACTCTTGGTCAACGGAAGTTAAGACTAGCCTAAACTACCCTCATCTAGTCATTACCTACCTAGACAACCTATTTCTAAGCCCATCTTAGAAGTCAAACTCAATACCTTAACTATACCCCATTACCTATATTTACCCTTCACAAGGTAAATACCAATACCTTGCACATACCAAGGTAAACCGCTATAACCTTAGAATACTAACCTAGGCTTCCTAGGATAGCTAGACACTAACCTACCTAACCATTACCAACCATAAAATCCTAGTACCTAGCTCATCTAACCCATCTTATGACACATGTTGGTTATCCTCACATTACCTTATCCTTTAATATTCTAACATGCTAATTTCCTATTACCCCTCATAAACTCTCCCATACACACAACACAAAGGGTTTTTGGGACTGAATTTTGGTATAGGAATCTGTGGAATGAATGAAGTGTGAATAGGTGAATGGAATATGTATTTGTGTATGAAAAATGGAAGGGTGAATGGAATATATGAATGATAATGAGTGTATGTATGAATGTTTATTTGAATATGGATATTGGATGGATGAATGGGTGAATGGAAGATTGAAAGCATGAATGGATGGGTGGTTGGTGGCTGAAATAAAAGGAAATGAATTTGTAAATGAATGAATGCATTGAATGAATGGAGGAATGGATGAGTTTACATGGCTGAATTTATATGTTTGGAAGGGTGAATGAATGGATGCATTTGAGTGACTGAATGGGCTGATTTTGGGGCTGTCAAATGGGGCTGTCCCCTCCCCCTCTCACTGCTAATAAGTAGCAGTAATAAAATGCTACTGCTGCTGTATACTAGGGGAATGACCCCCCTTCACTGTTGCAAAAATCAGCAGCACATAGCTGCTACTGTGCCTCAAAATCAGTCCCCTGTGGGGACTGATACTGCTGTCATACTGTTGCTGTTTACAGCAGTGCACCCCCCCATTCTTCACTCTCTACTCTCTCAATCACTCTCTCTATATCTCCCTCTCACTCTCTCTAATAAATCACTCAACGCTAATCCTCCTTTTAACATTCTCTACTCCACCTATCTCTATATCTCATTCTCAAAATCCCCCTCTCACACTCGAAATCTCTACACACACCAATAAACAAAATAGACACACACCCACTAATATATATATATATATATATATATATATATATATATATATATATTTTTTTTTACCCACTAATATATATATATATATATATATATATATATATATATATATATTAGTGGGAAATATATATATATATATATATATATATATATATATATATATATATATATATATATATATATATATATATATATATATGTAAAACTCCTAAATTTCTACTGTATTTTTTTAATTTTTGGTGCTGATTTAATACTGTTTTGTACGTCGCATAGTCGTATTGTACGTCATGCACGAAATTTTGATTTTCGAAATTGCTCGACGAGTGCGAATATGTGCGAGCGTACATATTTCTTTTAAAAACATTTTTCTATTTGTATCATTTCAAAATAATATATATAATTATTTTTAGCTATCGTATCAAAATTTTTAATTTTATATTTTTATTTATAAAAAGCCTTTGGTTTATACAGTTATTAATAGTAAATAATATTTTTTGTACATACATATATATATTTCATAAATATTTTATTAGTTTATTTTTTATAATATTTATTATTTTCAAAATTAATATTATAGGTATTTTTGGAAAATATATTTTTGAATTATTATGGCGATTTAAATCTTGATTTGATTCCATGGATTTATTTAAATAGTTAAAATAATATCTATATTTTGAAATTGATTTACCTTATCTAATTTTAAGCTAAATGTTGAAATTTAATTGGATTTAAATTGGATTTGTATTTGGATTGGATTTAATTGATTTTAAATTAAGTTGGGAATTATCTATTTTGGTTTTTAAATAAATCTTAATATTTATCCAACTGAAAATTCCTACATCCTATAAATAGGGAGGTACTCATCCATAAACTTCTACAACTCTACAAATTCCTCCACCCAAAACTTGTGCATCGTGTCTATGTCCCTCCCCTCCATTAATTTTTTTTTCTTCCTTTACAAGTACATTTTCTATCACGTCCGACAATTCCGGACGTTCCTCTAGGTCGTGTGGGACATTCCCCGACACGACGCAACTCCTAACCCTAAAAACCTAAACCCGATTCTTACGGCCTCCACTTGCCATGACCCCGACCATCCCTATCTTCCCTTTGGTCAGGCCATTCCGTCGAAGCCCCAGAATCCAACCCCGGCCACTTCTCGACCAAATCCTCCAATACAACTCATCGCCACCCGAACACCCTTCTCCCGACCAGACCAAGCCGACACCATCTCCCAACCAACCCAAGCCACCGCACCACCACCATCACCGTCACCAAAAACCACCACCTCCACCATTGCCATCGGCCACCCCAACCCGACCATCACCCAAAAAAATAAAACCACCACAAATAAAACCCCCTGTACCTGTCCTCCATGCCGCGCTTGGCTTCGTCCTCGTCGGTGATAGGCAGCGCCGGATCCGCCTTCGCCTCGAGCCACCGATGCCGTACACACGGACGGCATTGTGAAACGCCACGCGGCTCGGCCAGAGCATCTTCGTCGAACAACCCGTGCCGCTCCCTCCGACGAATCGACCCCCGAGTCAAGCTCCGTGCCGCTCCGCCCCTCGGCTTCTAGATCCGGAGCCGACGTCAGCCATCGGTCGTCCGATCCGCCACCGTCCCCGCTTTATCTTCCTTCCCCTAGCCTTCTCTCCGTTGGAGCCATCGAAAACTTCGATCACCTCCGCCCCGCCTGGCCGCGTGTCCGATCCCCCTTCTCCGCCGGCGTGCGCCGACGCCGACAGCCGCACCTAGCCCGTGCTGCCGCATCTCCGCCGCTCCCTCGTCCTCTCTTCCGATCATCCCCATCTGCCCTCGGTGACGACCCCACCGGAAAACCCCCTTCTCCCCATCCCGCCGGAGCCCGACCGCCCCTTCGCCGAGATCGCGCCGCCCGCTTTTTTTTCCCCCACTCCCTCTTCCGCCTCCCTCCAGCTCCTCTCCCTCTTCCCTCTTCCTCACGCTTCACTCCCTTCTAATTTTTTTCCAATCTCTCTCCTCTCCCGTCTAGTGTAGTAGTACTGCAGAGTAGTTTTAGTTTATTATTTTTTATTTATTATTTTTATTATTTTTGCTTGCCTTTGAGTTCCTTTTTGATCAAATCATCATCATCATCATCATCATTATTATTATTATTATTATTATAAAATATTGTACATGTATATTATGTATGTATACTAGTTTTTATCATTATTAACATTAGTATTTTATAATTGCAGTATTTATCAATTATATTATTTATTATTTTCAATTGGTCTACTAGTATTATATTGCTAATTACTGTTAGTGTAAATATATAGATATCTTCACTAAACTATATTATTATATTTATATTTAATGATTTTCCAATCTTTTAAAACATCTATTTTTTTGACTAATAAAAAATATAGCTTTCTACCTAAAAATGATATTTTCATAAAGGAGTTTTGCTTTAAAACGATTTTTATGTTTTCAATTTTGTCAACCCATTTATTTTACTAGTACAAATATTTTCAAGTATTTAAACTAAAAGTATTTTTGAACTAATAATAATTTATTATATATTTTAAATATTGATATAAAATATTTTTCTAAGTAAGTTCGTTTTGTCATAAAGCGATTTTCATATCTACCTATGAATAATTTGGGATAATAAAACCTTATTTTTTTAGTCTTCAAAATCATATATATATTATATATTTAAATTTTCTTCGACTATCCTTCCACCCATGGCTAGATCCTATTATTCCTATTCCCTCGCAAATTCGAGACTACCATATATCGACCCTAAACTAATTTGACCCTTCTGGACCCAATGGAACTGTCCGTGTCATCGTCCGAGATCACCTTGTATAGTGGTTGCACCGAAGTCGCAGTTCATGCTACCTTGATCATCGCACTACACCAGGCGTCCCACCAGGCAAGTATACCTTGCTAATTTACTGTCAAATTATTTATTTTCTGCATTATTTATTTTGTTTCATATTGTTAGTTTTCTTTGTTATAAACTGTGCGTCCAAGCCATACTTGGGTGCAAGCGACTCTATTAGTCGTTACTTTACTATATGCATGTTAACTTAGTGTTAGCGGACTACCCTCCTATTGCGGGATATTTTTATATCTCCGCTGGCCATGACACTTATACTACACGGTTTGAGGCATTTTATTAGGGGCACGACTTATTGACTAGCTATCTTTATTGTCGTATGACGGTAGATGATCGTAACTGTTATGACTAGGGTTTTAGAGACTCAAGCAGTTACAAAACTGGACGAGCCATGGACATGACTTGAACAGTGTAGAAAATATTGGGGGAGGACAGTCGCTAGTGCGTATGGGAAGCCAAACAGGTAAACCACAGTCTCCGGATGGAACTGTGGCGATATATTTGCAGATACCCTCTGACGTTTTAGACGTTACGGCCGGATACAGATGACTGGATGCCAGTTACGTACAGATAGCCTAAAATCCCACCCATGCGCATGAAAGTTGTCCTCTAAATTGCACATTAGGTGGTTAGAATATCCTTTGCATATTTATGTCTAGTTTATATATTATTTTATTCTGACAGTTCATATTAGCTTGTTCTTCCTGTATCTTGCTACGTCCGACTGAGGACCTGGTTTTTTCCCAGGTGTGTGTTCATGTCTTCCGCAGGTATCCTAGCCAAGGCCGTGGTCTTCTCCATTTTTTCGAAGACGATTGCGCTTGGTTCATCTTGCCATTTTATGGATCGAGTCTTGTATATTTCTTTCATTAAGATAGTTGGTAGTGGACTTTGTCTCCACCCAACATATTGTATCAAGACTATTCATTTTATGATATCTTTTACTCTTTATTTTGTGGATGAGTTATTTAGTTGTGGTTTACTACATTTTACAGCTTATGTATACATACGAGGCCCTGTACTTCGTATGTATACAGCTGGCATGTCTACTACTTAGTCCTATGTATTTTGGGACTGGGGCGGTACATGTTTTGTGGTGGCCCATGCAGGTCAAGATAAATTGTTTGGTTACTTTACCGTACCAAGCAAACCTGCGCATAGGATTAGAGCCTAGGATCTCATTCACATACTTGACCGCCTTCTCCTCGAGTTGCATCTTGTTTGATCCCTTCTATCGTGATTTGTGCCCTTCTTTCGTGCTTGATAGAGATTAATAGGGTAACCCATACTAGGTGGACATAACCCATTGTTCCATCACCCTACTAGTTTAGCTCTTATAAGTTGGGTAGAATGCCTTATGACCTAGCAATCCCTTTGTCCTTGTGACCTATATTAGCAAGTTCACTTAGGTTCTAGAACTTAGAGGACCCTAACCCATCTAGTCAACCAAAGACTTGGGCAAAAGAGACTATAGGTCGACTGTATAGGCACCAAACAAGACTTATATTCTTAAGGTGTTCGAACTAATTCTAGTCTCTTTCAATATTTATCTCACGTGCCTATATATTTTTACCATCTTGACTAAATGTTGCTACTATAGCCTAGTTTTACAAGTTTAACCGTTATCAAACTTGTTCAAGACACATGCTAATGAGCACGCGCTCACTAACATATTGTCTAGTCAGAACCGGTGCATGATGGTCTGATCAACCAAGTGCACTTTGGTTCGATTTTATCTATTGTTATACGTGGATGGGAACATAGTTAAACTTGTCCTCTAGAGTCCCATCCGCAACAACCTTGACAATTTCTTTTTGAATTACTCACTGGCCTTTGAACCACATATTGGTATTGGAAAACAAACTTCTTTGGACTCATATTGTTTTTCGTCTTTCACCTATTTTAGACGAAGACTCGTACTTGATAGATAGACCCAAAGTATCACCTCTAGTTGCCCCCATCATCTATTGCCAAGCTAGTTAGCCAACGACCAAAGCCACGTGACTATAATCTCATCTCAAGTTATTCGCCCTCAAACTATTACCTTGACCTTCTAATCGCTTTCTTAATCGTGCCCCAACCTACTCTCAAGGAACCATGTCTTTAAGTCCTCAAATTATTTCTCTTGATACCGTACTATTCTTTATTGCATGTTATCTCGATTAAACTCTAACCTTAATCATTGTCCTTCTAGCGTTAGTTAGCCATATCCATGATTTAATTTTCATCATTATTTGTTCATCGCGATTTTCTAATGCATGTTGCATTGAACGTCGTTTCTTTGCCTCGTCTAGCGACTTGATCGTATTCATGTAACCTTCTCACCCAACCCCTATTATTCTTAATTTCGAGGAAAAAATTCTTGTAAGTTGGGTAGGATGTAAAATCCCTAAATTTCTACTGTATTTTTTAATTTTTTGTGCTGATTTAAAATTTTTTTGTACGTCGCATAGTCGTATTGTACGTCACGCACGAAATTTTGATTTTCGAAATTGCTCGACGAGTGCGAATATCTGCGAGCGTACATATTTCTTTTAAAACCATTTTTCTATTTGTATCATTTCAAAATAATATATATAATTATTTTTAGCTATCGTATCAAAATTTTTAATTTTCAAATTTTATTTATAAAAGCCCTTTGGTTTATACAGTTATTAATAGTAAATAATATTCTTTGTACATACATATATATTTCATAAATATTTTATTAGTTTATTTTTTTATAATATTTATTATTTTCGAAGTTAATATTATAGGTATTTTTGGAAAATATATTTTTGAATTATTATGGCGATTTAAATCTTGATTTGATTCCATGGATTTATTTAAATAGTTAAAATAATATCTATATTTTGAAATTGATTTACCTTATCTAATTTTAAGCTAAATGTTGAAATTTAATTGGATTTAAATTGGATTTGTATTTGGATTGGATTTGAATGATTTTAAATTAAGTTGGGAATTATCTCTTTGGGTTTTAAATAAATCCTAATATTTATCCAACTGGGAATTCCCACATCCTATAAATAGGCAGGTACTCATCCATAAACTTCTACAACTTCACAAATTCCTCCACCCAAAACTTGTGCATCGTGTCTATGTCCCTCCCCTCCATTAATTTTTTTTTCCTTTACAAGTACATTTTCTATCACGTCCGACAATTCCGGACGTTCCTTTAGGTCGTGTGGGACATTCCCCGACACGACGCAACTCCTAACCCTAAAAACCTAAACCCGATTCTTACGGCCTCCACCTGCCATGACCCCGACCATCCCTATCATCCCTTTGGTCAGGCCATTCCGTTGAAGCCCCAAAATCCAACCCCGGCCACTTTCCGGCCAAATCCCCCAATACAACTCATCGCCACCCGAACACCCTTCTCCCGACCAAATCAAGCCGACACCATCTCCCAACCAACCCAAGCCACCGCACCACCACCATCACCGCCACCACCTTCACCAAAAACCACCACCTCCTCCATTGCCATCGGCCACCCCAACCCGACCATCACCCACAAAAATAAAATCACCAAAAATAGAACCCCCTGTACCTGTCCTCCATGCCGCGCTTGGCCTCATCCTCGCTAGTGATGGGCAGCGCCGGATCCGCCTTCGCCTCGAGCCACCGACGACGTACACACGGACGACATTGTGAAACGCCACGCGGCTCGGCCAGAGCATCTTCGTCGAACAGCCCTTGTCGCTCCCTCCGGCGAATCGATCCCCGAGTCGAGCTCCGTGCCGCTCCGCTCTTCGGCTTCCAGATCCGGAGCCGGCGTCAGCCACCGGCCGTCCGATCCGCCACCGTCCCCCGCTTTCTCTCCCTTCCCCTAGCCTTCTCTCCGTCGGAGCCATCGGAAACCTCGATCTCCTCCGCCCCGCCTGGCCTCGTGTCCGATCCCCCTTTTCCGCCGGCGTGCGCCGACGCCGACCGCCGCACCTAGCCCGCGCTGCCGCATCTCCCGCCGCTCCCTCGTCCTCTCCTCCGATCATCCCCATCCGCCCTCGGTGACGACCCCACCGAAAAACCATGCTTCACTCTCTTCTGATTTTTTTTCAATCTCTCTCCTCTCTCGTCTAGTGTAGTAGTACGGCAGAGTAGTTTTAGTTTATTATTTTTCTATTTTTTATTTTTATTATTTTTGCTTGCCTTTGAGTTCCTTTTTGATCAAATCATCATCATTATTATTATTATTATTATTATTATTATTATTATTATTATTATTATAAAATACTGTACTATGTATATTATGTATGTATACTAGTTTTTATCAGTATTAACATTAGTATTTTATAATTGCAGTATTTATCAATTATATTATTTGTTATTTCAATTGGTCTACTAGTATTATATTGCTAATTACTGTTAGTGTAAATATATAGATATATTCACTAAACTGTATTATTATATTTATATTTAATGATTTTCCAATCTTTTAAAACATCTATTTTTTTTACTAATAAAAAATATAGCTTTCTACCTAAAAATGATATTTTCATAAAGGAGTTTTGCTTTAAAACGATTTTTATGTTTTCAATATTATCAACCCATTTATTTTACTAGTACAAATATTTTCAAGTATTTAAACTAAAAGTATTTTTGAACTAATAATAATTTATTATATATTTTAAATATTGATATAAAATATTTTTCTAAGTAAGTTCGTTTTGTCATAAAGCGATTTTCATATCTACCTATGAATAATTTGGGGTAATAAAACCTTATTTTTTTAGTCTTCAAAAATCATATATATATTTTATATTTAAATTTTCTTCGACTATCCTTCCACCCATGACTAGATCCCATTATTCCTATTCCCTCGCAAATTCGAGACTACCATATATCGACCCTAAACTAATTTGACCCTTCTGGACCCAATGGAACTGTCCGTGTCATCGTCCGAGATTACCTTGCATAGTGGTTGCACCAAAGTCGCAGTTCATGCTACCTTGATCATCGCAGTACACCAGGCGTCCCACCAGGCAAGTATACCTTGCTAATTTACTGTCAAATTATTTATTTTTTGCATTATTTATTTTGTTTCATATTATTAGTTTCCTTTGTTATAAACTGCGCGTCCAAGCCATACTTGGGTGCAAGCGACTCTATTAGTCGTTACTTTACTATATGCATGTTAACTTAGTGTTAGCGGTCTACCCTCCTATTGCGGGATATTTTTTATATCTCCGCTGGCCATGACACTTACACTACACGGTTTGAGGCATTTTATTAGGGGCATGACGGGGCATGACTTATTGACTAGCTATCTTTATTGTCGTGTGACGGTAGATGATCGTAACTGTTATGACTAGGGTTTTAGAGACTCAAGCAGTTACAAAACTGGACGAGCCATGGACTTGACTTGAACAGTGTGGGAAATATTGGGGGAGGACAGTCGCTAGTACGTATGGGAAGCCAAACAGGTAAACCACAGTCTCCGGATGGAACTGCGGCGATATATTTGCAGATACCCTCTGATATTTTGGACGTTACGGCCGAATACAGATGACTGGATGCCAGTTACGTACACATAGCCTAAAATCCCACACATGCTCTTGAAAGTTGTCCTCTAAATTGCACATTTGGTGGTTAGAATATCCTTTGCATATTTATGTCTAGTTTATATATTATTTTATTCTGACAGTTCATATTAGCTTGTTCTTCCTGTATCTTGCTACGTCCGTCTGAGGACCTGGTTTTTCCCAGGTGTGTATTCATGTCTTCCGCAGGTATCCTAGCCAAGGCCGTGGTCTTCTCCATTTCTTCGAAGACGATTGCGCTTGGTTCATCTTGCCATTTCATGGATCGAGTCTTGTTTATTTCTTTCATTAAGATAGTTAGCAGTGGACTTTGTCTCCACCCAACATATTGTATCAAGACTATTCATTTTATGATATCTTTTACTCTTTATTTTGTGGATGAGATTATTTAGTTGTGGTTTACTACATTTTACAGCTTATGTATACATACGAGGCCCTGTACTTCGTATGTATACAGCTGGCATGTCTACGTACTTAGTCCTACATATTTTGGGACTGGGACGTTACTATATATATATATATAGTAACAAGACACACACACACACACACACACACACACACACACACACACATATATATATATATATATATATATATATATATATATATATATATATATATATATATATATACAAGACACATAAATACATTAAAGAGACACATATATATATTTATATATATATATATACAAGACACATAAATACATTAAAGAGACACATATATATATTAAAGTGACACACACACACACACACACACATATATATATATATATATATTGTTAGAGAGATGTTATATATATATATATATATAACATCTCTCTAACAATATATATATATATATATATATATATATATATATATATATATATATATATATATATATATATATATAACAAATGATATATACATATATATAGATTATGATGCAATATGACACATTAAGAACAACTCTCTAACAATATAAAATATGAATTTAAATATAAATAAATTGTTCCTACAACATATCAAAATACAAGTGTCCAAAATAGGGGGGTTTCCCACTAGGACACAACACAAGGACACACCTAGAAGTCTCCAAATGGACACGAAACTGACACAAATGGAGATACAACCATGGGAGTCATTCCTATGGGTTCAAAATATTCCTATATGCATGTAGGAGTGGATTAGAGAAGAGATTATACCTTCCGGTAGATCAAAACCAATGAAACTCCTTCCGATACGACACCGACACGAAGAGACCTCCAAATGGACACGAACAAGAGCCGAATCCTCCCAAACTTGGCTAGCACCCTCTCTTCATGGAGTAGAGAAGAAATGAAGAAGATTTGGTGGAAGAAATGATTGATTTGGAGATGAAATCAATGGTGGTTCCTTCAAAATTTGGGGAAGAATAAGAAAGAAATTTGTGGATAATAACCAAATGAGAATGATCTCTATCCCCTCCTATTGTGGTCGGCCTAGCCTAACTAGGTGTCCCTCTATTGGAAAGTCTAAAATACCTACACTTGTCCTATTTGATTTAAATTAGGAATGGGCCTTAGGTTGAGGCTAAATTAGTCTAGTTTAAAGTCTCTAATTAAACCTAACCTATCCATGAATAATTAGTCTAACACACTAACTAAAATAATATCGTGTGGGCCATGCCTAACTAATAAGTGGGTCCTACTAGAGTCAAAACTAGCCCGGGTCCCCGTTACAAGTCGGATTGAGTTGAAATTCGAACTCGACTCAAATAACCCCAAAATAATATCATAAATAATAAAATAAATTTCAAAAATATTCAAAAATGAAAAATGACCAAAATACTCATGTTCTTGAAAACTGGGGGTGACAAATCTATCTACCTTAAAAAAAATTTGTCCTCAAAATTAAAACAAAGCAATCACAAGAAAATCATGCAGTTCTATAATCATATGCGTCTGTCCAAAATCATGTTACTCAGAATCTCCGTCATGCTAGTGAGCAAGGCTACGATAATTACAGAGTCCTCGACTAAGGTACATACCTCTAGAATCATGGTATTTAAAATTTTTGTATTGTCGCATGCTTGGCAGCGAAAACCTTAAATTCCCACACCCGAGAAATACGTCCATAATCTGACTATATGTCCTCACTATGCCTGCTAGCATGGCCCTAGAGAATTCTAAAATCACATAATCGAGGCGACCTAGCCCATACAACTTATCTCAGAAGAAAATCATATCACAAAAACAAAATTTCATCAAACGATCAAGGAACAGATGGAATCGAATTTCAAGACAATTATAAGGAGGAAAATACGGAAATGAGATCGAACGATTGGAACCTGCAATCTGCTCTGCTACTGCCTGAGTGCCCTCAACTGTCATGGCAAAATATGCCCCTGCTGGCCTCCTCTAGCCTGCTGTACTCTGTCCTGGCCTGTCTCTCCGGTTGTACGGGCAGCGCAGTTCTTCATCTGGTGATCTGGAGCTCCATAAAATAAACAAACTCCTAGCCTCATCCTACAAACCTCTCGTGTGTGCCCCATCTTCCTGCAGAAAGCACACTAGACGGCCTGCCTCTTGTCCTGACCCTGCTACTGGTCGACACGTGCTGGTGCCTGTTGAAGCTATAACTGAGGCTGCTGCTGAGACTGCCTCTGCTGGAAGTTAGGGCGCTTCGCCGGCCCAGCACTGGAACTCACTCCAAGAACGTCGCTGCCCCTCTTCGGCTTGAGGCCGAAGTCCTTCTCTGCTATCTGTACCTCCATTAGCATCTGCTCGAAGGTCGCATCGCGTCGCCCGGAAGTACAAGTACGAACTGCATGAATAAGGCCCCTGCGGAACCTATACCCCTCATCCTGGATCAGATCTGGTGTAAACCTACTCAGACGGAAGAACTTCGCTGCATACTCGTCCACCGACGAGTTCCCCTGCTCCAATCTGACGAACTAAGCCTCCAGAGCCATCAGAGCCACATCGTGGTAGAACTTCTCCTTAACGAGCTACCTAAAGTTCTCCCATGTCAAACCTCTCACTGACGCACGAGGATCCGTACGAAATCACGTCAAGGCGATATCGAAGAACTGACTCGCCACAGCTGTGACCCATAGTCCCCTCGAAACCTCTAATAACTCCAGGCTCCTATGGACGTCCTCCAACCAGTCATCTGCATATATGATACCCTCGGTACCCTTGAAGTCCCTCGAGTTAATCTTCCTGAAATCAAGACAAGTGCCAGGCCTCCCCTGACTATGCTACTGAACTGGGGCACCCTGAACTGTACCCGAGACTACCCTCTCAACTGCTGCCATCGCCAGCTGGTGGGAGTTCTCCATGCTCTGCCGTAACACCTCTGTCTGGCGGTGCTGTGCCTCGGCCTGGGCCCTCTAGGTCTGCAACATCTGCTGTAGAAGGGCCATCATCTGCTGAGCATCAGTCGGTAGCGGAGGCGACGGTGGAAGAGTCTCAGGAATGACTATGGACGGTCCCGCTGTTGGAGGTAGAACCTCCTGGAACTGCTGCTGCTACTCCCGCTGAAGGGCAAGAACTGAGGCTGCTGCTCTCTCGACTGCTACTGCTATAGCCGGAGGTGGAGGTCCTACTAGATCGGACCTCTCTGGAACTGCACTAGCCCTGCTGCCTGAGAACGAGTCACTGTCATCCTGAAGACGAATTGAACCAAGAGATCAATATGGCACAAGATAAGATATTATCAAAGGAGGACAACTGAATTCAAATGCAAGAAGAGTTGTCATGGTAATCAAAAGATTAGAATTTTTTCTAAAATGTGATTGAGTAACTCCTATCATATTCTAGATCCTATGTCCTAGTCGCAGGCTCGTAATTAGTACTCTAAGTCGAGCACCATTACGAGATCGTACTATTTGCGACACAGACCTGCATGGGCCACCACAAAAACGTGTCATGACCCGCACCCTGATTAGGGGCATGAGTACGTGGTTACATCCAGGCTACGTCGCAGAATCGGCGGTAGAACGCTGTATAGGTCGTCTATAAATACTACAACTAAAACAGTATAAAGGTATAGGTACAGTATATACACTCCGAATGGAGGTGACATAGCAAATACAGTCTCAATCACAAGATAAAACTAGATAGATAGCACGAAAAGGAAATATGATAGATGAAAATAGGAAATAAGTTCAAGATCCAAGACAGCCCAAAGATATACACAACATCACATGGTCATAAAATAGAATATAGACTTCTACAGTCGAAAGTACTAGCTGGATTCGCAGTCCAGGCAAATCTAACTAAGCTATACTACTCTGGTATGCAAAGTCTAGTGGCTCACTAACAGACCACAGTCCTGGCCTAAGTCTCCATCTGTCTCGACCAATAGTAGGTCGAGCAGTCTGCCTCAGAAGCATCTATAATATATCAATAGTATCCTGTCAGAAAATAAGCAAGTACAAACACTAACAGCAGTTCCATATGAATTGACAAATTCTATAAGAGACAGTATAATAATACAAGACAAAGATGTGGGAAGACTTGGAAGCCATTCGAAAGCCGAGCTACAACCCGTAAACCAAATAAGGACCAGGGTTGTAACCATTCTCCCGAACAACCTAGCCTCCAATCAAGGTATATCTTAAGAGCATGTAGGACAAGTGAATACAGACAAATCAACAGCAATATGTAATATGATGTGAGTATTGAATATGACTACAATATATAGGATGACTTGGGAACTATTCGGAAGCCGAGTTACAACCCTTAAACCAAACAGGACCGGGTTGTAACCCTTCTCCCGAAGAACTTAGCCTCCTATGATAAATAAATAAAAATGTGACTTGAATTATTAGAGCGTTATGTGATCGACTTGGGAAACTGATCAGACTTTCCATCTAACCGGCTATGAACAAGCGTACAACCGAACAGGATAAGGCCGACCACCATGGAAGCTATGAACAAGTGGGGTCAGGCTTTACCCATCGTGAGCGAGTGTATAGCTATGCACCAGGACAAGTACAAGTGTGAAGAACAAGTAGGAATTTTGATCACACAACTACTAATAACTCCCTATCCCTAAATGTATAAAGGATCCAGACATGACACGTCATGACACGGGATTCCGTAAGAGGGTAGCAAGTCCCCTTAGGAATCGGCGTCTATACAATACAGGGAACAAGACAGGAACGTACCAATATACCAAGAAATCTAGGAACAACATCTCACGTCATGACCCAACTATACTAGTCCGTGAACTATCGTGTTTGGAAATCAAGTAAGACATTACAATGAATCGGATATAGCAGATATCAGACAATGAAAACTATCAGTAAATTAC
Source organism: Iris pallida (assembly GCA_029216955.1). Classification (NCBI taxonomy): domain Eukaryota; kingdom Viridiplantae; phylum Streptophyta; class Magnoliopsida; order Asparagales; family Iridaceae; genus Iris; species Iris pallida. The sequence goes on along the minus strand of JANAVB010026199.1, from coordinate 29,456,265 downwards.
TTGCCTGTGTCCTAAGCTGATAAGGTGAATAGACGCTCAGTAATCACAGACCTAAAGATGAGTTACCATGAGTCTAAATAGGGTTTAGTAATGAAAGAAAGCTAATCTAGTCATGATATGCAAGTCTAAGTCAAAACTAGGTCAAATTAAGTTACACCAAGCTAAACTAGGTCACATTAGGACACCAAGGTCAAACAAGGTCACAGGAAGTCAATCCAAGTCAAACTAGGTCAATCTGGGTCACTCTAGGTCAACCCTAAGTCAACTAGTCTAATATTGACCAACTGTTACTTTCAGTCAACTGGTCAACTCTGGTTTGGTTTCGGGTCGATTCTATCAAGCGTTGACTTGAAGTTAACTTTCGATCAAAAAGTCAACTCTTGGTCAACGGAAGTCAAGACTAGCCTAAACTACCCTCATCTAGTCATTACCTACCTAGACACCTATTTCTAAGACCATCTTAGAAGTCAAACTCAATCCCTTAACTATACCCCACCTACATTACCCTTCACAAGGTAAATACCAATACCTTGCACATACCAAGGTAAACCACTCTAACCTTGGAATACTAACCTAGGCTTCCTAAGATAGCTAGACACTAACCTACCTAACCATTACCAACCATAAAATCCTAGTACCTAGCTCATCTAACCCATCTTATGACATGTTGGTTATCCTCACATTACCTTATCCTTTAATATTCTAACATGCTAATTTCCTATTACCCCTCATAAACTCTCACACACACACAACCCAAAGGGTTTTTGGGACTGAATTTTGGTATAGGAATTTGTAGAATGAATGAAGTGTGAATAGGTGAATGGATATATGCATTTGTGTCTAAAAATGGAAGGTGAATGGAATATGTGAATGATACTGAGTGTATGTATGAATGTTGATTTGAATATGGATATTAGATGGATGAATGGGTGAATGGAAGATTGAATGCCTGAATGGATGGGTGGTTGGTGGCTAAAATGAAAGGAAATGAATTTGTAAATGAATGAATGAAGATTAATGAATGAATGCGTTGAATGAATGAGGATGGATGAGTTTACATGGCTGAATTTATATTTTTGGAAGGTGAATGAATGGATGCATTTGAGTGACTGAATGGCTGATTTTTGGGGCTGTCAAATGGGGCTGTCCCCTCCCCCCTCACTGCTAATAAGTAGCAGTACTAAACTGCTACTGCTGCTGTATACTAGGGCTTGTCCCCCCCTTAACTGCTGTAAAAATCAGCAGCACATAGCTGCTACTATGCCTCGAAATCAGTCCCCTGTGGGGACTGATACTGCTGTCCTACTGCTGCTGTTTACAGCAGTGGCACCCTCCCATTCTTCACTCCCTACCCTCTCAATCACTCTCTCTATATCTCCCTCCCACTCTCTCTAATGAATCACTCAACACTAATCCTCCTCTTAACATTCTCTACTCCACCTATCTCTATATCTTATTCTCAAAATCCCCCTCTCACACTCGAAATCTCTACACACACCAATAAACAAAATAGACACACACCCACCAATATATATATATTATA
>JANAVB010026199.1:28993343-29447360 GCA_029216955.1 Iris pallida | reverse complement strand
ATATATTAATAGTGAGAACTGCATATTTTTGTAGTAGTATTTTAGAACTGAGAAGAATGTTCAAAAAGATTTGATCTGGAGAAAATTTGGATGTTATTCTTACTAACTCTTGAGATATTTCATTACCGTATTAAGGCTAGGAAACTGAAATTAGGAATCCAAATACATGGAAGGAAGCTTATGACAACATGCGGTGATGATACGAAATTGAACAGATATTTGTAAGAGAATGACTAGGAACCAGGGGAACACAAATTTTTTGAGTTATAGGAAATTTTTTTAAAGACTTTGTGGAAATTCTTAAGTTAATATGGATAATATTTGAAAGTATAAATTGAAGAAAATAAAAATTGATATTTAGAACAATGGAGAATATTTTTATATGGTAGGATGGCATTATATTAGAGTATTACGAAGGTGTGATTTGAACAAGTTCAAGGATTTTATAAACTTGATGTAGAGATTTTGGATCCAATTTAGGACAAGGTGATGATTTGGATTTCAAGATGATTAAGTTGATAATGGTTTTCAAAAGAAAAGAAAAGAAAAGAAAAGAAAATGAATGAGGAGTTCTAACAAGAGTATGCTTTATGGGATCTGCCTTTGGAATAAATGTCAAGTTTGTAGTATTTATAAAGGGGTTCAATTTTCATGAATAAAGATAATAACTTTGGTAGTAGTCGTATAAAGGGGTGATTTTCCGCGATTGAAGATCATAATGTTGTAGTGGTATGTCTGGACTTGTAAGATAAAGACATAATTGAGAAGTGATGATCAGATAATCTGGTAGTAGTCGAAGTAAAGGGAGATGATTATCTTGACTTCCTTATAAAATCCTATCTTCTGATTTTCCTATCATAGTAAAGAAATTTGATTTTTCTCTATCCATGAATCATTCTTTAAGTTTCAATATTGCTAGATTTTGATCTACTTTTGATCGTGACCGATCGACTTTGGTCATCTACTTATAGCACAAATTTTTTATTCTTGACTATACTCAAATGGTTTAAAACGATCTTGACTTGAATTTCAATCTTTGATTGCTCGTGCCTAGACTTTGATTATATTCTTTATCGTATCTAAATATTATTTGGATCAAGGTTAGATTGACCTCATCCTTGATCGTGTTGAAATTCGATTATGATCACGTTTGGATTTAAATGCCATTATCATTCATGCCTAAACCTTCGATTTAATTCCGTTCTGATCATGATTAGATTTAACCACTATTCTTCATTGTCTGATCGTACCTAGATGACCTGGCATGACTAAACGATTCAGATTTCTAACGATCATGATTCTAACGATCATGACTATACATATTAAATTTATCGATAAATTGTGCCTGAAATTTTGATCTTCGATCACGACTATATGATTACGAATTTTGTCATGTCAGAATTTGAGTTTGATCATGTCAAAATTTTTTTCCTATCGTGCCTAAATTTAGATTCTCTACTCACCCGTGCTCAGACTTCGTTCCTAATCATGACTAGGTTTTAAATTTTTTGTCACTCTATTCTAAATCGTGCCTAAGTGGTTTTAGTCATCCCAAAATTTTTGAACACGTCCGAGCCTTGATTTCGCTCATGATCAAGTGTTTTGATCCTTAATCTTAATCGTGCCAAACAATACTTAGATATGATTCTAACTTGATCATAACTGCACAATTTTGATGTTCTAAATCGTGACTTCACGCTTAAATAACTTGAATCTATTTCTAAATCGTGCCTACAAGACATTGACTTCGAAATTTTGATTATTCCTAAGTTTTATCTTCATTCATAACTAAGTTTTTATCTTGATCGTACCTATTCGACCTAAGATCTGGATTTTCATCTGAATCGTTCTATACTCGAATTTCAATCATATCTTCGATTCTCCTAGTCGTGGTTGAGATCGTGCCTAGAATGACTTGAGTTATTCCTAAATCGTGCTTATATAATTTTGTTCATATTAGTCGTGCCTAAATAATTTTGAAATTTGATTATCTTGATCATGCCAAAGTCGTCGATCCTTGATCGTGCTTAAGTTACTAACTAAACTCTCTATCGTTTTGATCCCCTGCCAACCTCAAGTTTCGAGCACGAAATTTCTTTAAGGAGGGTAGATTTGTAATATCCGTTAACCAAATTCTGGATTTTTTGGATTTTAAAAAAATTCTATATCTTTTGAATTTTTTCCTAAATCTTTGAAATCATGCAATTCTAATATTGAGAAAATATTTTCGATCATAATTTGTTATCGATGTTTTTTTGGGTCATTGGTTTTGTAAAAATTATTTTATGTGAGATTTTTACCCTAATTTAATTTCCTGTCCATTTCGAAAAAAATCTATAAGTTGTATTTTATATATAGAAAATATTTGTCGAGTCATGTTTTGTAAATAGAAATATTTTATTACTAATTATTTTAGTTAAAGGTTTTGATAATTGGTTGATTATTCAATTTTTCTCGTATCAGACTAAGACCATTCCAGTCCTAGTTCTAGCCTACCAAGTTAGGACTTGGATTGTGGGCTAGGTTTTTGTTTTAGCTAATATTTAGTAGCTACATTGTAATTAGCTAATAACTAATTAACTGGTTATTAATATCTATAATTAGCTAATGAATATTTAGTATTAATTAACTAAATTAGTGGATAACAATATTGTTAGTGGTTAGTGCCATGGTTAGTGTTAGTGTTCCACTATTTTCCTAATTCTATTACATTTACATATTATATTTAGGATTTTCCTTCCTACTCTATAAATATTGCACACTTCCCAATAAAAAGTAAAACCCCTAAATCCAATAACACACATACATTGTAGCCGTCACAGCCTCTTCCTTGTCCAGCCCCTGGCCGATGCTACCCCGGCGCCGCCAACACAGTTCTCCGGCCTTCCGATCTCCCCTCCTAGGCAGTAAATGCCTCACACGAAGCCACACATCCTCACAGCCTTCTCACTCCGGCCTGTGGCCGGCCACCCTTGGGCTAGCCCCTCCCCTGACTCCAGCCCATTCGCTTGGCCGAGCCCCACCCGACCACTCCGACATCACCACAGCCTCCACGAACATCTCCCCTTAGCCACCATGGCTCAAGTCATACCACCACTGCAAACACCACCTAGCGTCTCCCTAACGCCCCGGGCAACCCTATCGGCCACCACCACCATCAACAGCCCGTCTCTGGCCATCCGGCCGTCCCCAACAACACTACAGGAAATCCCTACTTCTCAAACCAGCCACCAAACACCACCGCAATTAACACAGAGAGACAGAGTGAAAGAGAGAGGAAGAGAGAAACCTCCGCCGCGCTTCGGCCCGACCACGTCGAGCCTCAACCCACCGTGGCCGATCCCGTCCGCTCTGCCCTGGCGCGCTCCCTCCGCCGTTTGGACCGGTGCTGCGCTACCGGCACTACCGCAGTACCCTAGATATGGGTTCGACCACCCCCGGTGAGCAGCGCCGAGCGTAGGACGCTCCCGCCTCCGGCAGCCATCGCTGTACTCCTCGTCGAGCCTGGCGACCGCATCCCTTGCGGCACCGCCTCCCGCGCCTCAAGATCCGTACGTGCTCTAGCGCTTTCCTCCACATGGGTCTCGCCGCAGCTGGCCGCCGCACATTAGTCACTGCAGGCACCATTTCTCCTTTCGCCACTGCAGATCCGGCACCGCCTCCGTCGGTGCAACCCCCTGTGAGCCCATTCGTCTCCCATTCCTTCTCTCTCCCTTCATTTGAGAAATTTAGTCGTGAATAAGAATGGTGAACACCTTTTTCTCTATGCCTATTTAAAGTTGGAATTTCGGTTAGTAAAATTATTAAGGTTAATGAGGATGATTAGTTTCTATTGTTATCATTGATAGCTATACCAGAATGATAAGGATTTTATGGTTATTAATATTATTTTTTAATATTGTTATTAACATTATTGTTAACTGTTATGTTCGAGAGTAGAATGAGTATATATGTTTGTATACTATATTACCTTATTTAGTATATAAAGGAATACGTATAAAATGTATATGCATACCTATTATATTATTTTGGTATCCTTATTAATTTATCATTCTTATGGATATGATGTTGAAGTAGGCCTTGAACTAATTATTTTGTTACCTTATAAATATGCATATTTTAATATATTGTTATGGGCCAGATTGGGCTCGAGTTTAGTATAGATTTCCGGTATATATATACATATTTTATAGTATATGCTCATAGTATATTATTTCTGGAACACTTTCCAAATATATATATATATATATATATATATATATATATATATATATATATATATATATATATATATATATTAATACTAATAAATTTTAATTATTATATATTCGAGTCTAGTATAGTAGGTTTATGCATTTGAAAGGTATTTCTATAAAATTACTCTAGGTACCTTATGGTTAGTTATAATTTGTGATTATTGATTTTCCTATCCTAATATATTTCAAAAATATTAATTAAATATAATTTCTAAAATTTATGAATACCTTTAGCTATGCTTATTCCCTTAAAATCGTAGGTCACGACTATTTTAGTCGTTTTCTATTCGTTGATTCGATTATCGTGCCAAACTCTGATTTTGGAATTCTATATACCAAACTAGGCTATTTGGACTATTCTTGACTCAATATAACTGCCTGTGCCGTGGTTTGGGACTATCTAGTCGAGCATAGTATTGTACCTACTCCGTGTCAACATGTTTGTGTTGCGCACGTCGACTCCAACCAAAATTGAGGCGAGTACATTCTCTGATTGTTTTCATCATGATAGTATCTATATTGCCTGCTCTAGACTACTTTACTTGATGCTGACACATAGTTACACAGATTGATACTAAATGGATCTTATCAGGAGATGTTTTCCCTTATCGGATACATCGGGTATTTCATGTTCATGTACTTTATCATGTACACCGTGTACTCCTTGTATTCGTATTATTCATGTACTCTCATGTTCTCTCATGTACTCTCATGTGCTCACATATGCTTCATGTATAAACTAACAATCATGTACGTAACATGTCATCATCAGATCTATGTGTATTGATTGGGGCAGGGGAGTAGAAGTAGTTATGTGATTAAATCCCTTAGTGTAATCATGTATATGTCCATTATACCTTCACGTATAATCGAGTTACCTTTGAATAATCATGTACAACCTAAACCAATCACATAACTGTCTTGTGCTCTAAATCACCAGTGTTCATTCAAGTTAACATGTTCTCTATCTTATTCATGTACTCAGTTTTCTTATATTTTTATGATGCTATTTCTCTATTTCTCTGTATTTTCTTTCCAGTATATCATGTATTTTATTCTATTGCAAGTTATATATTTTCTACAAAGCAATGGAACTGCTTTAGAGTTATGTACTTCACTCCAATCCTGACTGGATAACTATTTTTAAGGTAATGTTATGCCCCACACCCTGGACTTCATGATGACAGATCTCGATGTACCTTAGATCGTGAGTTGACCTCTGAAGATCTCTAGGCCATTATTCCTTTTTAGATTTATTTTTTGTTGTCGGATTTGTCTCTGATACATTCTTGTTGTGTATGTTTATTTGCAAACTTTAGTTGCCTCATTGTTATTGATCTCTCATATTTTATATCTTCCTTAGTTGTTTGTGATATGATTTGAGTACATATGTTATTGTGGATCTTATGGATGGTGTAGATATTATTGGGTACTTGACAATAGTCTACCGTCGATACTGCGGCATAGGCTGGACGTGGTCCACGTACTCGTGCCCGAATATCTGGGTGCTGGTCGTGACACTATGTCAGATCTCAGCAATAACCTGGAAAAAATTTGGTCCTCTGTTACTCCCCGTTTTTGTTATACATATTTTCCCTACATTGATCCTGAATATGGTATTTGGTATCTATAGTATATGCACCTGATTATGGCATGGAATCGTATCTCATTGCGGAGTAGTGTACCACCCCTTGTCCTTGTCTGGTTATAGATGTGGTTCACTGCTTTGATGATAGAACAATGGACTATGTCGTGATCCAAATTTTGTTTAATTATTGCATAATGCAACATGACATGTAGCTTGCGTTAGTAAAGTTAGGGCTAGGGTTTAGTGGAGCCACCATTCCCTTCCAATTATAAATATTCTTTTTATTCTCTCTCTCCTCATTTACTCTCATATACTTCTTTCGACAAACCCATAGGCAAGTACATCTTGTACTAAAGGAGTGACTGTTGGCCCATTGGTCATGATCAAACCTGATTTTAATAATTGATCTAACCCTCTCTCAATATAAGGACTACTTGGACGATTACTGAGGTCTACTACTGCTACCGTTCAAGACATGAAGCCGTTTTGCCACATGAGTCTGTATTTCCATATTCAATATAATTTTCATATTTTATTAGGTCTAGGAATATGATGTACACCGAGTCGTAATGGTCCAAAATATTTTTAAAATATCCTTTATTTTAAAAGTAGCCCATTTACAAAAAACTCCTAAACTGCTTAACTTTTCAAAACTCCTAAAAACCAAATTACAAAAACCCTAACAGAACTCCAAGAGAATTTGGCCCGAGTTCGGTTAGTGGCTGTTGGATTTTGAACTTGATCATCCTGCAGTTACGGATGCAACAACTATTTGTTGAGATTCTCTCAAAGAATTATGCCCAAATTCTCCCTTTGGAAAACCTATAAATAGCGAAGAATTTTTCTCATTTCAACACACCTCTCTCTTCTCTTCTCTCTAAGCTTAATACGTTATTTCAATGTGTTCTAAGCTATTCATTTTGAAATCTCAAGCTAGTAACAATCCTCTAGTCGATTTGCTAGTGAGGTACGGTCTAGAAGTTTCAGAGTGATTGTAATCAGAGGCTTGATTAAAGAAAGACACTTCACAATTGAAGTTGGTCGAGTACATTGGATCAAAACTCGCGTTGTAGAAGTTGCAAGAACTTCGGAGGAAAACTTGCAACATTTTTTCATAGTGGATTTCAACTGGAAGCTAGAGTTCTTCTGACTGGACTAGTCCTCATAAGAGGGAAATCAGTTTGCATCCTTGTGTTTGCGTTTGCTCTCTACTTTTTATTTATATATCTATGATATATATTTTGTGATCTTGCTGCTAACAATTTTTAATAGCTAAATTTTTGCTGTCCATTTTATTCACCCTCCCTCTAGAGTATAGTGCTTTACATCTCGTTCATACAATTGGTATCAGAGCAGGTTATACAGGTAAAGCAAGGTAATACAATTATTATATTCTTATCTATACTATTGTTACATAGATCACTATATCACATATGGCAAATGTGAAATTCACAAGTGAAGGCCAGACCACAAACAGACCCCTACCGTTTGATGGTATAAATTATACATACTGAAAAACATGGATGATCTTTTACTTGAAGTCTCTAGACTTTGACCTCTGGTCAATTGTTATCAGTGGCTACAAAAAGCCTACTATCACCTCTATTCTCACTTCCTCTATAATCAACAAGCCTTATTATAGTTACACGGAGGAAGAGAAGAGGTTAGCTAGCCTTGATGCAAAAGCAATACATGCTTTCTATTGTGCTGTAGACATAAATATATTTAATCGTATTTCTACTTGCACTACATCTCATGAAATCTGGAAACTGCTTCAAGCTACTCATGAGAACAAATATGAAAGTGAAGCTAGAAACTCCAAAGAAGAAGAAAATCCTTGCATGATGGCATTGGGATTTGAGGTACAACACAACCCATTATTTGAAGAAGAGATTATATGCTACAACTTCAGAAGATCAGGCCGCATAACAAAATATTGCCCTACTATTACTAAAGAGGAGAATCGCTATGAACGACCAAATGAAGGAAGATCGTCTCTCACAAGTATGCTACCACGAGCATATGGCATGAAAGTGAAGCAAGCGATTCAGAAAAAGAAGAGAGACATCGTCTAGCTGCAAATATATGCGCAATGGCATTATCTAACGAGGTACAAAATGATTCCCTTTATGAAGAGAATAAATTTTCTTATGATGAGTTATCTGATGCTTTCTCAATTCATCCATATCAAAGTTTTATATTCATCCTCTATATAAAACTGAAACACATCTAGAAATAGAATTTCATATAAACATCAACAACAAAAAACTTAATCAAAATTGTATTAACTAATAAATGTATAGACTTTACATAGCAATATTACATCAAATCAAAATGAAATTCCAATGTTGCTAGCTTACAATGCCTTAGTTCTCATGATGAACAAAAAAAAGAGAATGTTATTGCTAGCTTACAATCTCAAGTACAGTAGAAAGAAAATTCTACAACCTCACAAACTAAACTGAATATTTTGGCTAATTACTCATTTTCCCAACTATAATATCTTCAAAATTTTCGTCTCTCTCGAACAACATCTCATTGCTGTCAAAACAATTATCGACAAAGAAATTATAAGCTTAATACTAACATTTATGTTAACGTCAAAAAATACAAAAGAATAAACTACAACAAAAATATCTTTTTATGACAACTAAAAATCATTATAAATGAATATGTCCTTAAGAATCAAGTTCCTTCACCATTCTCAAATATTTTCTCTTCGGGCATACAATCTTTTATAAATCCTAATGCTCTCCTGAGAAGCATTTCTATTCTTCTAGAGCACTTTGCTCACATAAAGATATCATATCCCAGACTTTTTAATAAAATCATAAAGTTTAGTACATAACATGTGAAGGTTTAGTACATAAAGCTAATACAATAGATCTCCATGTTCTGAAGGCACAAGGTGTGTGAAGGTTTAGTACATAATGCATAATAAAGAAAAATAGCTTCAATAAATTTTATGCAAGAAGTGAAGAGATATTACCTCATTTTCTCTCTTTGAGTTTCATTTCACTCCAGAAAAGCAGATTGGAGATCATCTTCTGTATCTCGGTGAAATACAAACAAGTTCTGGAAATGCCTTATGGTACGAACATGAAACCTTCCATCCTTCTTTGTTAATTTCTTGAATAGAATGACTTCACCTAGCTTTACAAACAACAATTGCTATCTTTTCATGGGGATGCAATGTAGAGAAGCTCTAATTAAAATTACCTCCTACACAGCATATACCATTTTTTTTACCTGCAAAATAAAACCATAAAACTATAAGAATATAATCATAATCTTTTCCAATCTTTATGTGAAAAATCATAACCATCATTAGTACAAAAGAAACCAATGAATAAAAATATATTAACATAGAAAATCATAACCATCATTAGTGCAAAAGGAACCAATGAATAAAAATTACCTCCTGCACAACATATACCATTTTCTTTAGTACACGTCGACTTCATATATAATGCACGCTTAATTGATAAAAACAAATATTAATTTAGAAAATGTATTATACCACCAAAACATAAATCAAACATATGACTGACAAATGAAACCTTTAATATCTTAATTTCAATGTTTATTCTCTAGAATGTTTAGTTCAGGTGCTACTTAATACTGCTCACTTTTCTAATTGTTCTTTTCTTCTCTCATTTTTCTAATTATTCTTTATTTCAGAGAAAGAATCTTGCATTCTGCATTTTACAAACCTGATTCCAGCTTACAGTAGACAAGAAAAAAACTAAGTAAACCAAATATCATTCCCCATGAAAAATATAAAGAATTGTGGGGTAAGAGGACAAGAAAAGAAGATTCACAGTAAAAAAATTATTGTTTAGTTTACTCACGGGTTCATCATCAACGTTATTTTGTGAACTTCCAAAATCCTTCCTGACACATGCAAAGAAATATGGGCAAAGCAAAATAAATATAAAATAGAAATACACATGAACCTACGAGTATTTATATCAAGGAACAGTTATGCAAAACACGCACAGGCACAGAGACACGAAAAAAGGAGAATTACATAAAAGGGAGAGTCACCAAGAGGCTCTCTAGTCTTCTTCTTGACATTGAGCTCTTCAGCAATTCAGCATCATCCAAAACAAAATTCATAAACTCATCCAAGCCCTTGCAAAATGGCACCACAAATATATGTCAAGGGTTTACAAGAGGCAAATCATATGCATTGAAGAGTAGCAGTTCTACACAATTCCAACACATATTAAGGTTATGTATACTACAAGATTACAGGCTTCCATTAGGCAAAGTATAGAACAAATTAATTAGTGTCAAGAAGCACAATCAATTGTGATTTGGGAATAGGTAACGAAGACCATCACAATCAGATTACAAGATTACAAGATTGCAGGCATCCATCAGGCATCCAAAAGAACTATTAATCTCTAATCTATAGCATATAGCAATAGGTAACGAAGACCATCACAATCAATTGTGATCACAAATATAAATATATAACATTCACCAAAATCAAACAACATGAATCTGTATGAGTTATATGGTAATGAAATGTTGATTTGGGAAGTTTCAAGGGTAATTGTTTACCTATTATGAATATTGTTGTCTAAAATTGTCGGCATCTGCAGTAGCATTGGTAGCAGCATGGTGAGTAATTGCAACAGCTATACATACCCTAGTTCTAATTGTCCAACAAGAATATCAGCTTCTCACAGTTTGAGGCAACCTCAAGACCATAAAACTAAATCATCATATAAGGTACTTGCCAGCAGAAGCTAACTTCTTTCGTTTCCCATTCTATCCAGCAGCAGCGATGGCAGAAATAGAGGTTTCCGAATCAGCTACATTGTTTCTAGTTCCCTGGGAGATGATGTATTCCTTCTTAGCTCTGTTGACACAAAGTCACAGTCAACCAGATATTGATAACATTGACTAAATAATATTTGTAAATAATTCAATACGACATACGACGTCTACTTTAAGCTCAAGTCAGATGACGCTCAGTCTCAGCTTCTCAGTTATATTTGAATCTGTATTTTACACTTTTGTTGAGTCTAGACTGATGTAAACTGTGTCATGCTGAGCTCTTGAGACTTGACCTATAGCCTACCCAATAATCCTCAAACTCCACCATCCAGAAAAATACCCACTGGCCACTTAGACCAGCTCTGTGCTCTGGAGACAGAGTTCGGGCCGAACTCTGCCTCCACACAGAGTTCGGGCCGAACTCTGTCCCCTAAAAATCAGCATCCCTAATTTTAGGGTTAGCTGGTTGCTAGTTGTCCAACGGCCAAATATTTGAAATTTCCTACCCGAATTCTGGCCGAATTCTGCCTACAAAAACACTATAAATAGGCCATGAATTTTCTCATTTCAAATCATCCAATCTTCTCTTCTCTTCTCTCTTATAGCTCAAATAAGCCATACCCTTCCCATCTACTAGCCACAAGCCTCCTAAGTCTCGAGTACTCAGCATCTCTCAGTTAGGATTCTTGTGCAAGAGTTGAAGAAGTCGCTTGGACAATTCCAAGCAAATCGCCACTGCGATCCTCTGTAAGAAGTTGACATGCTCTTCTGAAGTAAAGGCACGGGTTGTAAACTACTATTTCACAAATAGTAGATTTAATCCTGAGCTATAGTTCTCAGGCCTGGACTAGTCCTCCACGAAGGAAACCAGGTTAAAATCGCTGTGTTTGCGTATGCTTTCTTGCTCTTCATTTACTTTCCGCATTTTACTCTGATTATTTATAGTTTGTGAAAGAGTTATTTTTTAATTGGTTATTTTCTATATAAACTCTATTCACCCCCCTCTAGAGTTGCCACCTGTTCTTCAATTGGTATCAGAGCTCTGTTCTCTTTACAAGGATTTACCTCCTAGAGCTGATCCAGTTGCCACAATCCTTGATTTCCAATCACGGTGAAGGACAGTCCACTCATAGGCCTCCCCTATTTGATGGAACTAACTACACGTATTGGAAAACAAGGATGAGCTTTTATCTCAAGTCTCTAGACTTCGACCTGTGGACAGTCGTCACTGACGGTTACAAAAAGCCCGCCATGATAGTTGTCAACGGTGATCTCATTGAGAAATCACATGACAAATATTCTGACGAAGAGAAAAAACAGGCAAGTCTAGACGCGAGAGCTATTAATGCTTTATTCTGTGCTATAGACAGGAATGAGTTTAACAGGGTATCCACATGCACCACATCCCACGAAGTATGGAAGCTTCTAGAAGTGACGCATGAAGGAACCACCCAAGTCAAGGAATCAAAAATCAGTCGTCTTACGCAAGAATACGAGGCATTCAAGATGAAGCCAAACGAGACGATCACACAGATGTTCACAAGATTCCTCGACATCATCAACCCCCTGTTTTCACTTGGAAAGCAATATTCAAATCATGAGAAGATTCGCAAGTTGCTTAGGAGGCTACCAAAAATTTGGAACCCTAAGGTGACAGCCATCATAGAAGGGAACGATCTCACAACCATGTCAATGGAGACCTTGATGGGTAAGCTCATGACTCACGAGCTTGACCTCAAGGACTTCGAAGAGCCTGCTCCGAAGACTAAGGAGATCGCTCTCAAAGCTCATCGACGAAGGCTGAGCACGATGAGACCGAAGACGACAACTCGGATGACGAAGACCAAGCTCTCATGGTTCGCAACTTCAAGAAATTCCTTCGCTTCAATAGAAGAAAGAAGGAACCACAAGAAGACGATGAAGAAGAGCCAACCTGCTATGGTTTGCAAGAAGACTGGACACGTCCGAAAAGACTGTCCATTCTTGAAGAAAAGCAACCGCTATGAGAAACCATACAAGAAGACCTCATCAAAGAAATATGCCAACACAAGCATTTGGCATGAAAGTGAAGCGAGTGACTCCGAGAAAGAAAAGGACTCTCCTCAAGATAAAGCAAATGTGTGCCTAATGGCAACCTCCAACAAGGTATCTAACAAAACTCTAGACGACTTCTCTTTTGATGAACTTGGCGATGCCTTCACTGATTTACTCGATGATCACAAAAAGGTCATCGGTAAATACAAACATGCCAAGGACAAAATCAAAAGTCTTGAAGACGAAATACAAAGAATTTCTCTATTACTTGATAACATTAGAGACACGTCACCCACTGATGACACTGATGAAGTATCCAAGCTTAAATTAAGCTTACATGATGCTGAAACACGTATTGAGCAACAGACACAAGAAATCACAACACTCAACACGTTGCTTGCTGAAGAAAAGAGTAGACACAAGATTTCCATGACTAAGATATATGGCTTAAATATTAAGGTTGATGAACTGCAAGCTGTTTCTAAGAGATTAGAAACCAAATTGGGAAAACAGGTTGCTCAACCTCAAACCCAATCACATGGGCACAACACCACTCAAGCTAGTCAACCACGTCATCCTCATGCAGCACGTAACCATGCTTTTATATATACTAACTTTCATAAAACACAAAAACCACGTGCACGTAAGAATACTTCTCATACTCATCATGCTGCACAAAGACACAACCAACATCACTCTACATATAGAAATCATCACAATGCCATGCCATATAGACAAGATCATCATGTCATGCCATATAGACAAGATCACCATATCATGCCATATCACCATGCTATGCTATATAGACAATATCAGCATACTATGCCACATAGACAATATCAGCATGCCATGCCACATAGACAATATCACCATGCCATGCCACATAGACAACATCACCATGATCATTATGCAAACTCTACACATCATGTCCATCCACATCATGCTGCCTATAGATATTATTCTCATGTTCCTAGTGTAAATAAAAATGCTATATGTACTTACTGTGGATCACATGGACACATTTCACTACAATATAGAGTTAGAAGACTGGTAGACAAAAAGATATATGCATGGTTTCCGAAAACTAACTTTTCAGGACCCTCAAGAACTTGGGTACCAATGGTCACATCTACTCTTGATGTAGGTGGACCTTCCCTCCTCAACTAAGAGTAAGTGGATTCTCGATAGTGGATGCTCGCGGCATATGACAGGAGACGCAAATCTTTTCGCATCACTATCGATGAAGAGAGAAGGATATGTATCCTTCGGCAACAACCTCAAAGGGTATATTATAGGTAATGGCAATATTGGTTATCCCCCCTCTCCCGTAATAAAGGATGTCTGCCTAGTGACCGAGTTAAAGCATAACCTGCTCAGCATTAGTCATCTTGCTGACCATGGATATGACATTAACTTTGGACAAAACAAATGCCTTATTTATGATAGGTCAACGGGAGACATTGCTTTTGAAGGGGTTAGAGAGGATAACATTTATACTTTCTATTTGTCTGGAAATACTAACAATGCAGGTAGATGCTTATATGCTCACAAAGATGAACGGCTACTATGGCACCAGCGTCTTGGTTATGCCAATATGGATAATATATCTAGGCTATCGACCAAGAAGCTAGTGAGAGGATTATCTGATATCACATTCAAAAAAGACACAGTATGTGCCGAATGTGAAATGAACAAGGCAACCAAATCCTCATTTCATTCCATCAACTCTGTAAGTACTACTAGACCCCTGCAAGTACTCCATATGGATTTATTTTGTCCCAGTAGAGTAGCTAGTCTTGGTGGTAAACTTTATGCGTTTGTTATTGTTGATAATTTTTCGAGATTTACTTGGGTTTTCTTTTTTACAAATAAAAGTGATGCTATTTCTGTTTTCAAGATTTTTGTTAAGAAAGTTCAAAACGAAAAAGGCTACATGATTACTCGAATCCGAAGTGATCATGGAGGCGAATTCGAAAATTCTGATTTTGAAAGATTTTGTGATTCTAATGGTTTTGATCATGAGTTTTCTTGTCCTAGAACTCCACAACAAAATGGTGTTGTGGAGCAGAAGAATAGAACTCTCGACGATATGGCCAGAGTTATGTTGAATAAATTTTCACTTCCGAAATACTTTTGGGCAGAAGCTGTCAGTACAGCATGCCATATTTTGAATAGGGTGTTTATTCGTCCCATTACGAAGAAAACACCCTATGAACTTTGGTTTGGGAGAACCCCCAATGTTTCTTATTTTAAAGTTTTTGGATGTAGATGTTTTATCCTTAACACCAAAGACAACTTCGGCAAATTTGATGCCAAAGCTGACGATAGTATTTTTCTTGGCTATGCTGCCAAGAGTAAGGGATATAGAGTCTTTAATAAACGCTCACTAATTGTGGAAGAGTCAACAAATGTGACTTTTGATGAAGATAACAGTGCAGCAAGTACTCTTGATGATGACGTTGAGCCATCAACTTCAACTTCAATGAATACTTCAACCGAAACTAATTCTCTGGAGGGCTTGCCTAAGAAATTTTCTTTCAAGCCTTCTTATCCAGAAAATTTAGTGATAGGTGAAGTTTCACGTGGACTAACTACCAGATCATCACTAAGAGACTCTATTGCTAGCACTGCCTTTATTTCACAAGTTGAGCCGAAAAACATTTCTGAAGCTTTTAATGATAAATTTTGGATTTCTGCTATGCAAGATGAACTCAACCAATTCGAGAGGAGCCAAGTGTGGGAACTAGTTCCTAGACCGACTAATCACTCGATAATTGGTACTAAATGGGTTTTTAGAAACAAAGTAAATGAAGATGGTTCAGTCACACGCAACAAAGCTCGTCTAGTAGCTCAAGGATACAACCAAGAGGAAGGTATCGACTACGATGAGACGTATGCTCCGGTTGCTAGACTAGAATCCATTCGGATGCTTTGTGCATTTGCAAATTATCAAAATTTCAAATTATTCCAAATGGATGTGAAAAGTGCTTTCTTGAATGGTTTTATTAAGGAGAAAGTTTATGTAAAACAACCCCCTGGCTTTGAAAATCATAAATTTCCCGACCACGTGTTCAAGCTAAAGAAAGCTCTATATGGCCTTAAACAAGCCCCCAGAGCTTGGTATGAAAGGCTAAGCAGTTTCTTGCTTGAGAAAGGTTTTTCAAAAGGGAAAATTGACACTACACTTTTTATAAAATCTTTTAAAGACACTATTCTATTAATTTAAATTTATGTTGATGATATCATTTTTGGTTCTACTGATGAAACCCTCTGTCAAGAATTTGCCAAGTGTATGCAGACAGAATTTGAGATGAGCATGATGGGAGAACTCAACTACTTTCTTGGTCTGCAAGTGAAACAAATGGCTAATGGAACTTTCATCTGTCAGTCGAAGTATACAAAGGACATGCTGAAAAAGTTCGATCTTGACAACGTCAAACCAATCAGCACTCCAATGGCTACTTCAACCAAACTCGAACCAGATGAGAGCGGCAAACCCGTTGATCAACGTAAGTATCGAGGTATGATAGGCAGCTTACTTTATTTAACTGCTAGTCGCCCCGATATCATGTTTAGTGTTTGCCTATGTGCTAGATATCAAGCAAATCCTAAGGAATCACACTTGACCGCTGTTAAGCGTATCTTTCGATACCTTAAGGGTACGGTTATAGTGGGCCTATGGTATCCCAAGTCAACATCATTTGACCTCATTTACTCTGATGCTGATTTCGCTGGATGCAAGGTCGACCGTAAAAGTACAAGCGGCACGTGTCATTTATTAAGAAAGGCTTTAGTCTCTTGGTTTAGCAAGAAACAGAATTCTGTCGCACTATCCACAACAGAAGCTGAATACATCGCAGCTGGGCGTTGTTGTGCACAAATTCTGTGGATGAAGCAAACCCTTGAAGACTACAATCTATCTTTCATGTACATTCCTATTTTCTGTGACAATACTAGTGCTATTAACTTGACTAAGAACCCTATCTGTCACTCACGCACAAAACACATTGAAATTAGACACCACTTTTTGTGTGATCATCAGCAAAATGGCACGATTAACTTAGAGTTTATTGACACTGATCATCAGCTAGCAGACTTCTTTACTAAGCCATTATCCGAAGAGCGCTTCAATTTTCTTTTTCGTGAACTTGGAATTTTAGATGAAGCTGTCATAAATTAAAACTCACCTGCGTAAATATCGATTATATTATGACTCTCTTATGATGAATTTGTTATGGGTACAAGCCGAAAGGGCCCTTCTGACAACAAGGCGTAAAAGCCTAAGCGACACGGTGCACTAGTCCACAGGACTACCGCTAGCTGGGATCCGGCCCCTGCAGCTAACCCATGGCAACTTCAAACTATTGAATTATGATATATTTCCTTATTTATTATATGGTTCGTTTTGATTTCTTACTGCTGATTCACTATTTTCATTCTGCTATTATTCTATTTGATTGAATCTTTCAAGCTATTGTTTTTATCTAACTTGATTTCCCATACTTAACTTTTTTTCTAGCCTGTTTTCAGTTCTGGAACAAGGACCCAGAACTCGGGCCGAACTCTGTCCCCAACAGAGTTCGGGCCGAATTCGGTTCCCCTATTCCAGAATCGGGGACAGCTTCAGCCGTTTGATCAAATGTGATCCTACGGTCCAGATTTACTCCGACCAAAGAAAACCCTCCTCTTATATTCGGGTTTTCATCTCTCTCCTTCATTCTTACCATCACCTTCACCTCTCCAAACATATTTTCACAAACCCTAACCCTAGTTTTCTCTCCAAAGTGCTCCATTGCTCATCAAAATCAAGGAGAAGGGCTATTTTCTCATTCTCTTTCACTGTTCATTGTTGCTTCGAGGTATAACTCACTCTCATTATCTATTTCTATTTCTCTATTTTGTGCAATGGCTCCTCGCTTGTTTAACCATGGAAAGAGAATTCGGATCGAGGGAGCGTCCTCGTCGAATGCTCCTCCTCCCGTTAAGCAACCCATTGAACAACATCAACCACCTCATCCATTGTTCAACCCTTCTCGTCCACGTGATCCAAACACCTACGATGACCGACTTTTTGTATCACTAGACGCATCCAATGCATGGTTTAGTGATTTTCGGACACGTCTGGTGTTTGCGGGACACCCTATTGACTTCTCTATTTTCTCTCATTATGATGCACTCTTTCATGACCTGTGCCTTGACGAACTTGTTACTTCTACTTCGGTCATATATCGTAGTACCATACAAATGTTTTACTGCAACTTGACTTTTGATGATACTCATATCTATTCACGTGTTGCGGGTATCGATATCTCATTTGATTATTTTGACTTAGCCGAAATTCTTGATCTTCAAGAGCCCAATTCTTGGGAAAAGCTTGTTGATGCTCGGTCGTTCCGTTTTCCCGACGGAATTTCCCTTGAAAGCTTCAAGGACGACTTATGTACTCCGTACACACGTCCTCGCAAGCTTCTGGCTAAATATCTAAATCCTTACTTCTATGACCTTCATCGGATTGTTTTCAATACCATTCTACCCAAGGCGGGTTCTACCGATGAAGTCACATATTTTGAGATCTCCGCTTTATATCATCTCCACTTTGGTGGTTCTTTCAATCTTCCACGTACCATGATGGACTGGATGATTAACTGTAGGAAGAAACCACGAGCCTTGGTTTTTGCCTTATATCTTCCTATGATCTTTCGAGCATTCCATATACCTCTCACGGATTGTCCTTTCTTGCCTGCTCCTGCATTCCTTTCCAAGGCACGATGTCTTCAGGCAATCGTCGCCTCTCCTGACACTTCTGAGCATTCTGATGATGAGGAGCCCGATGCCCCTCCACTTGGACAGGATGCGCCACCTTCTCCTGCTACTCTTGACTCCATCCAGACCATGCTCAGAGATCATTTCGCATTGGAGGACGATCGCTGGACTCAGATGGACTACCGGACTACCCTGCAGATGAGTGCCCTCAGCAACTCGCTGCACGATATTCGGTATTCTATGTCTCGTCATCCTTCCATGCCCATTCCCATGGAGCGGGATCCTGGTCGAGCTAGATATTGCATTGACGACCCCTGGGTCATGCGCTACCTGGATCCGGATGCTGCTATTATGGACCCCAGCCGTTCATTCACTGATCATTCAGATTCTGCTGGGCCTTCTCGTGCTCCATGATGGAGATGGCGTTTACTATCTGCTGCTGCTGATGATGATTCTAGTTTCTGTTTTCTGATTTCCAGTTGTTTAGTTTTATTTGGATTTATGTACTTGGGTTGTACTAAAACTCTGGTAGTTTGATGACTCTGGTTTTATGCTTATCGTAGTTTATTATTCTATGCTAGTTGCTCGTTTTGATCATTCATATACAGTTTCTTCTCTATTTGGTGTGGTTGCATCATTATTATTCATATGCAGTTTATATTGCTAATGCCAAAAGGGGGAGAAATATGTATGCTATTTGTCATACTACTTTTAGTATATATGTGCTATTTGGTGCTTTTGGGAGATATTATTTATCAGGCCAACAGGTTCAATGTATTATTTATGGGGGAGCTATTGGTTCTAGCTCGGCACCGTTCACCGGTTACGGGGGAGCTATTATTTCTGCTTGGCATTGATTATGGGGGAGCTATGTTTTTGTGATCAACTGTGTCCAGGTATGAATATTGAATATACATATATTATTTTGTCAATTATCAATATGGGGGAGATTGTTGACACAAAGTCACAGTCAACCAGATATTGATAACATTGACTAAATAATATTTGTAAATAATTCAATACGACACACGACGTCTACATTAAGCTCAAGTCAGACGACGCTCAGTCTCAGCTTCTCAGTTATATTTGAATCTGTATTTTACACTTTTGTTGAGTCTAGACTGATGTAAACTGTGTCATGCTGAGCTCTTGAGACTTGACCTATAGCCTACCCAATAATCCTCAAACTCCACCATCCAGAAAAATACCCACTGGCCACTTAGACCAGCTCTGTGCTCTGGAGACAGAGTTCGGGCCGAACTCTGCCTCCATACAGAGTTCGGGCCGAACACTGTCCCCTAAAAATCAGCATCCCTAATTTTAGGGTTAGCTGGTTGCTAGTTGTCCAACGGCCAAATATTTGAAATTTTCTACCCGAATTCTGGCCGAATTCTGCCTACAAAAACACTATAAATAGGCCATGAATTTTCTCATTTCAAATCATCCAATCTTCTCTTCTCTTCTCTCTCTTATAGCTCAAATAAGCCATACCCTTCCCATCTACTAGCCACAAGCCTCCTAAGTCTCGAGTGCTCAGCATCTCTCAGTTAGGATTCTTGTGCAAGAGTTGAAGAAGTCGCTTGGACAATTCCAAGCAAATCACCACTGCGATCCTCTGTAAGAAGTTGACGTGCTCTTCTGAAGTAAAGGCACGGGTTGTAAACTACTATTTCACAAATAGTGGATTTAATCCTGAGCTAGAGTTCTCAGGCCTGGACTAGTCCACTACGAGGGAAACCAGGTTAAAATCGCTGTGTTTGCGTATGCTTTCTTGCTCTTCATTTACTTTCCGCATTTTACTCTGATTATTTATAGTTTGTGAAAGAGTTATTTTTTAATTGGTTATTTTCTATATAAACTCAATTCACCCGCCTCTAGAGTTGCCACCTGTTCTTCAAGCTCATGCTTATGGCACATCATATAAGCATAAGAAATGTTAGCCGTACGATTCTCAAGATAAATACCTGTTATCAACCTTATTTAACACAAAAACCTCAACTGATAAGCCTACATATTAAAGTGAACCATTCTTTGTAAATCTTTGTCATTAGAGATTGTAATAAGGACTCGATTGTTGCTTGGGAGAAAGTACTTGATAGACATGCCAGTAATGTAAATATTAAACATTATGGTTATTTCTGATTTAAAATCTTCAAGCAACATATCATGGCTCACATCAATAGCATGAGCATCGCCTCCGGTGTATGTTAGTGTTCCATCGCTACTGGTGACAAATTCTCCACCATACTGGCAAATAACGACAATAGTCCCACCTGACATGGCCTGTTGGTAAATGCTTGTATGTTAAGTGGACATGAGATAATAAGTAAAAATCAGTAAGCTGAACTGAAAGAATAGTGCATTTTAAGTTTTTCATAGGTCTAGCAAAGAACTCTTGGGAATCAGGATGAATGTGAACCCTCACCTTGACCCCTTCGCTAAATTCTTACACTTTCATAAACATTTTATACTAATTTAAGGAATTAATTGCTCGAATACTTCTTGACAAATCATATTCTGAAAAATCATGTATATGCTTTGTAAATGACTCGGTAAACCCACTAAACCATGAACCTGCATGTAAGTCAAGTCTACAGGCTTCCTATGTTAACAATAGCAATACCTCAGTTAAGTGCCTGGCATCCACAATAATCTAGTGCACTAAAATTAGATCAAATGGTTGTTAATTGTTGAATGGCTGATTAATCCTTTTTAATTGGATACAGATAAGCAAAATTTCATGGTGGCATCATGATTGTGGTTACTTATCTGCACGGTCAGATTAATCACTAGTTGGCTTGGCCTGAGCACTTGATGGAATTGCTTTTTACCATTCTAATATAAATAAACGACCAACTTTATATGACTTGACTGTTTAACTTGCACCAACCCTATATTGACCTATGTATGCTTGGTCGAGAGAAATAGGACTAAGAGAAGAGTTCACCATAAACCGTAATGTTCTAATGACCTTCCATATTAGTCACATACTGATTCAACATGAAACCATATGGCAAATTATGGAACCAAGAAGGAACATGTTAATTCGAGTCTGCTTTAATATAGAAAATGATTCTCGGTAGTAAAGTTATTGCTGAAACTATATAGTCATAAGATTGATACATATAAAACAAAAAACAGAAGGCCAGGTAGAAAAATATAATGGGAAAAGGCACAAACCTCACTCCCCCAAGTTCAGTACATGAACTTAATATTGATCGGTCATCATGAAGCCAAGATATGGTTCTTATTGAGCCAGGTGATTTATCAACTTCTCTTGGAGGTTCCTTGGGACGATTCAAATCAAATATCTGAATAACTTTTTCAAAGCCCCCAGTTAACAGCAAATGTCTATCCTGTAGTGAATATTAGAAAAGTTGATAAGGAATAACTGAAGAAAGCATCAAACCCTTAACAAACATAAAAATCAGTAGTAACCATTCAAGATGTCCAAAAGGATAAAAGTTCATTGATAGTTAAAGTTATGCTGAATTGCGACTCGTTACTCATTCAGCTTATATCCAGAGTAATAAGTAAAATAATAAAGAAAATGAGCAACAGCAAGAAAGAGTAAAGAACAATTTGTCGTCTCAGAACCATCTATTTAACATTATTTTTCCAACCTATATGGAAATCCAACAGCTTATGTCGTTCATCAATAATGGAGTCTCGGTACAGTCAAATAAACTAGCACTAAAATTAGCAATGGCCAATTGCTAGTTAACAACTTAATTTCTAAGTATAAAGCACAAAAAAAGATCTTTCATATGGAGAAAGAAAGTAAATGAGCTAATGACAATATCAGGATATACAACTATACTATGACTATTCTTGTATCTTATGTTTGCCCTACCAATTTTGGAGGCTAACCATGTGACCATTGGCTAGTAAATTCCAGTCAGAGTTCCATTCGTAAACTTCAAAGCAGATTTAATAATTGAGGTTATCATACATACAAATTTCTGATCTACTACTATCCAGGTACTTTGAGTTCAGTCAAAAAGACCAGTACTAAAATTAGCAATGGCTAATTGCTAGTCAACCAACTTAATTTCTAACATGTATAAAGCACAGAAATAGATCTTTCATATGGAGAAAGAAAGTAAATGAGCTAATGACAATATCAGGATATACAGCTATACTGTAGCTATTCTTATATCTTATGTTTTCCCTTACCAATTTTGGAGGCTAACCATGTGACCACTGCTAGTGAATTCCAGTCAGAGTTCCATTCAAAAACTTCAAAGCAGATGTAATAATTGAGGTGACCATATATACAAATTTCTGACCTACTGCTGTCCTGAAATTGAACTTCAACACTGAAAAGTGAAAGTAAGTTAGCTACAACTAATCGCCAAACCTTATACAGCATAGGTCCATTGACATAACACTAGATTTCATAACAATGAACTTCCAAGTTGATCAAACCCAACTTAAGAAGCACAGTAGAAACAAAAGAATATATTGAAAACAAAGGAATTTGCAAACTAGAATTTATGAAAATCCAAATATCTAAATATTTAAAATTGAAAAAAATTAATTTACCTCAGAGAAGGCACATGCTCGGATAATATGCTTGTGTTCAAATGAATGCAATTCATCCCCAGTCAGCGCATCCCATATTTTTCTGTAAAAGTCATTGACTTGAACATGTTTTAGCATATATCCTATTATGCTTGATGGTAAACTAAGGAGAATAATTCATATAAATAGAAGTTGAGATCAAATGCAGTTTTTCATGCCTAGACTGAACTATTATTAAAGCAATTTAACACTAGTTGAACAAAAGAAGTTATATTTAAGATCCAAAAAATGGGAAACTAAAAATACATACTACAATATCATCCTTTATAAAGTTGTCTAATCATGAGGCTCACTTGTTATAGAAAGAATGGCAGCCATTCAGTCCAAATTGTAGATTCTAAATTCAGTAAAGAAACAACATATAATGAAAAGCAATGAACATGATATTAAAGGTAGAAACATATCACAGCAAGATATCTGCTAACAAGAGTATGATAAAGAAAATTTTCAAACCTTGCAGCCGGTAAAGGGACAAAAGCAAACAACTAGCTAGTTGGAAAAATAATAAAAAACCACATAAAAAAACAAATAGTAGAACCATGTAGGTGAAATTCATTACTGAAGTTATAAAGGAAACATCTGTTGACCCAAATCACAGTCAACCAAATATTAATAAAATTGACAATATAATACTTGTCATAATTCAATATGAAACATCAATACAGAACTCAGTACAAGACGGACGTCGGCTCTCTCCTGCAGTGTACTCGGTTTTTGAGTCTGTATTATTTTATATTTATTGAGTCTAGCCAAATGTAAACTCAGTAGCACTGGGTATTTTGGGACTATACCTTATCACCATACAAATCCAAAAGCTTCACCAAACCAAACTAGCCCACAAAAGCCCATTTGAGCAATTCTGACCTATGGAGACAGAGTTCGGGCCGAACTCTGCCTCCACACAGAGTTCGGGCCGAACTCTGTCCCCTAAATTATAGGACCCTAATTTTTAGGGTTTGCTGTATGCTAGTAGTCTAACGGCCAAAAATTTAAATTCTTGACACAGAATTCTGGCCGAATTCTGCTATCCCAACTAGTATAAATAGGCCTTGAATTCTCTCATTTTAGATCATCCAATCATCTTCTCTTCTCTTCTCTATAAGCCTCATTCAAGCCTTAACCTTCTCATCTACTAGCCATAAGCTTCCTGAGCCTCAAAGTGCTCAGTGCTATTCAGTTAGGAGTTTGTGCAAGAGTCAAGAAAGTCGCTTGGAAAATTCCAAGCAACGCAACAGCGATCTTTGTAAGAAGTTGACGTGCTCTTCTGAAGAAAAGGCACGGGATGTAACTACTATTTCACAAATAGTAGATTTAATCCTGAGCTAGAGTTCTTAGGTCTGGACTAGTCCTCCACGAGGGAAACCAGGTTAAAAACAACTGTGTTTGCGTATGCTCTCTTGATCTTTTTATTTTTGTATTTACTACTCTGATTATTTACTGTTGGTGAAAAGTGTTTAATTTTTATTTTCGTATTTACTACTCTGGAGTTGCCTACCTGTTCTTCAATTGGTATCAGAGCTCTGTTCTCTTTACAAGGTCTAACATCCTAAAGCTGATCCATGGCAACTACACAACCTATGTTTTCCAATCATGGTGAAGGAGAGTCCACTCATAAGCCATCCCTATTTGATGGAACCAACTACACCTATTGGAAAACTAGGATGAGTTTCTATCTCAAGTCTCTAGATTTCAACCCGTGGACCATCGTCACATATGGTTACAAAAAGCCCGCCATAATAGTTGTCGAGGGAGATCTCGTCGAGAAACCCAACGACAAATATTCTGACGAGGAAAAGAAACATGCGAGTTTAGATGCTAGAGCTATTAATGCTATTTTCTGTGCAATAGACAGGAATAAATTTAACAGGGTCTCGACATGCACCACCTCGCATGAAGTATAGAAGTTTCTAGAAGTGACGCATGAAGGAACCACTCAAGTCAAGGAATCTAAAATTAGTCGTCTTACTCAAGAATATGAGGCATTCAAGATGAAGCCGAATGAGACGATCACCCTGTTCACAAGGTTCCTTGACGTCATCAACTCTCTGTCATCACTTGGCAAACAATATACAAATCATGAGAAGATCCGCAAGTTACTTAGGGGCCTACCAAAGATCTGAAACCCTAAGGTAACAGCTATTATAGAAGGCAATGATCTCACCAAAATGTCTATGGAAACTTTGATAGAAAAGTTGATGACCCACGAGCTTGATCTCAAAGATTTCGACGAACCTGTTCCAAAGGCAAACGAGATTGCCCTAAAAGCTCATCGTCGAAGGGCTGATCCTGAAGATACTGACGACGACAATTCTGAAGGTGATGATCAAGCTCTTCTGGTCCACAACTTCAAGAAGTTCTTTCGTTTCAATCGAAGAAAGAAGGAACAACAAGAAGATGACGATGAAGAACCAACGTGCTACGGCTGCAAAAAGACTGGACACGTTCGAAAGGACTGTCCCTTCGCAAGGAAATGCAACAGATATGAGAAGCCCTACAAGAAGCCTTTTTCAAGAAAGTATGCCAACACTAGTATTTGGCACGAAAGTGAAGCAAGTGATTCTGAGAAAGAAAATTACTCTCCTCAAGACACCGCAAATGTTTGCCTAATGGCCACATCCGAGAAGGTAACTAGCAAAACTCTCGACGACTTTACATTTGATAAACTTGGCGATGTGTTTAATGATTTACTAAATGACCACAAGAAAGTCATTAGTAAATATAAGCATGCCAAGGAGAAAATCAAAGGCTATAAAATAGAGATTCAAAATCTTTCTTTCTTACTTGATAATGTTAGAGACACTCCACCCACGGAAGTCACTGATGAGGTATCCAAGCTTAGGGTTAAGCCTACATGATGCCAAAGCACTTATTAAAAAACAAACACGTGAGATCTCAGCACTCAACAAAGAGGTTGCTGAAGAAAAGAACAAACACAAAGTCTCTATTGCTAAGATTGATGGTTTAAATGCTAAGTATAATGAACTGAATGCTGCCTCTAAGAAATTAGAGATTAGATTGGAGAAACATGTTGCTCAACCTCAAACCCAATCACAAAGTCACAAAACACACACAAAACACAAGACTACCTATAATAGTAAAACACGTCACCCACATGCAGCACGTAACCATGCTTATATGTACATGTACTCCCATGCATCACGTAAACCACATACACTTAGACATCATTCTCAATCTACTTATAACCATTATCCTGCTGCTACATATAGTCACTATCCTGCTAACTATCACCATGCTGCACATAGACATAACTATCATCTTGCTTCTACATATAGTTACTATTCTGTTGTTCCACACAACTATCACCATACTGCATATAGACCTAACAGTACAGGAAGATGCCTATACGATCCCAAGGATGAGAGACTGTTGTGGCACCAGCGTCTTGGTCATGCCAATATGGATACTATATCCAGGCTATCGACAAAAAAGCTAGAAAGAGGTCTGCCTAACATCACATTCAAGAAGGATACGATATGTGTCAAATATGAACTGAATAAGGTAACCAAATATTTATTTCATTCCATAAACACTGTAAGTACTACTAGACCCTTGCAATTACTGCACATGGACTTATTTGGTCCCAGTAGAGTAGCCAGTCTTGGTGAAAAACTCTATGCTTTTGTTATAGTAGATGATTTTTCTAGATTCACTTGGGTTTTCTTCCTTTCAAACAATGGCGATGCGATTTTAGTTTTCAAAATCTTTGCCAAAAAGGTCCAAAACAAAAAAGGTTATATGATTACTCGAATCCGAAGTGATCATGGAGGCGAATTCAAAAATTCCGATTTTGAAAAGTTTTACGAAACAAATGGTTTTGATCATGAGTTTTCTTGTCCTCGAACTACTCAATAAAATGGTGTTGTGGAACGAAAGAATAAGACTCTTGGCGAAATGGCTAGAGTCATGTTGAATAAATTTTTACTACCGAAATATTTTTGGGCAGAAGCTGTCAGTACAGCATGCCTTGTTTTAAATAGGGTACTTATTCGACCTATTTCGAAGAAAATACCTTATGAGCTTTGGTTTGGTAGGACTCCTAATGTCTCATATTTTAGAGTGTTTGGTTGTCGCTGTTTTATCCTAAACACCAAAGACAACTTAGTCAAGTTTGATGCCAAAGCTGACGATGGTAGTTTTCTTGGCTATGCTGCCAAGAGTAAGAGATATAGAGTGTTCAACAAACGCTCAATGATTGTAGAAGAATCTACTAATGTGACCTTTGATGAAGAAAATAGTGCAGCAGCTATCCCCGACGATGATGTTGAACCATCAACTTCCACGCCGATGACTACCACTCCTGAAACCAATTCTCTGAAGGGCTTACCGAAGAAGTTCGCGTTCAAGCCGTCATACCCAAAAAACTTGGTAATAGGTGAGGTATCACGCGGAGTAAGTACTCAATCATCATTAAGAGATTCCATTGCTAGCACTGCCTTCAATTTTCAAATTGAGCCTAAAATCGTTTTAGAAGCTTTTAATGATGAGTTTTGGATTTTAGCCATGCAAGAAGAACTCAACCAATTCAAAAGAAGCCAGGTCTGGGAACTTGTTCCTAAACCAGCTAATCATTCGATTATTGGTACTAAATGGGTTTTTTGTAACAAAGTAAATAAAGATGGTTCAGTCACTCGCAACAAAGCTCGTCTAGTAGCTCAAGGATACAACCAAGAGGAAGGTATTGAGTACAATGAGACGTATGCTCCTGTTGCAAGACTTGAATCCATTCTAATGCTTTGTGCCTTTGCAAACTTTCAGAATTTTAAATTTTTCCAAATGGATGTCAAAAGTGCTTTTCTGAATGGTTTTATTAAGGAGGAAGTTTTTGTAAAACAACCCACTGGTTTTGAAAATCATAAAATTCCCGACCATGTTTTCAAACTTAAGAAAGCGCTATATGGCCTCAAACAAGCCCCCAGAGCTTGGTATGAATGCCTAAGCAATTTCTTACTAGATAAAGGTTTTTCAAAAGGAAAGATTGACACTACACTTTTTAGCAAAAGTTTTCAAGACACCATTCTTTTAGTACAAATCTATGTTGATGATATCATATTTGGATCCACTAATGAAATCTATGCCAAGATTTTGCTAAGTGTATGCAGAACGAATTTGAGATGAGCATGATGGGGGAGCTCACCTACTTCCTTGGATTGCAAGTCAAACAAACTTTGCAAAGAACTTTCATCAGCCAGTCAAAATACATAAAGGATATGCTGAAGAAGTTTGATCTTGACAACGTTATACCAATCAGCACCCCTATGGCTACTACGACTAAGCTGGAACTTGATAAAAGCGTCAAACCTGTTGACCAACGTAAGTATTGAGGTATGATTGGTAGTCTACTTTACCTAACTGCTAGTCGTCCCGATATCATATTTAGTGTTTGTCTGTGTGCTCGCTATCAAGCTAGTCCTAAGGAATCACACATGTCCGCCGTTAAGCATATCTTTCGATACCTTGAGGGTACTGTTACAGTGGGCTTATGGTATCCTAAATCCACATCTTGTGACCTTATTAGTTATTCGAATGCTGATTTTGCTGGATGCAAAGTCGATCGTAAAAGTACGAGCAGCACGTGTCATTTATTAGGCAAGGATCTAGTTTCTTGGTTTAGCAAGAAGCAAAATTCTGTCGTACTGTCCACAATAAAAGCTGAATACATCGCAGCTGGTCATTGCTGTGCATAAATTCTTTAGATGAAGCAAACCCTTGTAGACTACAACCTATCTTTTATGCACATTCTTATATTCTGTGATAACACTAGTGCTATCAACCTTACTAAGAACCCTATATGTCACTCACGCATGAAACACATTGAAATTTGTCACCACTTTTTGCGTGATCATCAACAAAATGGCACTATAAATTTAGAATTTATTGACACTGATCATTAGCTGGCATATTTCTTTACCTAACCACAATCCGAAGAGCGATTCAACTTTCTTTGTCGTGAATTAGGAATTTTGGATGAAACGGTTATTCATTAAATTGGCCTGCATAAATATCGATTATGTCATGTTTCTTTATGATGACTTTGCGATGGGTACAAGCCGAAAGGGTTCTTCTGACAACAAGGCGTAAAAGCCTAAGCGACACGTTGCACTAGTCTTCGGACGACCACTAGCTGGGATCCGGCCCTTATAGCTACCCCATGGCAGTTTCATCGTAATGATTTGTGCCATAAATCCTTGTTTATTACATGGTTCAATTTTATTTATAACTTGTTTAAATTTAAATTTTCTAACTTTATTTTATGTACTCTGTTCATTTGCAAGTTTCTATCTTGGCCATTTTCTTTTAATCCTTATAACTCCTATCCATATTCTCCCACTTAGCAATATTTTCAAACTATTTTTAAACAGTTTTCAGTTCTGGTCCCAGAACACAAAATTTGGGCCGAACTCTGCCTAATACAGAGTTTGGGCCGAATTCGGTCTGTATATTCTAGAACTTCCAGTTGCTTTTAGTCCTCCATCCGTTTTAATCCTACGGTCCAGGATTTACCTGACCATCCGAACCCTCCTTCATATTTTCTGGTTCTCCCTCTCTCTCTCCTCCATTGCCTCCTCCAAAACCTCTCAAACTCCTTTCTCTTCAAACCCTAACCCTAGAATTCTCTATCTAGTGTGAATTTCTTCCCCAAACTTAAGGAGAATAGCCCTTGCATCATTCTCTTCCATATTCCACAATTCTTTCGAGGTATAATTTTTTCTTTTTCTCCATCTCAATTTCAAATTTCCTTCATTGTTCAATGGCACCTAGATTGTTTAATAGAGGAAAGAGGGCTAGAACTGAGGGTGTTTCCTCAACGAACCCTCCTTCTCGTGATGATCAACCTATTCATTCTCTTTTCAATCCACCACAACCCAATGACCCCAACACATTCGATGATCGAATTTTTGTTTCATTGGATGCTTCACGGAAATGGTTCAATGATTTTCGTTCATGGCTTGTGTGCACGGGTCATCCCATCAACTTCACTATTTTTTCTCGTTATGACTCATTATTTTACGATCTTTGTCTTGATGAGTTAGTGTCTACAACTCCATTTATTTACTTGAATGCAATTCAAATATTTTATTGCAATCCCACTTTTGATGACACACGATTATATTCTCGTGTTGCTGGAATTGACATCTCGTTCGATGATTTTGAACTTGCGAAATATCTTGAGATTCTGGAACCCAACTCTTGGGAGAAGCTTGTCGATGCACGCAAGTTTCAATTTCCCGATGGGTCATCCCTTGAGAGTTTCAAGGACGATTTGTGTACCCCAAACACATATCCACGCAAGTTACTTGCAAAATTCTTTAACCCTTATTTCTA
The DNA here is from genome assembly GCA_029216955.1 of Iris pallida. NCBI lineage: Eukaryota > Viridiplantae > Streptophyta > Magnoliopsida > Asparagales > Iridaceae > Iris > Iris pallida. Next base: position 29,417,003 of record JANAVB010026199.1, on the reverse strand, counting down.
CGAGCTTCATCGTATTGTCTTCTCCACGATCTTGCCCAAAGCAGGATCGACTGATGAAGTTTCGTATTTTGTGATTTCTACTTTGTATCACCATCACTTCTATGTCCCATTCAACCTTCCACTTACAATGATGGACTGGATGATCAATGCAAGGAAGAGGCCACGATCTTTGGTCTATGCTCTCTATTTGCCTATGTTTTTTCGTGTATTTCATGTCCCTCTCGATGAGTGCCAATTCCTTCCAGCCCCTGTCTTTCTATCTAATGTAAGGCTGCTTCAGGCAGCCGTAGGATCTCCTGCTAAGTCCGAGCATTCCGGTTCTGATGCTCAGGCTAATGCACCTGCTCTTGGGCAACCTGCGCCCGCTCCTCCTGCTACTCTCGAGTCTATCCAGACCATGCTTCATGATCGCTTCATGTTAGAGGATGACCACTAGACCCAGCTCAACTATCGTACCACCTTGCAGATGAGTGCCATCAGCAACTCATTGTATGACATCCCGTACACTATGTCTTCGCATCCCTCTATGCCACTTCCTATGGAGCGGGATCCATCTCGCGACAGGTACCATATCGATAACCGTTGGGTTATGCGATATTTGGATCCGAATGCAGATTTCGTGGATCTTTGTCGTTCGGATACTGATCCATCTGACACCAGTGGACCATCTTGCGCTCCATGATGGATGTGGTTCCATACCTGCTGCTGCTGATGATGATCTTATTTAGTTTTTTCTGTATTATAAACTTATGTTTATGTAGTTGATTTTCTTGTATGAGTATACTCTATGTTCTGTGGATCTTTCGACTTTATCTGCAGTTTACCATTACTATGGTGTGCTTGCCAGTTAATTTCTTCTACAGTCTTCTGTTTGTTTGAGTTTGACGTTCATATTTGCTATGCATCATTGCTAAATGACAAAAGGGGGAGATCTATTTGTTATTCATATTTTTATTATATCCTGTGATATCTATGTTTTGGAAGAGATTATGTATATCAGGATAAGGAACATTAGCTTACAGAGAAGCTATGTTTATGGGGGAGCTATTATTACGGGGGAGCTACTGCTTCTATACATGACTAATACTTGTGTCCAGGTATGAACATTGAATATACAAATATCATTTTGTCAATTATCAATATGGGGGAGATTGTTGACCCAAATCACAGTCAACTAAATATTTAATAAAATTGAGAATATAATACTTGTCATAATTTAATATGACATATCAAGACAGAACTTAGTACAAGACGGACGTCGGCTCTCTCCTGCAGCGTACTCAATTTTTGAGTCTATATTATTTTACATTTATTGAGTCTAGCTAAATGTAAACTGAGTAGCACTGGATATTTTGGGCCTATACCTTATCACCAAACAAAACCAAAAGCTCCACCAAACCAAACTTGCCCACAAAAGCCCATTTGAGCAATTCTGTCCCATGGAGACAGAGTTCGGGCCGAACTCTGCCTCCACTCAGAGTTCGGGCCGAACTCTGTCCCCTAAATTACAAGATCCCAATTTTTAGGATTTGCTATATGCTAGTTGTCCAACAGCCAAAAATTTGAATTCTTGACACAGAATCCTGGTCGAATTCTGTCTATTCCAACTAGTATAAATAGGCCTTGAATTCTCTCATTTTAAATCATCCAATCATCTTCTCTTCTCTTCTCTATAAGCCTCATTCAAGCCTTAACCTTCTCATCTACTAGCCTCAAGCTTCCTAAGCCTCAAAGTGCTCAGTGCTATTCAGTTAGGAGTTTGTACAAGAGTCAAAAAAGTCGCTTGGAAAATTCCAAGCATCGCCATAGCGATCTTTGTAAGAAGTTGACGTGCTCTTCTGAAGAAAAGATACGGGGTGTAACTACTATTTCACAAATAGTGAATTTAATCCTGAGCTAGAGTTCTCAGGCCTGGACTAGTCCTCCATGAGGGAAACCAGGTTAAAAATGACTGTATTTGCGTATGCTCTCTTGATTTTTTTATTTTCGTATTTACTACTCTGATTATTTACTGTTGGTGAAAATAGTTTAATTTTTATTTGGCTATTATTGTTATAAACTCTATTCACCTTCCTCTAGAGTTGCCTACCTGTTCTTCACCATCAGTACCATTTCAATGGAATAATAGAAGGTAAATCATAACAAACATCATACTTTTTTTCATAAACAATTCAATTTCTATTATAAACTAAGGAATACATACGCGATAAAATCTGCTGAGCCTGTTGCAGCCCGCAAGGCATTGGAATCAAGGCATCAGCTCCATACTGCACCTTTATGCCCTTCAAATGTACCAATCCAATCTCCTGTCTCACTATTCCTCAATATTGGAGTTGAATCTAAACGGATCGAAACATGAATTATACATCTAATGGACCAACAATTATATATATACATCTAATGAATTATATATCTAATGAATTTTATATATATATATATATATATATATATATATATATATATATATATATATATATATATATATATAAACTGCATAGTAATCAACCAATTATCCTTGTTGAAGAACATAAAGTACTTCATTCTAGAAAAACATTGAAATGGCTCATGGATATTGTAATACTTCTATCAGAAGCAAGAAGAAATAGGTTGATGTAAGTACGGGTACATCTAAGTGGATTTCTCTAAAGAAGGTTATCTGAATGGGTTAGAAACACATATAAAGCTACAAAATTAAAACCATAGACTACTATCAAGGATTTCACATACCTCTTTCATGAATAATAAGATGAAGATAAAATAAAAGGTTTTTTATTTCATACATTGTCGAGTACAAAAACTTCGTAGGAAGTTAATACTATCGTTGCATGACATCGTTGTGCATTAAATAAATAAATAATTAGAAAAATAAGAAGCATAACAAATTCTAGTTTCGAGTATCTGAAACTTTTGCTACATTCATCCAAGATAAATGTAGCCAAACACAATAAACCTCCTAAAATTCCAAAACTATAATCTTACTATCAATTAAAATCAAGAGAGAAAAAATACAGACCTATAATGTGTGTAATAGGTGTCTCATGATAAGTAATGTGGTAGCACGGCCGTGAGCGCCATATCGACTCTGCCGATAAGTACGAGAGTAGTCCATCGACATCCCTGGCTGATCGCAATCTTCTTGCTGCTCATGCTACTGATGAAAAAGAGAGAACACTGAGAATTAATTAAGAGAGAGAGCAATCTTAGGTACACAAATATGTACAAACAACCTAACAAGATTACCTATGTGCTCTCGATCCGGAGTCCTGCGTCGGGGAGATGGCCTCGACACCGGCATCTTCTTCCAATTGGGATTTAATGTATACTACTAACAATTAGTTATAGTCAGCAATTCATAATAAAATAAGTCTTCTAAGAGACTCTCAAAGATAAAAAAATACTACTTTGCTTCAATTCGATCAAATTCATCGTCATTACAGTCACAAGTAATTGCTAAATGTTAGACTTGTACCCATAGATCAGAAGTTCTTATATGAGGATCAATAAACCCTATATTTAGTAGTTCCTTCTTCACCGCTGACCTAAAAAGAAAGTGGTAAATAATTTCAGAGAGAATGGAGTACCAAAAAAAGTAAAAATATAAAACCCTAGAAAATAAATAAAAACAAGTCCAAATATTAAACCCTAGAAACGATTAAACCGCTGACCATTCTTCCTATTCTCCGCCCGTCGATACCGTCCTCTGCCTCCGTAAATGTGCAATGAAGGGACGAACCGTCGTGGGGTTTCCAACGGGAGCGGGGTGGTCAGCTTGGGAGGGGTGGTCCGTCGGATAGGGGTGGTTCCGGCAGGAGCAGGGTTCCATGGGATTGAGAGAAGGGAGCGGGGTTCCAGTAGGAGAAAAAAGGTTCAGAGGGAAGGGGAGCGCAGGTTTGGTAAATATTTTTGGGGGCAGCGGGGTTTTGGGGGAGAGAGAGAGAGAGAGCACGGATTTAGTAAAATTTTTGGCTCCCTAAATTTTGGTTTTTTAGGGGCACCACCACTTTTACTAGGGGGCAGCCCTTACTTAGGGGACAGCCCAGAAAGTAGAGATTTTACTAGAGGGCATCCCACATTTTACTAGAGGGCAGCCCAACCCTCCAAACTCATATTTCCTTCCCATTTCATAATTTTCTCTCTCTCTTCCAAAAGAAAAAGAAGAAGAGCTCTCTCTCCCTCTCCCAAAACCTTAGAAAATTCTCCTCCACCACTCTAATCCTAATTCTTCCACCAAATTTCTTTCAAGAACACTCCCACATTCGACGAGATGACATGCAAGTCGAAGAAATCTGATTCTAGGTACGTTCTTCCCTAATTTCTTCTATAATTTTCTACATTCTATTCGAAACCCTAGAATAGTTTTAATTGTCTAATTTTTTTGATAATTTAGGTTTAGTATGTCTTTAGGGTTTATGAATGGCATTTTCGAACACGATAAACCCACAATTTCTCTTCAAACCCTAACCCTAGAAAACGACAAACTTGCGAGGCGTTTGTCTGTTGGCCGAGTACAGTAGGACTGCCAAGCATGTGGCAGTCCACATGTAAACAAGGACTGCCACAGTCCTGGCAGTCCTCTTTTAATAGAGGACTGCCAGGAATGTGGCAGTCCTCTTTCAATAGAGGACTGCCAGGAATGTGGCAGTCCTTGTTTACATGTAGACTGCCACATGCTTGGCAGTCCTATTGTACTCAGTTTTAGTTATGGTCTGGGGGTGGAGGATAGGGGTAACATTTTTATTTTAGTTTGCATTATTTATTAACTGTACGGTCGCACAATCCATTGTTCTATACGGGTAACAGTCCTCCGGACGCACCAAAAAGAATACGCCCCACCGCGTCAAAGCGGAAGGAACGCACGGAACGTCCTCTTGAGCGTCCGATTACAATTTTCGAACGGGAGCGCCAAGGTCGGTCTGGGACACGGAGACCCCCACCGGTTGCACAAGCTCGGTCGAAGCAACGAGCTCGTACTCCTTCTCATTCTTCCAGTGATGAAGACGACGTGCCAATTAGCCAACTCCTACCACCACGTCAAGGTGGTTCTGCTCCATCTGAGGAGGCCGGTCCTTCTGAGCCGCCTGTCCGGCTGCCAGGTTGCTCAATGTTGGCTTCTTTTGATAACCATATTGCATATGCAATATGGAAGGACCCGGTATGTACATTACTTTTGTAAGCTACCAGTTTAGTATATGATATCTATATGTATTTCATATTTTTTATGTTTTTATATGTTATTTGATATAAAGAGGACATATCGTATCCTTAGGGCTGTGAGTCACGGGAAGAAAACCGTATCTTAGCCGTTTAGAAGCTTACCGGAGGCCGTCCAGGTTAAAATCGCACCGAGCGGTTTGCATTATTTGGCAGATTATGCCTATAGGACAATGGATAGTGCCCTGATATCTGTCTTTGTGGAGAGATGGCACCCGGAGACCAACACGTTTCATCTCCCATGCGGGAAGATTACTATTACACTTGACGACATCTACCGGATACTGGAGCTACCAGTTACCGGTCGCGTCATGACCAAAGAACATTATAGAGATAAAAAATCCACAAAATGGTACTCGAAGATCGTCAAGTTTGTCTCAAGTAACCTTGGACTTGAGGAAACTAGTTTTACAACTCTCCCTGGCTTCAAGAAATCATATGGAATTCCTCTGTCATTTCTGGTGGAGCACTTCACGAATATGGAATTGGATGAGGATGATGATGAGTTGGTCGACATGGTGGCCCCTGCTTACATGCTGTTCGTCCTAGGAACGGTGGGCATTTCGAACAAGTCCGGAACCTCGATACATGTGAGGTATATGCTCAATTTATTGTACGTGGATGACTTCATTGATATATCGTGGGGTAGCGATATTTTCGCCTATCTTTACCGCGAGCTCGGCATCACATCCCGTGTCGGGACTAAGACAATTGTCGGATGCCAGACTCTGCTACATGTAAGAAAATTTCTAACTATTTAATCTCGTATACTTTATTTTGTTGTTTATATTTTGTGATTATTAACTTATAGATTGAATAGGCATGGATATACGAGCACTTTTCGATGCTCAGGCGGGGGTGACCTGAACCTAAACTATTTTGAACACCTTCCTAGAGTGGCTCGATGGAGGCCGGCCCAGGTGGAAACCAAAGATTGGCAAACACTGGCTTCCATTCGTGAAGTACTTGACAATTTGGTACCAGAAGAGGTAATAAATTGGCACTTATTTTTTCATATTAAGTTTTTTTTGCTGTTAACTGTTTTCCTACAGATATTTTGGTATCCATACCGGGATTTTTGCGAGGGGAATCGTGCCATCCAACAAGTTTCTTTATTTTATGGCAAGATCACATGCTATGATATCAAGGAGCCGTACATGCCTGATCATGTACTTCGGCAGTTTGGCTTCGTGCAAAGTGTGCCGAAGTGCACACTACAGATGTTGGAACCTCCCCGTAGGACCCAACCATTAAACTACAAATCGGCATATTTCGACTAGGTGACCGACTTATACTCCGAGTGGCAAAGGCACCTGCTTGGGGAAGATGAGAGTCAACCGGTCACCCAGATGGCCGACTGCAGCGAGGACTACATGCCGTACTTCTGGCGGGTCGGACATCCTAAGTTGTTGAACCCTACAAACCCGGGTCCCGAGGCCGTAGTAGCTGTTGGAAATTTTCCTTCGAAAAACATCTTGTATGCTTCATTGGTGAAGATGGTGAGTTCCGCATTAGTAGTTAGTTCGAGATTTTCATGTTTGTATACTAAATTTAATTATACTTTTATTTACTGTCTAGAAGGGCGAAGGAACTGGCCAAGACACTTCGGAGCGCTTGCCAAAGTGACACTAGTGTCTTGGTCGACACTAGTGGCTTGGTTGCCAACGAGCTTGAGCGCATCGACGACGAGGTTGAGTTCCCATTCATGCGTAATACAGAGTCTCGTTCGAAGGCCCACCATGATATGTAGTATGATTTTCTGATTGTCTGAAGTTGGCTATTTGGGATGTTGCTATTTTTGGGTGTCGACCATGTTGGATACTTGTGTTGGTTATGTGTTGGTTATGTGTTGGATATGTGTTGGATACTTGTGTTGAATATGTGTTGGATACTTGTGTTGGATACTTGTGTTGAATACTTGTTTTGGATACTTGTGTTGGATACTTGTGTTGAATACTTGTGTTGGATACTTGTGTTGAATACTTGTGTTGGACACTTGTGTTGAATATGTGTTGGATAACTGTGTTGGACTTGTGTTGGATATGTGTTGGATACTTTTGTTGGATATGTGTTGGATACTTCTGTTGAAATGTTGATCACAGAATAATTCATCTAGGACTGCCACACACAGGGCAGTCCAACACTTATGAAGGAATACCCTGAGTGTGGTAGTCCTCTCTGTGACTTGGTCACAGAATATTTCATCTTGGACTGCCACACACAGGGCAGTCCAACACTTGTGAAGGACTACCCTGAGTGTGGCAGTCCTCTGTGACTTGGTCACAGAACATTTTATCTTGGACTGCCACACACAAGGCAGTCCAACACTTGTGAAGGACTGCCCTGAGTGTGGCAGTCCTAGATGAATTATTCTATGACTTGGTCACAGAATATTTCATCTAGGACTGCCACACACCGGGCAGTCCAACACTTGTGAAGGACTGCCCTGAGTGTGGCAGTCCTGATACTCTGTGACAGTTTCTCAAACTGAAACGCTTTGACTGAGATGCTGTGACAGTGAACACATATAACACAGGTACACTCATATAACACAGGTACACTCATATTACACAGGTGGGCACAGGTAAACACATATAACATATAACACAGGTAGGCACATATAAGCAAATATAACACAGGTAGGCACATATAACACAGGTAGGCACATATAACACAGGTAGGCACAGGTAAACACATATAACTCAAAATTTACTCCATATATATTACTGGACTTCATATTTTACTGTATACAAAAGTGGTCCTCCATATACAAAATGTCAAACTGTAAATATATATATACTTAGTCGATTTCGACATCGTAGTGGTCAGTAGGTAAGTCTCTTGGCTCCTCAATCTTCAACAACTTCTTACAATGGTCGATCTGATCAACGAAAGGTGTGGTCCAAGCGATGGCTTCGACCGGTACTCTTTTGTACCAAACTATTGAAGGTGGAGGAATCGGAGAATGAGCGATCATCTTTAGTATAACGAAGTGGTCCCCGATCAGACCTATAGTACATAGGTTAGACACTCCGTGGTCCGTCGGAGGAGCGCACATCGGAAAGAATTTATTGCTAATATCTGGCGAGATAAGTACAACAGGTATCATGTACCTATTGGCAAATAAATAGCCGGCAGACGGGACTGACATGGAGTGGTCTGTCCCGGTAACACTGTCGTGCAAGGGATACTTAACAACAAAGTTGCAACGGTGTCTTCGCTTAGGATGTGGGAGTAGAATGGAAGATGAGTCCCTAACTCCTCGTACAGCTCCTGCCTCACCCGTCTCCATCCGTCTTTGTCATCATAACCAAGATGCCTTGCAAGGGCATGAAATCCGCAATGGCCATCACCAGGGACATCGACAATAGACCAAATGTAACTTCGAAGCGCAGGTGGAGATTTGTCAATATACAAACTCGTTGTTTGGCTTGCAACTGTATCTTTTCTTAGGAGGTCAATTTTCTCCATTTTTTAGCGAACGAAAAGCTTGCCCTTCCGTGCGGGCAGATCTTGCTATAAGCTTCGCTCAACATGCTCAAAGTACAATGGATCTCTCCTAGTTGACTCCAGCCTTCTCTTCTGTGAACTAGTCAATCTTGTTTGAGGCCTGCCTTTAGGATTGGAAACAACGATCGGCTCATACATTTTAGTAGTGACCGGACATGCAATTTCTTGGATTTTAAGCTCAATGGACTCCGCTGCTACTGAGGCTAACCACCTTGCGTGGAGAAGTTTCACTTGTGTCAAAGAGAAGAAATCATCGTCCGTCTTCACCACAGGCATCATAGACAACTGCCTCCAACGTTGATCGACTGCTTCTACTGGAATAGGAATGGATTCACGGCGATATTCATTGATGTGCACAAGGGAGGCTCAGTGTATGTCGATGTACACACCCGCAGACCTGGGGATCAAACCGACAGACTTTGACCTTTCAATCTCGTTACATATTAATGTCAATGCCGTGTGAGATACCACACGAACTAAAGCATCTAACAGTACATCCTTTCTATGCTCATGCTTGACTATATTTAAGCACATTTCAAATGATGCCTTAATTTCATTCACCGTCTGCTCTACCATTAGATGTATAGCTTGCCAAACAGAGACAAAGTTGCTGAGAGATGATTTTAGTTGTCTCTTCACTACAGAGTATGCTCCTTCGACACGGTTGGTAGTTGTCGTGCCGTAATGCTTTACCAAATTCGTCCATGCTAAGACAAAATGTTCTTTGTGAGGTTCAAGCCATGTATCTTTGACGTATGAAATGCATGTCGGCTCCCTCGCCTCCCACTTTTCCTTGAACATGTACCATGCGGCATCGTAACTGTCAATCATAGAGGCTTACCACACACAATTCCAGTCATTGGAGAATTCTTGAAAATTTTGCATGTCAATTTTACCTTCTCCTTCTGAAACTTCAACTTACTTTGGGCTTGAATATTACGATTGACATGCCAAGTGCATAGCAATGTATCCGCTTGAGAAAAAATAATACGAATAGCATTAATTAGGGCATACTCTCTGTCAGTCACAAGAACTGACGGCTTTGTATGACCAGTGTAAAGTGTTTTCAGTTTCCCCAATGCCCATGTGTAGTCTTCAAGTTTTTCACTCTTCATGAAGCAAAATGCCACCGGGAATTTTTTTCGAGTAGAAGTGAATCCTACAATATGAAGGAGAGGCATCTTGAACTTGTTGGTCTTATACTTGCAATCAAGGACTAACACGTCGGCAAAAGACGTGGCCAGACTTATGTAATCTGGATGAGCCCAAAAGATTGAAACTACTTCATTACTCCGAGGATGTCTTCTATGGAACTCAACGTAATGATTATCGGCAAGCAACTTTAGCACTTCTTGCATCGCCATTCTTGATTTGGTCCGGATAGCGTTCGAAGAAGATAGGGCGTTGTATATTGACCTCATCGTAGACATATTCTTCTCATCTTCATGCCGTATGACTGAATGTATTTGTATCGGTGCAATACCGAAATTGGACAAGTCTTCGGCTATCTTCTTCTCCGTAGGGTTCAACCGTCCGACATACGGATGACCCAATAGTGTCTCGGCAATCTCATGATTGTGGGTTCCATTCTTCACTTGTACTGACCACTTCCTTCTTCTTCGTTTCTAATCTGGATCATGAATGGACAACCACATTTCCTCGTTCCAGCTTTCTTTCTTAGAACTTTATTTTGGATAACTGTGGCTTTCTTGTGCGATCTCAACACACCACCTCTTTCACAGCCAACCATCACACTATGTCGTCCCGGACGATTTCGACACGATCTAGATATCATAGAACTAAGTTGTTTTCTCGTCCAACTTCTCGACACCATTGTACCGCATCGTCGCTTGATTGAAACGAAAGATCGATCTAAAATAAATGCCCTACATTGGTTACAATTGGAGCATGTACCGAAGATCGCAACTCCTACAATAGAAGTTAAAAGTCAATGGACTGCCTCATCTATAGGACTGCCACATATGTGGCAGTCCTTCACATATATAGGACTGCCACATATATGGCAGTCCAAATCTAAGAGAGGGACTGCCAGATAAGTGGCAGTCCTCTGTGTCAAAATCCGATTTTTCATCCGAAAATAAGTTAATGTTTAGTTACCAAGAGGACTTCCGATGCATCAAAGTGTTCTTCGAACGTTATGGGAGGAGAGTTTCCAGCATTTGATGGTCCGGGTTGTTCTATTTTCTATTTCTTTCTACATTAAACACAAAATTCAACTTTTATATGTAAAATTTAGGTTAAAATATTACACAAAAATAAATTCGACGACTTACAAATAAATGGGAGAAGTGAAGGGTTAATTCTTTAACAAATTTAGGTGGGGGGACAATTTCACCTAGGTTAGGTTAATTCTAGGATTTTATGAGGAGGAGAAAAAAAGAGTGAAGGAAGAGAAGTAATATAGGAATTAAGAGAGAAGAAATAAAACAACATTGGGTTTTATAGTAAATTATGGGCTGCCCCCTAGTAAAAAAAATCTATGGCAAACTTGTAATTTTTTTCAAAAAAAAATTGGGCTTTCCCCTAGTAAAAGTGGTTGTGCCCCTAAAAAAACCTAAATTTTTCAATAGATGGAAAGCCAAAGTTTACAAAGAAATTTTAATACTAAACAATTATTTTAATCCGTCGAATCTAAAGAGACTATTCCATGATCTAAATTTTGATATTAAACAACAAATTTAATCAATCAAAAATAAAAGGACATATTTAGTACGTTGTTGTTGGACAAATCTAACTATCGCAAATCGTCTATTTTGGTGTAGTGGAAAGCAGGTAGTACAACCTTGACTCAGTTTAGCACAAGACACGTGATACATCATAAAGTCACACACGACAGATCATTTACAAAGAAAGCACGCAAACCAAATGCTACACATCAACATGCTTTCTATTATAAGTATCCACACACATCATATAAAACCATTGTACGTTCTCATACTGCTGCACATCGAACTATTGTTAATGCTTTCTATCATTATTGTGGTATAAATGGACACATTTCTAATCGTTGTCAGATTAGAAAACTTGTTGATATGAACTTGTGCAAATGGGTTCCAAAAGCTAACAAATGTGGATCCAAGTTTTGGATACCAAAATCTTCGCCTCTTAGTTCATGTGAAGCTTCTCATATCAAATAGAAACGTGAAACATGTTTGTGATTGCAAAGCTATAAAGGTCATCTTTCAAGCAATTACACCAACATAAGTGTGGTCACTAGAACCACTTGGTCATAGTGCCAAAAGCAAAGGGTACCGAGTCTTCAACAAAAGGACCATGATCATCAAAGAGTCAATAAATGTCACTTTTGATGAACTGAATCAACAGATAATCGACAATGATGATGAAGATGTCAGTACACCGAGCATAGCACATGCAGAACCTTCAAGCACAACACCATCTGATCCTCCAAGCAGAGCATGTACAGAACCAGAAGTCGGAACCAGCTACCTTGAGAGTTTGCCAAAAAGAATGAAGTTTATGGCTGACTATCCCAATGACTTGGTAATAGGTGTGATTACGAGGGGTGTAAGTACTCGTTCCTCCAATAGAGATATAGTTTCATGTGTTGCATTTATTTCACAGATTGAACCCAAAACTATTGAAGAAGCATGTAGTGATAACCTTTGGTTAGATGCTATGCAAGAGTAATTAAACCAATTTGAACGGAATCATATTTGGGAACTTGTTCCCAAGCCCATTGATCATCCATTCATTGGCACCCGCTAGGTATTTCGAAGTAAACTCAATGAGAATGGTTTAGTTACTCGTAACAAGGTCCGACTCGTAGCTCAAGGATACAAACAAGAGGAAGGTATCGACTATGATGAGACCTATGCCCCAGTTGCGAAATTAGAATCCATTCGCATGTTATATGCATTTGCATGTTTTTATTATTTTAAGCTTTTTCAAATGGACGTTAAAAGTGTATATCTTAACGGTTTTATAAAAGTAAAAGTTTATGTAGCTCAACCTCCAGGTTTTACTGATTTTAAAAACTTCGATCATGTTTTCAAGTTGAAGAAAGCCTTATACAGTTTAAAAAAAGCCCCTCGTGCTTGGTATGATCGTTTAAGCTCTTTTCTACTTGATAATGGTTTTACAAAAGGTAAGGTTGACACTACACTGTTTATAAAATCATTTAATGGAAATCTTCTTTTAATTCAGATTTACGTTGACGATATTATCTTTGGATCCACTGATAAATTTCTTTGTCAAGAATTTTCAAAGTGTATGCAGAATGAGTTTGAGATGAGCATGATGGAAGGACTCAAATTTTTGCTTGGACTACAAATAAAACAAACCAACAATGAGATGTTCATTAATCAAGCTAATTACACAAAAGACTTACTAAAGAAGTTCAATATGGAAACCGTCAACCTTTTGGCACTTCGATGGAAACTTCAACTAAGCTTGATATTGATGAACAAGGCAAACCGATCAACATACGTAAATATCGAGGTATGGCTGGTAGTTTACTTTATTTAACTGCTAGTCGTCCTAATATAATGTTTAGTGTTTGCTTGTGTGCACGTCTCCAAGCTAACCCTAAGGAATCACACTTGTGTACGGTTAAGTGTATCTTTCGATACCTTAAAGGCACTTCTTCTGTCGGCTTATGGTATTCCAAAACCACGTCCTTTGACCTAACCGGTTACTCGGATGCTGATTTTGCTGGATGTAAAGTAGATAGAAAAAGTACTAGTGGCACGTGTCATTTCCTACGTAAGACTCTAGTCTCTTGGTTTAGCAATAAGCAAAATTTTTTCGTAATATCAACTACTGAGGATAAGTATATCGCTGAATGATATTATTTTGTACAAATTTTGATGAAGTAAACCTTAGAAGACTTTAGTTTACAGTGTTCACACACACCCATTTTTCGTGACAACACTAGCACTATTAATCTAACTAAGAATTCTGTATGTCACTCTCGTACTAAGCATATTGAGATTCGACTTCATTTTCTTAGAGATCATCAAACAAATGGAGATATAAACCTTGTATATGTAGACACAGAGAACAAATTAGCTGACATCTTTATAAAACCATTAGCAGAAGATCATTTCAATTATTTACGTCGAGAATTAGAAATTTTAGATGTCAATAATATTAATTAATTGTGTTCTATTAATTATTTTTCAATATGTAAAAACTGTTTTCGAGACAAAGCCTACAAAAGGTCTGTCTGTCACCATGACCAAGGTCGAAGCGAAACGGTATTTAAGCGTTCCCCTGTGAACCTACGTTAGCTGGGACATCACCCCTACAATTAATCTGAGATAGTCACTGTGTAACAAAATTTAATTCGTAAAATAATATTAATTATATTAATTAAACTTTAAAAAAATAACTAAACTTGGAATTAAATAATTGAAAAAGGATTGATGAATATAAAGTGTCATTGCATTTATTTTTGTTTAAAAATACCTCAAAAGAACCCTAGGCGAACTCGAACTGAATTCGGCTCGAGTTCTGTTGGTGTCGGGTGTTTTAAGTCAGAACCAAAGTGGACCCTTCCTATTCGTCACCTCCATCTCCTCAAAATACAGCAGCAGCCACACACGAAGCTCCAAAAACCCTAAATTTTCATCCTTTGATTTCTCTCAAATCGTTTGGAGTTTTCAATCCAAAATTTAGATTCGTGCGTAGAATCTCGTTCTCCTGCACATACTAAAATTTTAGAAGGTATAACTTTCTTCTTCTCTCTTTTTCAATTTCGTAAATTTCTATACTTTTCATAGAAATCATGCCTAAGAACTTCAACCCCTTCAAGAGGAAGAAGACGGCGGCTAGTGAAGAGGCCTCATCTTCGGATCTCACCCAAGGATCACTCTTTTTTGCCCATCCAATCGGACGACAGGGCGTTCAATGGGTTTTTCTTCCAAACCCATGATCAATCACTTTTATGGTGTGCAGATTTCTCGGTTCGCAACATTTGCCCCAGTGTACCGATTAAATGGACTATCTTTCCATCCCATCAGACTTACTTTGAAGCATTAGGATTGCATAACCTTGTTACTCATTTATATCCTATCGCAACTAATGCTATTCGTTTATTTTATTGCAATTTCACTCTTGACACTTTTACTGTTAAAAGTCGTCTTGCTAGCATTTATATTCAATTTAATGATGTCGACTTAGCGAAAATCCTTGATATTCTAAATAAAGGTACTCCATTAGACGATATCACAGAGTTTTAATTTCCAGGAGACATGACCTGAAACAGTTTCAAGAATGAACTCCGCTCTCCTGATCGATTTTGTTCTGGTAAGTTCAAAGCTGCTAATTTGAACTTATTTTACTATGAATTGCATCACATCGTTTACTCCACTATCTTGCCAAAATCTACTTTCAAGGATGATGTGACTACCCTTAAAATTTCTGCCTTATAGCATATTCGTAAGGGGATTCCATTTTCTGTCCCCAAAATGATTATTCAGATGATGGGTCATTGTCGCAAAAGGCACAACTTTCAGCACTTTGACATTGATCTATCCACTTTTTGCTTGTGACTATGAGATCAAGTATCTTCAACTCTCTCGTTGTAGCACAACTGTTCCTCCTACTGCTGCACCTACCTCCTCAGGATTACCCTATGCTTATGAGGGCATTCACCAACATCTTTCTGATTTGCGAGCATTTATTATTGACACATCGAGGGAATGCGAGTTCCGAGATACCAGTCGGTTTAAGGAACTTGCAAATTCCTTTGTGGATCTATGATTTGCTCAGACTGGTCATTCTGCCAGTTCTCTTCTCCGAGATCCCGTTGTATTTGGCTACCGCTATGAGGATGAGGCGGTTTGTCACTTCTTCGAGCCCGATAACGCTTATGACTGGTACTGTGGTTTTGGTGCTACGCCACACCCTTCTCATGGAGCTGGCACTTCTGGAGATGGTCATTCTGGATATGGTGGCACTACTGACGCTGATGATGATGACTTTGAGGACTTTTGATCTCGATGCTTTTGTATTTTGTCTAGATGTTATCTACTTACTCTTTATTTTGTCTATGTATGCTTGGAAATGCTCCGACATTCCAAGATAATACTTTACCTTTATTTATTTTTGTTAGCACTGTGACTGTCTGATGAGTTGATACATTTTCAAACTCTTATTAGTATGCATTTAATATTTCAGTGTGAACTGTTCTCTCTCTTGTTCTTGTATGCATTTTTTTATGCATAGCATTTATTATCTTAGTTTATGCTTCATTCACACTGCCTATGTAATACATGTTATTATGTATATATTTTTTATATTTCTTCTATGTTTGTATCTTATGCATGAATTGTGGGGGAGCTTCTCTCTTTGCAATTATTTTTGCTAAGTGACAACGGGGAAGAAATTGGATCTAACATCTTTTGCAGGATACATGAATTCTTTTTTAAGAATACAGTACTATACAAGTACATGAACAAGTACATTACTATTTTGATTCTTTGCAAATCAAGATTGAGATGTTATATCGGTCAAGGTTTGTCAATTATCAAAATAGGGGAAATTGTTGGCCCATTGGTCATGGTCAAACCTGATTTTAATAATTGATCTAACCATGTCTCGATATGAGGACTACTATGATGATTGCTGAGATCTGCTACTGTTACCGTTCAAGACATGAAGTCGTTTTGCCGTATGAGTCTGTATTTCCATATTCAATATAATTTTCATATTTTATTGAGTCTAGAAATATGATGTACACCGAGTCGTACGGGTAAATAGGCTAACCCAAAATGTTTTCAAAATATTCTTTGTTTTAAAAATAGCCCATTTATTAAAAGCTCATAAACTGCTTATCTTTTCAAAAATCCCAAAAACCAAGTTGCAAAAACCCTAACAGAACTCTAAGAGAATTTGGCCCAAATTCGTTCCGAGTTCGGTTAGTGGCCTTTGGATTTTGAACTTGGTAATCCTGCAGTTACGGATGCAACGTCTATTTGCCTAGATTCTCTCAAAGAATTATGCCCAAATTCTCTCTTTGAAAAACATATAAATAGAGAAGAATTTTCCTCATTTCAACACACCTCTCTCTTCTCTTCTCTCTAAGCTTAATACGTTACTCCAAAGTGTTCTAAACTATTCATTTTCAAATCCCATGCCAGTTACAATCCTGTTGTCGATTTGCCAGTACGGTACGGTCTAGAAGTTTCAGAGTGATTGTAATCAGAGGCTTAATTAAAGAAAGACACTTCACAATTGAAGTTGGTCGAGTACTTTGGATCAAAGCTCACATTGTAGAAGTTGCAAGAACTTCGGAGGAAAACTTGCGATATTTTCCATAGTAGATTTCAATTGGAAGCTAGAGTTCTTCCGACTGGACTAGTCCTTACAAGAAGGAAACCAGTATACATACTTATGTTTGCGTTTGTTCTCTGCTCTCTACTTTTTATTTACATATATGTGGTATATATTTTGTGATCTTACTGCTAATAATTTTTAATAGCTAAATTTCTGCTGCCTACTCTATTCACCCCCTCTAGAGTATACCACTTTACATCTCGTTCCTACAGAGACCACTTGTTATTTTCTTTTCTTATATAATATTAGCCTATTTATACATCTAAACTTTTTCTACATTATTAGTTCTTGGGGCTTTCGGATTTAATGGCTAGTTTACTGTAGACCTAAGTTTTGAAGTTAGAATTTTCGGGGTTTTTCATGGAATTGATCTATCAAAGTTTAATATTTTTGAAAACTAATTTTTCCATGTAGTAGAGAATTTGATTTGCTGTAGTTTGGCTTTTATTTCGCTTAATTTCGAGTTCAGAAGAGGAAGTTATAGCCATAGTAAGTTTTAAGAAACTCCATGGCTAAATTTGTTGTTTGGGATGACGAACCTCCATGTGCGCAGGAGGCCATGCGGCAGAAAAGTCAAGTGGCTATAAAAACTTGTCGCATGAACCCCTGACAACATGTGCATTGTGCGCATAGTTTTCTATGCGCATAGCTGAAGGCACATGCTTGTCCTTGTTATGTGCCTATGGTTGCTATGCGTTACGGTTGCTATGCGCTTGAGGTGCCATGTGCCTAGCCATGACATGCGCTTGATTGCTATGCACATGTTTGCTCATGTACATGGGATGTTCAATGCTTAATTTCCTTCTAGACCTGACTGCACCCATGTGTCTGCCTGCCTTATGCGCTTGGGACACCATGTGCCTGATTTGGTTGGATTTATATTTTATGTGATTTTTGTTATTTTCCTTTGATGACTTGATTACTTGTCCTGACCCTAGCATACCACGTGTAGTTTGGACCATGTGACTCATGCACTTATGCGTCCTATTTGCCAAGAGATCTCTATGCGACCACTTGTCTCGATAATATTCCTGACATAATTACATGTATAAGTACTGGTATATTCTATGTGTATACTGAGGTATAATATATGTGTACACTAAGGTGCTATTCTATGTGCTATCTGATCCTACTTGTTAAATGCCAGTACATTCATCGTTCCCAACACTATCTTGGTAATTAGTCAGTAATATTAGCATGGTACGATGATTACTTATTTAACGTATTATACTAAGGATGAATCTAGATTTGGGACGTAATTGAGTCGATGTGGATTTATGCATATGGTAATCGTACTAAGGTACAATATTTAGGAGGTTGATCATGTGACCATGACATGTAATTCCAGACAAGCATATGGTTAACCTAGACAACTCAAGTGGATAGAAGCATGTAGAGGGAATGAAATCTCGAGATCAAGTACCATCGGCCCTGTCAGACAAATATTCAGGAGTGCAAGGCTGGCCACCATGGATACTATTTATTCATCTGCACAAGTGGAGTACAGGATCTGACATGTTAAATGCCGAGCCATCATCTCCCTATAGGAGAGCTAGAACTGATATTGGTCTGTTTAAGCACGGTGGCCTTATAAGGGACCGGTGTAAACTACGTGCTATTTGCTATGCGTTATTATTGGTTTTGCTAGCCCGACTAAAAAATGGCACGATCTGAGGATACCCAGGTAAATCATAGAAAGCCGTAGAGATGATTGGTCGATTATAGACTAACTTGCTTGTGCTATGTATCTTCTGTTAGTAGTCGAGAAACATAGATTGTCGTGGTGCGTGGTCTAACCCATGTCTTTGTCTGGTTGTTGGGTTGGACTATTGTGCTATGATAGGCTATGGACCGAAGTTGCAAAGCATAAGTCATTAGCCTGGCCATGGTGATAGGGTGTATCCTATTTCGGCGCGGTTCGGTACCCTTTGTTCTTAAGGGTGTCACATTGCCTACTTGGTATAGTATAGCCTATAATTTTTGGCCAGAACTTATTTGTTGCTTGGGTTTTATCTTATTCGTTGTGCTCCCTTGTGGTACTTGCTCTTTGGGGGTGACACCGCTGGTTTTGTTTGGCCTGATCTCGTAGCAGAGATTGAGGATCTGGCTTTCTTTTTCGACGATAATGCACACTAGGAGCATGGTTGTTGGAGGACTCGAGTGGTTTCTTCTCCTCCACTTTGATATCTTTAAAAAAGCTACTGACATCTGTGTAGCCTGCTGTTCTGAACGTTTAGCTCCTTTTACATAGTTGTAATTAATTAAACTGTAGCTGACTATGGTTATGTATTATTGACTCTTTGCGCTAGATGGTATTTTATAAGGCTAGTCATATGATCATTTTAATGAAACGTCGGGACGCCTTACTATTTAGCTTATATGCTCATAATTGTTGATTCTAGTCTTATGATCATTTTAGTGGTGGCCCATGCAGGTTAATTTTTCTGACTTATGGGTTGTTATTATTGTAGGAGTCTCAATCAAAACATGTTCTCCTTGATCTTCTACTTCGTCATCCCTTCCCTACCTTGGTTGTTAACTTGGATTTCATCCTCGTTCCTGCTCGTCTTGTCATTTGATATCTTGTATCTTTTTTCTCTAGGGGTGCCTCGTTTTTAGAAGTTGGCGGGGCCGGCATGGAAGAGCATCCAGTGGAGTAGGGGTCCACGGGGCATCCGCAGGAGGAAGTACCTTCTTCGAATCAGATTCGTGTCGAGCCAGTGATAAAGCCAACTGAGTAACAAGTTTAAGAATTTTATGCACCTCCAGAGATATCGGCAGTGGTAGCAGTACCCAACTCTACAGCACTTCTGGAGATTATCCGAGGATTGATGGTGATACAGCAGCATCAGATGATAGTCCAACAACATCAGCAGACATGGTGGCAAAAACAGAATATTTACTTAACTAGGGATTACAGACAGCCCTGGGTAGGGGCGAGAGGATTGATTTGGGCGCATCAAAGAGGTTTTGTAGACTTAACCTGAGATACTTTGATGGCACAGAGTGTTGAAGCTTTAAAAATGCCAAAAGAATGCATTGTGCCATTCACAAATGGTGCCAGGCCATATCCATCAAATAGCGCCCAGCATCAAATAGGGCCCAGCATCAAATAACACTCAACAACAAATGGCACATGTCATTAAATGGCGCATGGCTGCCACGTGTGAGCTTCCTTGAGAAGCTAAGTCGTCAGTCATAATGACTGACAACATGACAGTCAAAAAATCCTTTTGAATCCTGAGCGCGCGGCGCTCGAGAAGATTATGTCAGATCCATCGTAATAATGGTTGTCGGTTACTCCACGCTGTTTATCATTGGCACGAAGTAACCAACTCCTTATAGAATCAACACTCAGCACATTTTACAAATTGGTGCTCCCCAATACCATGCGCCATTTATCAACTGGCTCCAATCAATGAACTATCATCCGGAAGCAGTTAAAGATGACATGGCATGCATGTCACTAATCTCGAAGAACGTACACGCAATACTGCCCACGACTAAGCGCACTTCTCTCACAGAATGCTACATATCTCATGCAGTTAAGCTAACCGTTCCTGCAAATGGATGAAACAGAGTATGGTGGGCCAAAACAGTACAAAATCAGCATGTTTTATACTGTACGCCTATCATTGCAACTACCTGGCAGTTATCATAAAACTATATAAATAGAGTTCAAAACTATTTTTCAAGTCATCATTAATGATCATAGTCTTCCGACAAGGCTTCCGTTGCACGTTACAGAGCATTTCTTCTCCGACATCGCATCGTCCAAGGGATAAAGTGATCGTCTTCTGATAATATTCCTAAAGTTGTACTTCTCCAGAATCAAATTGTACTTTGTACTTTTCTTTTCTTAGTTTGTATTTAAGTTTTTTTAGGAAACTTTTGTTTTTGCAAACAAAATTGCGACTGTGCTGGGGACGACTTTCTCCTCCGACGAGAAGGTGACAACTCAATGTGATATTGCGTCGGTCAGTACGACACAGAAGACTTTGGTCGTTGAATTCGACCAAACTGCTTATGAAGAACTAATTGGTGCCGGAGGTGCAAAGCATGCTGCTACCATGCATGCCACCACTGCTGCTGCCAAAAACAAGGTGTGCGCCATCTGGACTCCAAAGTCCAATGCCACGTCAATTGTTGCTTCTATTCAAGACAAAGGAAAGCGCCCTAGGGCCACTCCCCCATTATTCCCCAGTCCTCGACATGGTGGAAAACTCACTCGATTGCACCTCTGTGCCAATCAGTACCAAAGCATCTCTGAACAAGAAATCTACTTCCAAGAAAGTAGGTTCTGTTCAGAGTTCCTTCCATCTGCCTATAGGCATCGTGACAAACACACTATGCTAGTATGCGTGGAGTATGAAGGCATCTTGCCTCCACACCAAGACGATTTACACCAAGCTGTTTTGCGCCAATCAGGCCAGTGCCATAATCTCCCTACTCTGCGCATATCAAGAACAAAACATGGGAAACTAAGGGTATCATAGACTAGCAATCAAGTGATGCCAGATGCTGACATGCGTGTCTATCCTAATAGGTGTAGAGCTGAACTTCTTCAAATGAGTCAAATGGTGTGCCATCAGATTCTAATACAGTCTGCGCCGACTACTAGTTCGCGCACAGTGAGGGCTTCTAAGAGCCAGAACCTACTCACCTATAACGATGAACTTAGTATTGCCCTGTATATGCAGGGAACCCAAAAGTGTAGGAATAAACATCATATTTCTAATGTAATCAGGTAGACTCTGCCTCCTTCTTTTTTTATTCATTTTATTTTCCTGCTACTATACTAGATCTCCGCGAACTTATTATACAAAAGCGGAAGATTGCGAGTTCATCCCGTGCAGCAATGACTCCACAGAACGAACATCATTGTAATAAATATCATGAGATTGTAATCAAGTGTTGCTGCAAGAAAGCCAAACGGTCGGTGTTTGACCGCTTAAATTACTTCGCTCTTCTGATGTGATTCGAATAGATGAAGATAACTCACTTTGTGTATCATCAACTGCATACAACAAACATCGCTATCGCTCACATGAAGTTGATGTCAAGTGCTGCTGCAAGTTGGGGGTGGAAGACGCCCGAGGCATAATTCATTACGACCTTCGATTCGACAAATCCACGGTCAAATCCTAGAATCCTCTGAAGGAGTCTCCCAAAATACATAATCAAGAAGCCGAGACTTCCTCGGTCAAAGGAATCTTCTCGATTCCAATTTTGGGGGTAGTAGTCTACTAGACTCCGATGCTGATAGCGAAGACTCTGGTCGGACTATCCTATCCACCAGTTCATCTTCTGTATCAAGAGAAGTGTCTGCTTACATGACAAACGAAGAGCAAGACGCTTCTAGTTCTGCTAGCAAAGAGCAAAGAATTGCTACTTTGGAAGCTAATCTAAAGGCCATGGCTGACATGGTTACAAGGATGCACGCAGTAATCATGACACAACATGTTGTTCCACCGGTTGTGAACCCAGTTCCAACTCAACAACACACAGTAGGTTCCCTACCTATCAATACTAGTCCTGGAATACAGCCTCAGCTAAACACCACCGTCCCGGAGGTTATACGCCTTCAAGCACAGGATACTCCAAGTCACTTTGGGGCTGGGGGTGGTACTTACCATACGGTCCCACCTCCGAATCCTTAAAATTAATCTGCTGCTCCTCAAATACCGGAAGACCCTCTTGAATCAGTCAAGCTTCTGCAAAATCAGTTTGAAGCCTTCAAGCATAAAGAAGGATTGCAAAAGTTAGCGATCAAACAACCCTATCATGTAGAGTGGAAGGAAGTCCCATTCCTACCTAAATACAAGTCGCCGACCATAATACTATTCGACGGCAGTACATCCCTGAGTCAGTATATCAATCACTTCGAGATGATGACTGATCATCTTCAACAAAACGATGCTCTACTTACTAGGGTATTCGTCGGATGCTTAGCGGGTGTTGCCTACGACTGGTATCGAAGCCTGCCAGATGGCTGTATATCCTTCGTGGCATTGAAGCAGATGTTCCTGAAATGATTCTATAAAGGGACCCACGATATGACTATGTTCGCCCTTACCAAAATCATATAAAAGCCCAATGATATAGATGAACGTTTCATCGAGCGCTTCCGATGAGAGGCCCTAAAAATGCCTCTAGGTACTCCTGATGAATTGACGATAGATACTTGTAAATCAAAATTGTTACCCATTGTCAGAATATGGACGGAACCTACACAGTTTTAAGATTGGGGTTTCTTCATAGTAAGTGCCAGAGCAGCCGAAGACAGTGCTGAGAAGTTCAAGCAACTAGGCATCCCGATGCCTAATCTCGACAAAGATAAACACCCCGCTATCAGCAGTAGTAGTCACCAAAACAATCGCAAAGGCAAAAAAGTCTTAGCCATCAATGTAGGTCAGCCGGCACCTACAGCGACAACACCTCCACAGAGGGCAGCACCATGACAAAAGGAAGAGTATTCCTTCAACGACGACGACGTCATGAGCATCTTCGATTGCTTGATCAAAAGCAATAAAATTTAACTGCCGGAGATCAAACGGCCAGACAAAGTAACTAAGACTGATAATCCTAAATATTGCATGTATTACAGGTTTCTAGGGCATCCAACCAGGGCTTGCTACGTACTCAAAGAAAAGATCCAGGAGGTGGCCAACGCTAAAGCAATCTCTCTCCGAAAGGATGAGAAGACGGTGATAGCCAATGTCGTCTCTTTGCAATTTGGAGACTTTGCTCCACAACTAGTTTATGACGGTGTCGTTCCAATACCTAAGGCAACTATGGAGATCGTCAACCTCCTGCCGGCATGAAATGACAGTTTGGTACCACTGTCAATGGCTAAAGACGAAATCATATGGGTTCATCCAGTCCTTGTCGTCGAATTCGAAAAAAGACATCGACATCTGTTTCTTCTAACAAATCAAAAAAGTCGACTAAATACAAGTCCTGCAATATGACTTCAAGTGAGAACTCCTCGCTTGATGACCGTATTTCCCCTTTGAAGGATACTTTCATTCCGGCAAGGTCCATGTCTGCTTCTTCAGAAACTACTCCTCCAATATCATAATCCAACTACCAACCTTAATTCCATCGATACAGTCAGCAATCTCCTGAATTGATGATAAAGATGGGATATGACTTTCAAAAAGCACCAGGTCTGAACAATGGAAAGGGTTCTCTGATACCTCTATCTTTACAACTTTAAGCCAACATATCTCGTGTCGGGCTAGGATTAGGGACAAATCACACAATTCTCCATCAGAGAAAGAAGCCCTCCAAAAGTAAGGCACGAATGAGAACTTGTAACATGGTTTCCCTTTCACCTGCTTCAGGAAAGGAAGTCTTGACCGGTACTAGGTCTGGTAGACTCTATCTTAGAGACTACCCAGATGGTCAAGAGAATGAAGTTGTTACTCCCTCTCCATCTTTTGATGCTCTTCCAACATTAGCTCCACCAGCTGATTCGTGTCCTTCTAAGCCGACAACAGCTGACAAAGACAAGTAGTAGGTTTGTTTTGACAAAAACCTGAAGAAGACTACTCCATTGTAAGGCCTTTAAAAGCCATATAACTTTAACATACTGGCTCAACTAGCCAACACTCCAGCAAGACTATCAATCTTCGAGCTCCATCGTCTCTCGAAGGAAACTCGAGAAACATTAAACAAAGCCTTGATGCAAGCCGATGCTTGTCTTACACATCTTAAAAAGTCAGACGAAGAGCCTGTGGCTTGTCCTCAATGTCATAGTATGATGAAAATCATTCCAAATATCACCTTCACCCAAGATGATATGCTGCTAGAGGATAATTGGCACGACCGACCTCTTTACTTTACTGGGTACATCGACACGATGATGGTGGATCGTATCCTTGTTGATCCGAGGTCTGCACTCAACATAATCCCGAAAACTTTGCTGGATTCTCTAAAGATTCTAGTCCACAGTATCTTAGCGACGGTTACAACTATTTTTAGATTCAATTATGGAAAGAGTAAACTACTAGGAAAGATTCGCTTGAGAGTCCAAATCGGTGATCTCTGTACGAAAGTCACCT
The DNA here is from genome assembly GCA_029216955.1 of Iris pallida. NCBI lineage: Eukaryota > Viridiplantae > Streptophyta > Magnoliopsida > Asparagales > Iridaceae > Iris > Iris pallida. Next base: position 29,391,897 of record JANAVB010026199.1, on the reverse strand, counting down.
GCTATGTGATTGACAATTACATTTTCTACAACTTGTCGTTAGGAAGGCCATGGTTGCATGAACATAATATTGTGCCATCCACTCTCCATCAGTGCTTTAAGTACGTGGATGAAAACAGAGAGATTAAGAAGGAAGTTGCTGGCCTCAATCCTTTTCGAGGTGTCGAGGCCTATTATACGAACTCCAGAATATACAAAAAAGAGTACATGAAGTCCGTGCTGGCTATATGGACACACACAAAAAAGAAGAAGAAATGTTGTCTTTTTTTTTGGCGCAAGGCACCACAAATCAAGTACGCCTGAGAGATCCTACACTGAGGATCCCCGAGTTCTAAAAGAATTCTGGGGAATGGAACGATGGAATCGAGCGACAGTTACTCCTTTACTCTGTTGACACTCTGACTTACAAAAGTGGGAGAAAACCTAAGAAAATTGCTAACTCTCGGCTCACTGGCAAGAAGGCAAGCAATTTGGCTCTTGAAATGCTCTTAGTTATGTGTGTTTTTGAAGAGGTATGAGACCCTTATTTATAGTTATTTTGCTCTGAAACGGCTATTATGCGCCCACAGGAGAAAATACACTGATTTTCCATGTGGGTGCATAGACTTCCTTTGGGCGCATAAGGTGTAGGCGCATGAAGGCTGCATGATCGTGGGGTTGACATGGCCGCATGCTTCGGTGCACGATTGCTTGTGGAGGCTGACGTGGCCGCATGCATCGGTGCACGACTGATCGTGGAAGTTGACTAAGTCGTAGGGATCTGCAGCCTTGGGCGCATAGTATAGGAGTAAGTTTATGCGCCCATACTTGGGTACATGTTTGATCTGCATGAAAACAATATGGACGCATAGTCCCTCTTCGATCATATGGGCGCATAGCCTCCCTTTGGTTATGTGGGCGCATAGCCCCCTTTGGTTATGTGGGCGCATAGTATTCTTCTTCATGAAGGGTACATAGTCTTGTATTTTTCATGTTTCTACACGACCCGCTAAAAGTTTTTGAGACTCGAACGAGTGTCGAAATACTTTAAAAAATGCATAGAAAAAACTGTCTTCACTAACTTCATGGGCACATAATGGGTATGACCCCTTTGGGCGCATAGATGTTTGCCAGGCTGTCAAAATATAGTTGTTGAGATCTTCCTTGGATATCTGAAGCGATAGACTCATTTTAGAACAGAATTTGAAAAGGTCCGCTCTTTATAAGATTTTTATGCGTAGTCTGCATCAGCAAATAGCAGGCACATAATCAGCAAAAGACCGAGTCTCTGCGTACGTACATAGACCATATGGGTACATAGATCGTATGGGCGCATAGGCCATGTGGGCGCATAACTCCCCGTTCGTTCCTACAAATAGGCCTTGAGGAGAGAGGAAGTTCATTCTCTCTTATTTTTCTTCAAAAATTTCAAAAAGTTTTTTTTTCTTTTACTCTCTTTCTAGCAATCATGTCTCCTAAGGCTGCTTCGACTTCCAAGAAGTCTGCGAAGGGCAAAAGGTAGCATCAGCTAGTTCTCCTCCTTCGGCAACGTCTCATCTGGTTCAAGACCCCATCCTGGGTGAGGCAATGTCTCAAAAAAAGAAGTCTCGAGCGTTAATTTGTGACGCTCGGACTTTTCTCTGCTTGGGCGCATAACCATCAAAATGCGCCCAAAGCAAACACGCTTATTTTGTGAGCATCCTTATGCGCCTACAGATGCATACGCCCACACACTTTGTTGTGTCATACACCTACACATTTTGTTGTGCCATGCGCCCACACACTTTGTTGTGTCATGCGCCCACACAGAACACATGCTTTAAAGATGCTTATACGCCCACAGGCATTTGGGCACATAACATCAGAGCGCATAGAATTTCTCCAGCACTTAGCTCATTTTTTGTAGATTCTAAGTCCGGCTTTTTTATCTGTCTTTGCAGTTGACATGGTTGTCCTAGCTCTTGGTGGGATTCCTCTTATCTCTGTCTGCCATGTTCTGGATTCAAGCCTCATCACCGCAATGTCAGAAATGCCTAGGTGAAGATCAGCCATGACCAGCCTTTGGTGCGGATGATCGCTATGCTTGAACATGACAAAATGTTCTTGAAGCAGATGATGAACGATGAGAAGTTCACGCTCGGAGGGGCGCAGAGCTTCAAAAGACCGTACTTCTTGTTCAGTGACAGCCTGGGATTTGAGCATGAAGAGACAATATGTCTAGAAGACCCTCTAGTGGTCAGGTTAAATAACCAAAGGATATGGTTACCATCGATGAAGCGCTAATACCCTCTATCGACGTTTACTGATCTAGCAGTGCGGAGACAAATGAAATGGGATCTGACCCCTGAACTTCATGGAGTCATTTTTGGCAGGGTCCAATTTAACTCTGGTGACCGGAGAAAAGATACCTTCAAGTGTGTCAAGGGTTCCACATCATATTCCACGAGGGGGCTGCATCCTGGGGCCATAATAAACGATGTCCCGACTGATCTTCACCCTTATGCTATTGAGACTCTCTCCAACCTGATGCTGTCAAAGAAGGAGTCGTATCCGGGAGGGAAGCTGCAGATGGAAGGTTGGAGATACTCTATCCCATTTTGGAGCAACCTTACTGAATGGGTGCTCTCGACTTACGAGGCCACTCTAAAAGCTACCGGCCTTTTTATGCCATTAGAGCCACCCAATATGGCATAAAGGTTAATTGGCTTATGTTTATCTTATTGGTGGAGTTGTACAACTATCACACATGTACCTTCTTTACTCCGAGGGAGAGATGGGTCTGGATCTTCACGAGATGCAGGCGATATCAAAACTTCACTGGGGGACCGAGCCATACGAAGAATACGTCCCCTGTGATGAGGAGCTCTTGGATTTGGAGAGAGATAACTTTGAGATGATGGAGGTGTACAAAGAGTTACTATGTCCCCTTTTCATTTGTCATCAGGTCACCAAGAAGGGTAAGACTGAGGGGTCCCTTTCCCATACGAGAGCTTGGACCAACTACATCTTCATTAGAGAAGAAGGAGACAGCCCAGACTTTTTCTCGACTCGTAAGCCCTCAACGAAATCTGAGGTAGAGTAACTGATGATAGATCATAGGGCAGTATACACTGAAGATAGTGATGATCCTAAGGAAAACTTCTCGGTTTATCATTTCTTCAAGCAGGCTAAGTTTAAGTTGTCGAAAAAAGATATACTAGCCGCCTTTCTGATGACATGGCTCCGCGACTGTGTAGTCCCTGGGGGTTCAAGGTCTATTGAAAGGATAAGCCGAGGTATGATACTTTCGACTGTAAAGCTGGAGTTTGGATACTAGCCTGCCCTGCTTCCTGCGATGGTCTGCGCCATCTAACGAGGCTTTTGACACTTTGTTGTTAACGTGGTGACGCCTGATGGTAGAAAGGACTTTGTCAGGACTGAATTTTCCTTTCATTACCTGATGGGATGGCTGGTGCTACACTGTCCCAGAGTAATGAATGCCGGGCTGATGGCAGACTCTTTAGCGGGAGATGCCTTTCTTCGGAGATTCAAAGATGCAGACTGGACCGTCACATGGGTGTCTATTTGTAGGAGGGCTTTGAGTTTTCTACAGAATTATGTGTTCTTCAGAGTGTCGCCTCCGTCTGGTAGTGGCCGTACAGGAGACACTTTAGTAGATGAGGGAGCACTCACTAATAGCCTTCCTATTGAGGCGTTCCGTTGGCTCCAGTCCATTAGGCCTTCCCATCTGGGGCTCAAGAATATGAACCACACATTCCTGGAACCGTATCTACCGAGTCGCTTTGTACGGCAGTTCAGCTACAGCTAGCTTCTTTTGGCAACCCCAGCCCTCATCTATAGTCGATAGGAAGCCTGATCGATGGGGCACATGCATGGGGTTACTACAATGTCGGATATACGGGGGCAATTTTTACCTTGCCAGAAAGTAAGCCTGAAATCTATATGCTCTTTGTTGCTACCAAGTTATATATTCAGGTCAATACCCTTTATCATCAGTATGACCGTGAGCAGAGTTTAATATCAGGGACTAGGCTTACCCCCACTCTTGCCGATATAGGACGAGTACACGCAATGGGGGGTCACAGAAGGGAAGGTGTCGCACTCTCAGCTGAGCCGGCTGCAATACTACGGTAGAGAGTCGCTCTTGAGGAGCCGGTTATTACAGTACCTCAGAGAGAGGATATTAAAGATCCTCTTCCTGATACTCCTCACAAGAGGAAAGCTTCCACTGAGCTGGTTCAACGGTCCAAAAGGAAGAAGATTGTTGTCTCCAGAGGGAGAAAGAAGGTTACGAATGTGAGCGTCGGCTTGCCTCCTCCCAGAAGATATTTTTGTCAGATTCAGAGGAGTGAAATGGCATCAAAGGCTGTTATTATCTCGGAGGTAGACCCCTTTCTGGATTCCATAGCCATTTTGGTAGAACTAGTATCCATGCTATCTACAAATAACGCTCTCTCACCCTTACATTTGTCCTTTGCAAAGGATGTTGAAGTCACGACCACGGCAGGTGCTTCTTCGTCTAAAGAGGTGGAACATAACAATGGTGTCCCCTGCTCGTCCTCAACCGATGGATGAAGGTGGGTCTTCTTCAGTTGTAAGGTTTGATCAAAGGGATGATCAAGGTGAAGGCCCAGACCATTATGGCGATATGAAAGCCAGTCCCTCCTATGACATCTCTTTAGGGGATATGTCTGAGATAGGAGCTATGATGAAAGATTTGGATGAAAATTAAGTCCAATCAGCTCACCCTCCTTTGGGTATGTCATTCTTGCACTTTTCTTCGAATGAGATTTTTCGACTTCAATTTTGTATGCAACTTGTGAGGCTGACTTCTGTCGTATATTTCCTTGTAGACAAGAAGAGGGAACAAAGAACGGAGGTTGCTCCATATATCGGGGCTAGATAGGAAGCTGTCCTTGGTTCTTCCAGTAAACCGGCATCGGTTACTGAAGAAGTCTTTGATCGGCCCGTCGAGACGGCCATTATTGAATCTGCTTCGGGTCCAGCTGGAACTGTAGAAGACAAGCAGCCTGATGCTGCTTTGGCTGATGTTGACAGTGAGTGACCTGGGTCTGCTCTCATTTCCCTAGCTCCAATTGATACTGAGCCGGCAAGAGGTATGAAATTACAACTCCTTCATACTCTTTAAGTAAGTTTTTTTTGTTACTGATATGTATATTACTTTATTTGTCAGGTTCGACTTCCTCCCTAGTAGCTCTCCCTAGGACAGAAGATCCCCATCAAGCTTCATCTCCAATGACCTCTTCTGAAGATGATGAGATAGCTCAGGAAGTCATAAGAGCTTTCTACTCCATTTTGAAAGTAAACCTTCCTAGAGTTTTGAACCAAAATTCTGCCTTCAGACCTGTGAAGGCTGTTGTTGAATGCCAGGTGACTATCCTTAAAAGTATTGCTAGCTATGAAGAGCAAGCTAATGCTTTAAGGAATGTCATAGATGACCTGGAAAATCAAGTGGCCAAACTCTGAGAGGTCAGTCAGCGAAGCCCAACATCATTATTTCTTGAGGAAGACGTAGCTCTGATTGCGGCTCTTGAGGAGGAGGAAGCTACTTTCCATGCGAGGAAGGAGGCGCTGGCTAAAGAGATCAGTGAGCTGGCTTATCAGTATAAACAGTTTGATGATGTTGGTAGGGCTTGTATTGCCTCAAAGAATAAGCTGGCCATCCAGATCGCTAAAAAGTACAATCAGATTATGCAACTTCGTAAAGAGATTGCCCAGCTTGAGGTTGACTTACGAACAATTGCATCTAAGCAGGAAGATTACGTGGTTCAGGCTACTGCGACTGCCACAACTTCAGACCAATTGAAGGCTCAGCTGGTGAAGTTGGAAGAGGAGCAAATGAAACTGATTCATTTCAAGGATGAAGCTGTTTGGCAGGAAGAAGCACGTCATCGTGCCAATGTCAAATCTTAATCTGAAATTAAGGCTCTGAGGGATAGCATCAATCGATTGTGTATCCCTTAAGTCTTTTGTTTGTAATTGGCTCTTTTTTAGCCGAGAAACTCTTGTATTCTGCCTTTTTGAGAATGATTCAATGAAGAATCTTTTGGCTTTTTGAAATTCATGAATAAAGTTTGTGAAATATCAGAAGTAGAGGTAATGTGGACGTAGTAAGGATACTTCTGGTGGGTATTCCGCTGGGAAATTGGATGTGGACTCATTATCCGTTTTATATTCAAGGTTCTTGAATATAGATAATAAGTTGAAAGAAGCTGCTAATAGAGGTAACGTGGACGTAATATTTGAGAATGTTTTATACCTCAACCAGAGGTAATATAGACGTGGACGGGTATATAACATTTAAATAGGAGTCAGTAAATAATTCAGAGGTCATATGGACGTGATTATCTTTGACGAAGGGATATTTTCGGTAGGTATTCCGTTGGAAAATTTGATGTGGACTTATTATCCGTTTTATATTCAAGGTTCTTGAATATAGATAATAAGTTGAAAGAAGCTGCTAATAGAGGTAATATGGACGTAATAGCAGAGAATGTTCTATATTTGACCAGAGGTAATATGGACGTGGATGGATATATAACATTAGGTAGGAGTGGATAATTCAGAGATAATATGGACGTGATTACCTTTGATGAATGTTTTTCTCAGAGGTTATATGGACGTGGCAAAACATTTCTTAATTATCCCATTGGGGAAATAATTATCGAAAAATAGTTCAAAGGTAATATGGACGTGATTGTTTTCGTAAGACCAAGTTTGGGTCGAGTCCAAAATGAAAATAACTCCATTGGAGAATCTTTTTTTAGAGGACCTATTATCCATGGCATATCCAAGACTCTTGAAATACGGATAATAGTTAGATGATTTTTTGAATCACATAAACATTGTACTGTACATTTACATGATTAAAATAGGGTATATGTGAATGCTGTACATGAAGGTTACACAAAATATTTTTTCAGGAACTTGCCGTTGATCGGCATCATGAGCAAGTCACCATCAGGCTTGGTTAGTCGATACGCACCATTAGAATACATTGATTCTATAACGAAAAGACCTTCCCATTTAGGCTGGAATTTTCTTTTTGTCTTGTGCGCCATGACCACTGGTCTTCTCACTGCTAAGACCAGATCACCAACTTGAAAGATTCTTTCCTTCACCTTTTTATTAAAGGCTCTAGAAAGGCGTGCTTGGTATAGCTCAATACGCTGTTGAGCTAATAAGCATTTTTTGTTAAGCACTTCCAGCTCTTGTAGTCACAAATGGTAACTTTCTTTGGTAGTCAACTCACTGGCTAAGGCTACTCGAAGAGAAAGAATATGGATTTCTAGGGGAAGAACTACTTCACTACCATAAACCAGAGAGAATGGCATACTGCATGTTGGAGTCCGGACCGTTGTACGATAGGCCCAGAGACATTCGCCGAGCTTCTCATTCCAATCGTGCTTGTTTGAAGATACGAACTTCTTAAGAAGTTTGATGGTAGTCTTATTGAAGGCTTATGCTAATCTATTAGCTGCTGGATTGTAAGCAGTAGTGGCTACATTCTGAATTCGATTCTTATTGCAGAACCGATAGAATTCATGGCTCGCGAATTGTGGACCATTATCATGGATGATTCTGCGAGGTAGGCTGAAGCGGTAGATAATGTGATGTTTGATGAAACTGATCACGTTTAACGTCTTTACCTCGATGAGCGGTATAGCTTCTGTCCATTTAGAGAAGTAATCGGTTATAGCTAGGATAAATCAATGTCCTCTGGAGGATGGCAGGCTGATTGGGCCGATAACGTCCATACCCCAGGCTTCAAAAGGCCATGATGTCGCCGTCGGGTGTAGAAAGTCCAAAGGTTGATGAATGAAATCGGCGTAGAACTAACAAGCCATACACTTCTTTGCATATTCAACAACATCTGCTATCATAGTGGGCCAATAATAATCCAATCGTCTGAGGTGATCTTGTAATTTGGGACCTGGTTGATGTGCACCACAAATTTCATCGTGAGCCTCACGGAGTGCATGTTCGGCTTCTGTGTCTGATAAACATCAAAACAGTAGCCCATCTAAGAGCGTCGGTACAGCATTTTGGTAGTTGTATCATAGTAAAATCTGAGGGATCGTCTTTGGACAGATACTGCTTCCTTTGGGTCCTCGAGGAGGATTCCATAGATAGCGTAGTCTATGAAAGGAAATCTCCAGTCTTTAACATCGAAATTTGTTTCTGTTGTATAATTGTAATGAATATGAAAGGCATTTTTCACATAGAATAACTCTCGACCAGACACTGTGATCAAATGCTGAGTATTTATAGGGATGGTTAAGGAAGCAGCAAGACCGGCTAAAGCATCTGCTTCTATATTCTGTAATCAAGGCACGTGCTCGATAAAGAATCCAGCGAAGGTAGAAGCCAATTCGATTGTCTCTTTGTGATATGGGATGAGATCTTTATGACAAACTTCATAATCCCCTTCCAAAAAGATTTAAAATGAATCGTCTGATGTAGGCCAGCCTTCCTTGATGTCCGCATAGCTCTTTAAGATTTCTTGGAGGACGTATATCGACGATAGCTTTCACTTTCTCCGGGTCAAGATGTATACCCTTTGAAGTGATAACAAAACTAAGGAACTTGCCGCTGGAGACTCCCAGAAAGGCTTGGTTGGATTCATCTTGAGTTGGTGTACACGCATTAGTTCGAACACCGTTCTCAAATCTTGGAGGTGGTTGCCCTTGAGACGACTTTTAACTGCGATATCATCTACGTAGCATTCCACTGTTTTGCACAAATAATCACAAAAAATTGTGTTCATAGCTCGCTGGTACGTCGCCCTGCATTTTTCAATCCGAAGGGGATTACCGTATAGCAGTATACCTCTAACGGTGTTCAAAAAGATGTGTGTTTCTCATCATCAGGGAACATCTTGACCTGGTTGTATCCTGAGAACCCATCCATGAAGGACATCCACTTGAAGTCGCAAGTATTGTCGATCATTACGTCGATGATCGGTAGAGGGAACCCATCTTTCAGGCATGCAGAGTTCAAATCACGGTAATCGATACATACTCGAACTTTACCTTTTTTTCATGACTGGAACAATGTTAGCGACCCAGTAAGGGTGTTGTTCTTCGTGAATGAACCCACTTGAAATAAGCTTCTTAACTTCACTCTCGATGGCCTCCATGATATCTGGTTGGAACCGCCGTTGCTGCTGCTTCACTGGCTTAGCTTTAGACGAGATATTTAGGCATTGTATAGAAACTTTAGGGTCCAAGCCTGGCATGTCTTCATAGCTCCATGCAAAGATGTCAATATATTCTCTTATAAGCTGTATAAAAGATTATCGTTCTTCACTAGACAAACTTTTGCTGATAAAGATTGGTTTAAGAGATGATTCATCTCCCAAGTTAACTTGGATGACTTCGTCTTCAGTAGGTGGTTCACGTTGTTTGAAACATAACTCCCAAGTGGTATCCATCTTTTGAGCCCATTGTTCGAGCTCGATTGATTGGACATCTTCTACAATTTGGTCTACTGACACCATATTGACGGACAAAGTTGCTTTGAATATGTCTCCAATGCTGGAGTCTGAATCCCAGAGGCAGGAATCAGAAGAATAGAACAACGATCTACTTCGACATCTGATCCTTCAGAAGTTGTTGGAGGAGTAACGTAACCCAAACCAACACAGTTTTGTTGATAATAGTTCTCGGGTTTGCCGGAAGGAGTAAAGTGACGTATTGGCAATCGTCACCCTTGATCGTAGTTTAGACCCTGGTCACTTTTTATATCATGTCCCATGTTCTGGATGATATTCTTGGCCTGTCAACTATATCGGTAAAGTTGCATTTTTTTAGAATCATAGTCAGCTTCAGTGTTGTGATTGGGAGCAGTAAAATCCAGAACGAACTTTCTTTCGCCAATTATTCGACCGAATATGATCAATTCTTCACCCTTCTTTCTAGTTGGAACGATGAAGTAGTGAATATCTTCTGGCCAGACATTTTCCTTTAGACGAGGCGTCGTGATCGGCATGCAAAGATGTGGTCCTATGCCATGCTCTAGGGCGTACAATGTATCTATGTACTGGTTTACAGATTGGTAGACATCGAAGTAAATCAAAGATAAACCTTTACTTAGAAAATATGCAATTTCTTCTTCAGGGATAACGTCATCCACTGAAGGTACATTATTTTGAGTATTGATATACTCATTGAGAGGATCATTGTCCGGAACAAGAGTCACAAACTTGATTAAGTTCACCACATAGGATAACTCGTCAGGATTGGGAGGACGGACTTCAGCGGGTTCCACCCGAGTTGTTTTGCGAAGAGTAATGGTCAACGGTTTGACAATATCAGGATTCTTCTTTTTGACCCAGATTGTGAGAGGCTTTGGAGTACTTTTTGGAGTAGTATGTCCTTTGACTCGGATAACCAGGGGACCGTCACTGGCGGATGAACTCACTTCAGCTTCATCGTCAACTTCGTTGCCGTCATCTTTGGAGGGCTGATATTGGTAAAGTACCGAATCTCCATAGTAGGTTTCAATACCCTTAAAAGGATCGACATCGGCAAACTCCATCTTCACGATGCCATCACTGTTGACGTACTTGAAGCACTGGTGAAGGGTAGAAGGAACGATCATGTTCTCGTGTATCCATGGACGTCCTAACAAGACATTGTAGGACACATTGGCGTCAATTATATAGCAAGAAACCTCTGTTCGGAGATCACCAATTTGGCACTTGAGACGGATCTTGCCCAGTGGGTGGCTTCTTCCAGCATTGAAAGCCATGATAGTTGTATTGGTTACAGACAGCTTGTGTAGAGGGATCCCTAGAATTTAGAGTAAATTTCTAGGGATGATGCTGAAGGAGGAGCCTGGATCGATATGCATCCAATCCACCTTAATCGCCCCGATATATCTTGTATAGTACAGAGGTCTATCATGACGATTATTTTTTAGTAGCATGTCCTCTTATGAAAAGGTGATGTTGGGCACCACTTCCATAGTGCTATGACAGTGAGGATAGGAGACAGGATCTTCAGCAGGGACTTTGACTTCAGTGATATAAGAGTCGACATGTAGTAATGCCTCACTTAAAGCTTCCCGCGTCTCTTTGGAGAGTCGGAGTAGATCAAACAAAGACAACCTGGCAGATGTATTGGCCAGTTGTGCCAGTATGTCAAAGTTGTAAGGCTGATCCATGCCTTCGGAAGTTGGTACCTTCAGAGACTTGTCAAATCACGTCTCCTTCTGCTTAGCTTTGTCTGTAGTTGAGGACTTAGATGGACCAGCTTCTGAACTTGTGGGGGCAGTAGGAGCTTGAGAAGGCACTGCGTCTTCTTGTGCGGGGTCATAAGTCCGTAGGTAAGTCTTTCCAGATCGCGTCTCGCCAGATAGAACTTCGTAAATGGAAGAAGACACTATATGGCATGATTTGTATTTCTTGCCCCTTTTTGCTTTGGAAGACACCACCCCTGCATCATTTCTTGCACAAGGTCTGGATGGACCAACATGATCTCACCACGTTCTGTCATGAGTGGCACCAATGTTGATGTTGAGTCGCGAGCTGGCGGCAGGTTGACGACTTCTATTACTGCCTTGGAGATTGGGACTATACCGTCTGGGACTTTCGTGGAAGGAAAGTCACTAAATTGGAGAAAGATCATGTTAGAAGATACGACCTTGTCTTCAACTTCAAGGTTGATAACTTGGCTGTCGATAAGCTGTTATATCTTCTTCTTCAGGACGATGTAATCCTTGGTAGGATGGTACACATACTGATGATAAAGACAGTACTTGGTGTTTGCCATTAAAAATAAAAGACAGGTATTGCAGAAATACTGAAATTGATTGCAAAATCGCTTGTACAAAGAAAATCCTAGAAAGAAATCCTAGGAAAAAATCTAAGTACAATTGTTTAGTTTTTGATTCTGGGGGGTGATGGTAGAGGCTCGGGAAAGTGTTATCAACTCTGCCTTACTCCTTGGACTATCTGACACAGTCTTTAGCTCTTGAAGAAATTGCTTTTTGAAGGTTGCCAGCCTTTTGCAGGGGTGTGACACCTTGCTATTTATAGTAGTATGTATGTTGAGCCGCATAGATGGCATGTGGCCACGTGGCTAATTAGCACGTGAAGACCCACTCTTTTGTAAAACCCCTAAATTTCTACTGATTTTTTTTATTATTTTTGGTACTAATTTAATATTTGGTATTGTACGTCGCTTTGTCGTATTTTACGTCGTGCACAAAATTTTATTTTTGTAATTGCTCGACGAGTGCGAATATGTGTCGAGGTACATATGTTAGAAAAATATTTTAATATAAATTTTATAATATTTTATTTTTTTATAAAAAGGTTATTTTATTCACCGTTTACAAATAAATGGTAATTTGGAAATTTTGGTTTAATATTTTACAAGATATAGAAATTGGTTTATTTATAAATCTTGATATTTACAAAAGCTAGTTTATGATTTAAATATTTAAAGTATTTATAGTGATTTTCGAAATTAATTATTTCCATATTTATTTAACTATGAAAATGATATTTAGGATTTGTTCAACTTTAATATTTGATTAAATATGGTAAATTAAATTGCAAGAGATTTTATGGACTTCATTTAAAATATTTTAAACTAAGGATAGAATTTATTTGGTTTGAAATTTATTTGGATTTAAACTGATTTAAATTAATAGAGGAATTATCTAATTGAGATTTAAATCATCCCAATCCCTATCCAACTGGGAATTCCCACATCCTATAAATAGGCAGGTACTCCTCCAGCAATTTTCTCATCCACAATCACAATGTGCATCGTGTCGGTGCCCTCCTTCCCCTCCACTATATATTTCCATTACAATTACAGTTGTTTCTCCATGTCCGACAACCCCGGACGCCGACCCCCGTGCCACGTAGGACACGAATAACACCCGTGTCGGGCATTCCCGACACAACACAACCCCAAATCCTAAATCCGAACACCATTCCTGCCTCCCCGACACCCCAACTTCATCACCCTCACCACCAGAACCATGACATCATCGCCTTCATCTTCACCATTATCGCCTTCACAAAACACCACCAGCCGTATGTTCCCATCAACTCCTCAACCTCCTCATCGCCACAGCACCGTCATGACCACCTTTCGATAACCATCAACCTCATCACCATCAACGGGACCATCGCCGGGAACCCAAAACCATCGACACCATCCCCATCACACAAAAGAAAGAAGAAATAAGGAACACCTCACCTCGCACAACCGTCACCGGCGACCGCCGATTCGCGCCCATCCGTCGTCGGGAGGCCAGCCGCCTCTGCTCGTCACGGAGCTGCTGCCACCGCGGGCGCCTCCATCCCCTCTCCGGTCGGCGCCTCCACCGACCGGCCATCGCTCCTCTCTCCGGAGCCCGGCGGACAACGGATCGCGCCACTGGCCCCGTAAACCGCCCACACGTCGTCCCCGACGCCGCCTCCAGCATCCATCAACTCCGTCGCCGTCTTCCCACCGGCGCCGCCGCATCCCCGAGACCGCCGTGCCCACACGGTCGCCCCGCTCCGGCCGTCGCCGCTCGAAAAACCCCCATCCGCCGATCGCAACACCCATCAGCCGCCTGGAGTCCGCCGCGGCCTCCTTCCTGCCACCAGCGCTGCCCACATCGAACCCCAGCGCCTCCACCCGCCGCACTCTTTTTCGTGCTCCGCCGCTTCGAAACAGCCCCGGCCTCCTCGCCAGACCGGCCGGAGTAGCGCTTATCCGACCCCGAGCCACCAGTGAGCCGCTCCGCCATGATCCCACTCCCGCGCGTCTCCGCCGCGGATCTGTCCCTCCGCTGCCGGAGCTCCTCCGGTCGCCGTCTCCGCCCTCCGCCGGCGCCATCTCCACTGTAAGCCAGAAACCCTTTCCCACTCTCGCCCACTCATATTTTTCTTAAGTTCGTTTAGTTTGGGGAAGAGTAGCAGTATGCTACTTAAGTATTTAGTTTATTTATTATTATTATATTTAGTATTAGTATCTAATATTAATTGTTTTTTTGTTATTATTTATTATAATTAATTATTTATTATTATTATTAAGAAGGATGGTGTTGTTATTGGTTTAAAGTTTTTTTTTATTAATATTAATTATTACTAGTGATATTATTTATAATATTAATTGTTAAATTTTTTATTATCTACATTATTAATATTACTATTATTTAAATGGAATTGAGCTTTCAATTTCTAAATAATTATTTAAATTATTTTTGATTAATAAAATATAGTTTTTATCTAGAAAAATCTAGTTTCACAAACTTAAGGTTTTAGCCTAAAACGATTTTAATTTCCAAGTATGTACCTAAAACATATTTTGACTAATACAAACAAATAATTTCCAATTTGTATATATAAAGTATTTTCGAGTATTACGTAAAGATTATTTATAAAAATATTTTCTAAACATGGTATAAACACCATTTTCTACAAATCCATCAGTTATCAATTCTTGATCATGACTAATTCCATGTTCCTATTCTCTCGCGACTTTGGACATCCGCACCGTGACTATGGCCATTGGACCATGCTGACTTGTCAGATTATCGCACACCAGGCGACACCCCAGGCAAGATACCTTGCCATTATACTGTTTATATTCAGTCTGCATTTATTTATATATCACTGTTCTTTATTTCCGGTTCTTACAGTTCCTGATTTACTGCCTGTTCAGTGATTAATAATTTACTTGTTAGTATCCTTTGATTGCATGTTGACATAGAGTTAAGGGACTACCATTGTGGTGTATTGCATATACCTTGACACAGTTGTACCACGAGGATGTGTGAGATGAGTATCAAATAGAGGTTCTTGCGTGTGGGCTGATCCTCCATGTGCATGCGTTAGGGCTAACAGGTACATTGGGTGGAGAGAATATTACCTGACCTATGGGCTTCTATGCACTTCCCTCATTACCTGTGCACTCCGCCGGAGACGCAGGCTCCAGGTGCCCTCTGACGTTATCCAGAGCGTTATGGACGTAGCCCCTTCCACATGGTGCCCTCTGACGCTTCCCGAGCGTTATGGACGTAGGCCCCTGGTGCCCTATATGGAAACTATGCCGATCCTATTTACAGCCAGGGCTCATGCGTTGAAGGTTTGTTCTTACTGCATAAACACAGTAGATGGTTAGGTGACCTTCGTCAATGTCATATCACCCCGTTCCATTAGTAGCTTGGGACAATATCGTATCGCGGTATAGTGTACTAACCCTTGTCCTTGTTTGGTTGTAGGGGTAGTCCACTGTTTCGATGATGAGGTATTGGAACTTGTTACGAGTGGGACTATTTACTTTACTTGTGATTTATGACATAGTATATATATTCAGTTATGTGGCATGTTGATGTATCTTGTTACGTCCCTCTGAGGGCCTGGTTATCTCGCCAGGTGTGTGTTCCGTGATTTCTTGCAGGTGCTCTAGCTAAGGCCATTCCTTCCTTCATGGTGATTGCTCTTGGACTCGCCATTGCTCTCGCTTTGCTAAATTCTTTCATTGTATATTTTTCCATATTTAAATTGGTTGGTAGTGGACTTTGTCTCCGCCCAACTATTGTGTACATGACAAGTTCAAAGTTATTTTTATATCATATTTATCTTTGTGGATGAGATTTAGTACCTTGGTTACTGTATTTTACAGCTTATGTATATATACGAGGGTCCATATACTTCGTATGTATACAGCTGGCATGATTACGTTCTAGTCCTACGTATTTTGGGACTGGGGCGTTACATGTTTTTGTGGTGGCCCATGCAGGTCAAGTTTGCCGTTTCGGTTACATGACTGTACCGAACGGGCCTGCAATATAGGATTAGAGTTTAGAATCTCATCCACCCATTTGACTTCCTTTCTTGACTTCAAATTCCGAACTCTCGTTCGACCTCTTTGATTTGCATCCTGCTTGACTCCTTTCACCGTAAATTCTTAGTTTCGTGTTTAGTAAGATGACTACACTAGTATATGCCCATAGGTTAAATACATGGCAAGATGGATTGCATTGACAACTAATATGCATGGAGATTTTATTTGAATTGTAGAGGAATTTTATTTTTCTAGAAAGTATGATTTTTCGGATTAGTCGATTTCAAGTTGGGTAGTAGCATATTACCGCCTTCAATGGATAGTTGGAATTTTATTTTGCCATTACAAAGTGGTATACACAAGAGGACAGAAAATAATTTTTATGAATTATGATTTTTGGAAATAGCGAAATAGTTTATGCTTTATTTGGGATACGAAACCGAATTGAGTAAACCTCTTTAAATTGTGACCCATGATTACGATTTAGTTCAAGTTGGGATTGAATATGTTAAAGTTTATCTTGAATTTGTCACGACCCGCACCCACTGTGAGGGTACGAGAATGTAACAACGCCCAGCCTACGCCGCAGTGTCGGCGGTAGAACGCTGTCCTAGGTCAACATACATCTAACAATATCTATCTAAACAGTTTATACTCCCCGAAATGGGGTGACATAGCAATGATGAACTCAATCACAACTATAGCACGATATGAAGTAGAACTCAAGGAATAAAATAGATAAAAGCAGTCTAAGATAATCCCAGTAATATCCCATAATACAAGGTCTCAGATGAAAGAATATATACAATACTGAACTCCAGAATAAAGTCTAACTAGAACATGTCTCCAGACTACAAATGATAAACAGCCTAACTAATCTAGTCTAGGCAGTCGGGGAATATCCTCAGCTAGAGCTGGGTCCTCCTGAGGGTCCAGCTCGCAGGTGTCATCTAAGGCTGCCCCGTAGTAAGTATCCAGACCAGCCTCCTCCTCGTCCTCTGTAATATTTTCAACAGGTCCAGTCAGGACAGGAGCGAGCACAATACATCTCATGCAGTTCATATCATGTCAGGAAATATAAAGCAGGCAATTGAATAAAATACATGAAATGCTGTAAGAAGATGTACATGAAAACAGGAGAGATATTTGATAACTGGAAATATATATACATGATAAGTAAGAACTGTAAGTGACTAGTGATTTAGAGTACGAGATGGCATGTAATTGGCTTAGGTTGTACATGATGAACATGAAAAGTAACAGAGTGTACATGATGGGTAAATCACATGACCATTTATACTCACCCCTACCCACAATCAATACACAAGGATCTGTTCAAGTTACGTTACGGATATGATGTTTTGGTTATACAAGAAACACATGAGCAAACATGAGCGTACATAAAAGAACATGAGAGTACATGAACGTACATGTAAGAACATGAGAGAACATGAGTGTACATGAATAACGCAGATGCAAGGAATACATGATGTACATGAAACACATGTCATAAAGTATCCGATGCGCCCGCTAAGGGGGTAACATCCCAAGGAGAGATCCATATAGTACTAATCCGTGATGATAACGTGACAGCATCAAGTAAGAGTAATCTAGAGCGAGAATATAAATCGTGACAAGTATGAAACGATCATAGAATGTACTCGCCTGGTATCTGAGTGTCCGATATGAAAGTACTGTCCGAGGAGGGGTGTCTGGCTCCTAATCAGAACAGCACAAGTCACAACAAGTCCAGAATAGCAAAATGGAGTCCTACTATGCATTCTACATGATTCTAAGTCAATCTAGGCCAAAGTCAACTCTTGGTCAACTTTGGTCAACCCTAGGAGTCAAACTAGGTCAACCTTGTCTAAACTAGGCTATACTAAGTCTAACAATTCTATTCTAGACAACACACACCAAACCTAGGCTATACTAGCCAACAACAACCACACATAATTTACCTTACCTTAGCTATCTATCAAGAGACTCATATATACAAGAGTAAAAGCTCACATCTATATACATACAACACATATATAGAGCATTTATATATAGTACAAGCTTACCAATTAAACATTGGACCCACACATTAACTAGGATTTGCAGAGAGAAAGGGAGAGAGGGCTAGTGTGTGTGTGTCAAATATGGTTATGTGTACATGTGCAGAATTGTACAACAGTGGAGAAAATGTGTGTGTGCTGCCAAGTGTGTTTGCAGGAAATACAAGGCAGTGAAGAGTGTGTCCAAGAGTGATTACATTCAAGGCAATATGCAGGATAATACCCAACAGTGTAAAAGTGTGCAGTGGTGTCTGTGTACAGGAATAACAAAATCAGTGAAGAATGGCAGGAATTCATAGTGCAGTGGAGAATGCTGTGCTATAGTGTAAATCTGGACTTAACCATCAGTCCCAAGATCAGTTAACAACAAAATTGTAAGGAACAATCAACAGTCCAAAAACAGTGTAATATATATTGAAGAAACAGTGAAGAAGAATCAATGTAAATATCTGTGCAGGAAGAAATGTGACAGTGGAAGGAGGAGTGTGTGTGTGTGGGCAGGCACATAACTGTGAATGAGGAGAACATGTGTGGTGTAACATGTAAGGATGAATGCTCACAACATAAGACAGGAACATGGCCAAATTCTCAGGTTACACAAACTGGAATCATTCTCAGTTTATAGTGGACTAAGGAGTCTCATAGGTTCATCAATTTGGACAGCATGTTATGTAAAAGAAGGAAATGACAGTTCATCACGTACCCTATAATATTAACCCATGTAAACAGTTCTCTACTCATCAATTCAACCCAAAACTTTAACCAAAGCAAGAATACACATAGGGAACATGTTTAAAATTAAGAACTCAGTCATTAACACCATTACATAGGTTAGAAACATCAGCTAAAATTCAAATTAGAAGACTGGAAGAAAAGGGTTAACAGGGAACAATGTTTAACTGTATCAGTTAATCATTAGAGCCCCAACTCATACAACCTAAACAATTTGTAATCCTAACATATCAGAGATTAAAAATAAGGTTTAGAGACTAGTTAACCATTTAAACATCATTTAAAAACATTTAAAATGATTTAATCAATCAGAACACTATTTACAGGACAACATAGAGAGCCAATCCTCGTGCACGTGTGCACGCGTGTCGCGTGCACGACACGACACGAACTGGGTCGAGTCCCTTTGCAGGGTGGTTCGCCTAGGGTCCCCCTAGGTCTATGTCACCCTGGTTTGGGTCAACGTGTCTTGTGTCGTGATTGGTACAGGCGTATTAGAGCCAAAAATACGCTGAAACTAACACAGGCAAAACCCGTGTACTCATCTGTGCGTGTCCGACACGACACCATAGGTCATGCCACTTGGAGGGGTGTCATGACAGACACTGCCCCAAAGTGTCTAGTAAAAATCTCGTGCTTTAGTGCCGTGTCCAGTGAGCAATCATGCTCGAGTAGCAGGGGAAATGAACAGTCCCGAGCCAGTGCACACAGTCATGTCCAGCTCGATTTGCACCCGACACAGACACAAAACGACCATGGTCCCTTCATGAAAATCAATGAGCACACATAGATCTACATTTCTATTCAAACAAAAATTAAAAACAACAAAGTTGATCTCTCAGAGGCATTTGGTCGAACACCTAACACACATGACTGGTACGTGTCCGATACGGACACGAAATGAATCCGAACCCTAGGTTTAGCCTATCCTACAGTAGGGGTAGGGCTAGGGCCTTCCTAAAATGGATTTAAACAGGAATTTAATGGGTTATTGAGAGTTATACCTATTGAGAAACAATGGATGAAATAGTCTTCAAATGGGATGAACTCCTCAAGCCACCAAGTCCCACAAATTAATGTCTTCCTGCAAACAAATTATACCAGCAGCAAGAGGGTGGGCTTTAGGTCCTAATGAAATTGGTTTGAGGGAAAAAGGAATTAAATTGGATTTATAATGATTTTTGGAAGATGGGACTCACCTCTTTTCTTAGAACTTTTGAAAGAACCTTAAAAGAGGCTAGCCCTAAAAACTAGGAGGGACTTTATAGTGGGGGAATCCCAAGGTTGGCTGGACAAAAATGTTAGGGTTAGGGTTTGGGCACTTGACTAATGGGCTTTGGGCTTAGTTACATGAGCTATGGTTTAATTGATTAATAAAGACTCTAAGTCATAAGTCATGGCTTTTGGCTTTCTAATTTCTATAGCTAAATAGGTTCTAATGACCTAACCATAGATTAGGCTAGGTTAGACTAGAGTCACAAATTCTAACCAAGCTCAAACTAACTAGGGTTAGCTCCTAGGTTGGTTTACATGGGTCAAAACTAGCCAAAATCAATCTAGTCCAAACAATTCCAAAATAATTCCTAAAAAATTCAAATAAATTCTATTAAATCTAAATAATAATTAATAATCCCAAATAATTCTTAAAATTACAAAAATGACTAAAATACCCCTCAGTCTGGAAATGAACACTAGCAAGACACCAAATCATAAGTCATGAATTTAAATAGTTTAAAAATAATTAAAAATTACTAAAAATCATAACATGAAATAAATACCCTTAAATAATAATTATAATTACAAAATTTCAAAATTACCCTCTTCTGAAAAACTGGGTGTTATAATCCTACCCACCTTACAAAAATTTCGTCCTCGAAATTAAAATGGTAGTAGTCCTTCTAGGTCATACACCCCACAATCAAAGTCTCAAACATACCGTCAGATAATCATATGCGTCTGTCCAAAATCATGATACTCAGAATCTTCGTCGTGCTAGTGAGCATGGCTACGATAATCACAGAGTCCTTGACTAAGGTACGTATCCTTAGGTTCATGGTATTTAAAATTTTTGCATTGCCGCATGCGACGGCGAAAACCTTAAATTCCCATACCCGAAAAATACATCCAAAATCCGACTATATGTCCTCACTATGCCAAATAACACGACCATCAAAGATTCTAGATCCCATAACTGAAGTGACCTAGCCCATATGATTTTCTCAGAAGAAAACAAACATAACGAAACACCAGATCAAACTTATCAACAATGAGGAAACAGATAGAAATAGATGGAATAGAATTTCAGGATAGGTATAATGAGACAAGGTAGAATAGAATCGAGAAGATCAGAACCTGTTAGCACCTCTCCTACTGCCTGAGCATCCTCAAGTGTCATGGCGTAAGCTTGTCCTTGTTGGCCTCCCCTGGCCTGCTGCTGATGCTGTGTGAATCTCTGTTGCTGAGTCTGCAATGCTGGTCCTCTCTGTTGTCCTGCCGGAGCCCTAGCTCCTGCTCCCTGAGCTGTCCGTCCCGCAGACTTGGGACACTCTCTCAACTGATGATCTGATGATCTGCAAAGTAGGCACTTGTCTAGCCTCAGCCGACATTTACCCCAATCGTGCCCTGGTTTCTTACAGAAGGGGCAAAAGATAACATACTGCTGCCTCTGCTGCTGCTGTCTCTGCTGGAACGGCTGCGACTGGAACTGCCTCGGCTGCTGGTGCTGAAGGTGAGGCTTCTTGGCCTGGCCTCCGCTGCTGCTGCCCCCGACTGGGTCTCGCCCCCTCTTGAGCCTAAGCTAAAGATCATCCTCTGCCAACAAGGCTCCCGTCAAGATCTCCTCGAATGTAGCATCCCGGTTGCCCTTGGTCAAGGACTTGACCTCCTTGACTAGACCCTTCCGGAACCTCTGGGCCTTCGCCGTCTCGCTCAAGCCCTCCATAAACCTGCCGAGGCGGCCAAACTCCTCCGCATACTCCTCCACTGAAAGACTCCCCTGGACTAGGCTCTCGAACTGCGTCTCCAAGGCTCTGAGTGCTGAATCTGGGAAGAACTTCTTCTTGAAGAAGCCCTTGAACTGCTCCCAAGTCTGCCCAGCTACCCCCACCCTGGGGTCTGACTGATACCAGGTGCGAGCAAGATCTCGCATCCGGCTAGCTGTGGCCTCGATCTGAAGATCTGCTGGTATCCTGGCCAGGCGGAAGATCTCCTCTATATGCTCGATCCACTCATCGGCATATAGGATCCCCTCTGTCCCCAGAAAGTCTTTGGGGCTCATCTTCTGAAACTGCTCGATCCCCGGTGTCTTCGGCTGCTGCACCACTGGTCGAGCTGCGGCTGTCGTGACGGCCAACTCCATGCCTATGTCCTGTCGAGCCTGCTGTCGGTCCATGAACTGCTGGAAGTATGCGAACATCTGCGCTGCATCCACGTGTCCTGGAGGCGGCTGCTGGAAGGGATCCTCTGGAATGACCGGGTTCTGCCTCCGAGCCGGTAGAAACATACCCCCTGCTGCTACTGCCGAGGTCTTAATACGAGCAGAGGTGGCAGGAGCTGCAGTCCCCTGGCCCCGCTGTACTGGCTGAGAGGTAGCAGTCCCCTCTATAGCATCCTCATGAATGGCACGCTGCGATCGAGTCTCTACCATCCTGAAGATAGACAAACAAGAGTATCAATTTCTGAGAAGGAAGCGATATAACAAGGGCGGACAATTATAATTCAAAGGATCAGCTGACAAAAGGATTTAGATGGCAATAAAAGAATTTTCCTAAAGTGATTGAGTACCTTAAAATTAATATCCTATATCCTACTGCAGGCTGTAGTGATACTCTAATTCGAATACCACTACACTTCTAGTCGAGACCTGCATGGGCCACCACTAAAAACGTGTCACGACCCGCACCCACTGTGAGGGTACGAGAACGTAACAACGCCCAGCCTACGCCGCAGTGTCGGCGGTAGAACGCTGTCCTAGGTCAACATACATCTAACAATATCTATCTAAACAGTTTATACTCCCCGAAATGGGGTGACATAGCAATGATGAACTCAATCACAACTATAGCACGATATGAAGTAGAACTCAAGGAATAAAATAGATAAAAGCAGTCTAAGATAATCCCAGCAATATCCCATAATACAAGGTCTCAGATGAAAGAATATATACAATACTGAACTCCAGAATAAAGTCTAACTAGAACATGTCTCCAGACTACAAATGATAAACAGCCTAACTAATCAAGTCTAGGCAGTCGGGGAATATCCTCAGCTAGAGCTGGGTCCTCCTGAGGGTCCAGCTCGCAGGTGTCATCTAAGGCTGCCCCGTAGTAAGTATCCAGACCAGCCTCCTCCTCGTCTTCTATAATATTTTCAACAGGTCCAGTCAGGACAGGAGCGAGCACAATACATCTCATGCAGTTCATATCATGTCAGGAAATATAAAGCAGGCAATTGAATAAAATACATGAAACGCTGTAAGAAGATGTACATGAAAACAAGAGAGATATTTGATAACTGGAAATATATATACATGATAAGTAAGAACTGTAAGTGACTAGTGATTTAGAGTACGAGATGGCATGTAATTGGCTTAGGTTGTACATGATGAACATGAAAAGTAACAGAGTGTACATGATGGGTAAATCACATGACCATTTATACTCACCCCTACCCACAATCAATACACAAGGATCTGTTCAAGTTATGTTACGGATATGATGTTTTGGTTATACAAGAAACACATGAGCAAACATGAGCGTACATGAAAGAACATGAGAGTACATGAACGTACATGTAAGAACATGAGAGAACATGAGTGTACATGAATAACGCAGATGCAAGAAATACATGATGTACATGAAACACATGTCATAAAGTATCCGATACGCCCGCTAAGGGGGTAACATCCCAAGGAGAGATCCATATAGTACTAATCCGTGATGATAACGTGACAGCATCAAGTAAGAGTAATCTAGAGCGAGAATATAAATCGTGACAAGTATGAAACGATCAGAGAATGTACTCGCCTGGTATCTGAGTGTCCGATATGAAAGTACTGTCCGAGGAGGGGTGTCTGGCTCCTAATCAGAACAGCACAAGTCACAACAAGTCCAGAATAGCAAAATGGAGTCCTACTATGCATTCTACATGATTCTAAGTCAATCTAGGCCAAAGTCAACTCTTGGTCAACTTTGGTCAACCCTAGGAGTCAAACTAGGTCAACCTTGTCTAAACTAGGCTATACTAAGTCTAACAATTCTATTCTAGACAACACACACCAAACCTAGGCTATACTAGCCAATAACAACCACACATAATTTACCTTACCTTAGCTATCTATCAAGAGACTCATGTATAAAAGAGTAAAAGCTCACACCTATATACATACAACACATATATAGAGCATTTATATATAGTACAAGCTTACCAATTAAACATTGGACCCACACATTAACTAGGATTTGCAGAGAGAAAGGAAGAGAGGGCTAGTGTGTGTGTGTGTCAAATATGGTTATGTGTACATGTGCAGAATTGTACAACAGTGGAGAAAATGTATATGTGCTGCCAAGTGTGTTTGCAGGAAATACAAGGCAGTGAAGAGTGTGTCCAAGAGTGATTACATTCAAAGCAAAATGCAGGAAAATACCCAACAGTGTAAAAGTGTGCAGTGGTGTCTGTGTACAGGAATAACAAAATCAGTGAAGAATGGCAGGAATTCATAGTGCAGTGGAGAATGCTGTGCTATAGTGTAAATCTGGACTTAACCATCAGTCCCAAGATCAGTTAACAACAAAACTGTAAGGAACAATCAACAGTCCAAAAATAGTGTAATATATATTGAAGAAACAGTGAAGAAGAATCAATGTAAATATCTGTGCAGGAAGAAATATGACAGTGGAAGAAGGAGTGTGTGTGTGTGGGCAGGCACATAACAGTGAATGAGAAGAACATGTGTGGTGTAACATGTAAGGGTGAATGCTCACAACATAAGACAGGAACATGGCCAAATTCTCAGGTTACACAAACTGGAATCATTTTCAGTTTACAGTGGACTAAGGAGTCTCCCAGGTTCATCAATTTGGACAGCATGTTATGTAAAAGAAGGAAATGACAGTTCATCACGTACCCTATAATATTAACCCATGTAAACAGTTCTCTACTCATCAATTCAACCCAAAACTTTAACCAAAGCAAGAATACACATAGGGAACATGTTTAAAATTAAGAACTCAGTCATTAACACCATTATATAGGTTAGAAACATCAGCTAAAATTCAAATTAGAAGACTGGAAGGAAAGGGTTAACAGGGAACAGTGTTTAACTGTATCAGTTAATCATTAGAGCCCCAACTCATACAACCTAAACAATTTGTAATCCTAACATATCAGAGATTAAACATAAGGTTTAGAGACTAGTTAACCATTTAAACATCATTTAAAAACATTTAAAAAGATTTAATCAATCAGAACACTATTACAGGACAACACAGAGAGACAATCCTCGTGCACGTGTGCACACGTGTCGCGTGCACGACACGACACAAACTGGGTCGAGTCCCTTTGCAGGGTGGTTCTCCTAGGGTCCCCCTAGGTCTGTGTCACCCTGGTTTGGGTCAACGTGTCCTGTGTCGTGATTGGTACAGGCGTATCAGAGCCAAAAATACGCTGAAACTAACACAGGCAAAACCCGTGTACTCATCCGTGCGTGTCCGATACGACACCATAGGTCATGCCACTTGGGGGGTGTCATGACAGACACTGCCCCAAAGTGTCCAGTGAAAATCTCGTGCTTTAGTGCCGTGTCCAGTGAGCAATCATGCTCGAGTAGCAGGGGAAATGAACAGTCCCGAGCCAGTGCACACAGTCGTGTCCAGCTCGATTTGCACCCGACACAGACACAAAATAACCATGGTCCCTTCATGAAAATCAATGATCACACATAGATCTATATTCCTATTCAAACAGAAATTAAAAACAGCAAAGTTGATCTCTCAGAGGCATTTGGTCGAACACCTAACACACATGACTGGTACGTGTTCGATACGGACACGAAACGAATCCGAACCCTAGGTTTAGCCTATCCTACAGTAGGGGTAGGGCTAGGGCCTTCCTAAAATGGATTTAAACAAGAATTTAATGGGTTATTGAGAGTTATACCTATTGAGAAACAATGGATGAAAAAGTCTTCAAATGGGATGAACTCCTCAAGCCACCAAGTCCCACAAATTGATGTCTTCCTACAAACAAATTATAATAGCAGCAAGAGGGTGGGCGGTCCTAATGAAATTGGTTTGAGGGAAAAAGGAATTAAATTGGATTTATAATGATTTTTGGAAGATGGGACTCACCTCTTTCCTTAGAACTTTTAAAAGAACCTTAAAAGAGGCTAGCCCTAAAAACTAGGAGGGACTTTATAGTGGGGGAATCCCAAGGTTGGCTGGACAAAAATGTTAGGATTAGGGTTTGGGCACTTGACTAATAGGCTTTGGGCTTAGTTACATGAGCTATGGTTTAATTGATTAATAAAGACTCTAAGTCATATGTCATGGCTTATGGCTTTCTAATTTCTATAGCTAAATAGGTTCTAATGACCTAACCATAGATTAGGCTAGGTTAGACTAGAGTCACAAATTCTAACCAAGCTCAAACTAACTAGGGTTAGCTCCTAGGTTGGTTTACATGGGTCCAAACTAGCCAAAATCAATCTAGTCCAAACAATTCCAAAATAATTCCTAAAAAATTCAAATAAATTTAAATCTAAATAATAATTAATAATCCCAAATAATTCTAAAAATTACAAAAATGACTAAAATACCCCTCAGTCTGGAAATGAACACTAGCAAGACACCAAATCATAAGTCATGAATTTAAATAGTTTAAAAATAATTAAAAATTACTAAAAATCATAACATGAAATAAATACCCTTAAATAATAATTATAATTACAAAATTTCAAAATTACCCTCTTCTGAAAAAACTAGGTGTTACAGAATTTATTAAAGTGTTTTAAATTATAAGTTATGATTTTTTATCGACTAGAGCGTACGAAGGGTTTATGATTTACAGGTAATTAGAGGGCTTGAGGATTTAAATTGATTCTACGATTTATGAATTATAGGTATTAAATTTTGAGCTCGTAGAGATAATGGAAAAAAAAATTTGTTTGAAATATTTTTGGAAGATATGAAATTGACTTGAGGGAAAAAAAATATATTTAAAATTTGCTCATATAATCTATGATATATAAAGTTATTTAGATTCGATTTTAAAAAGCCTTGATTATGGATATTTAAATTTTGGTGAAAAAAATAATAAAAATATAATATTTTGAAGAGTAGTTGTGACTTATTGAAAGCCAGATATACACATTTGAAGGATATAGAATTAAATTCGGGAGTTATTTTAAATGTTTCATTTTGTAGTGTGAAATTCGACGGATAAACTTATTAAATGATGAGTTTAAGGTTGGAAAAAAAAAGAAAAAGAAAAAGAAAAAGTGATGATGATTTTATTTATTCGATTTGTGAATTACGAGGATTGTTCGAGATTGACTAGAGATTTAAAAAAATTTTGATAGCCTAAGATAATTGAAATATTGGCGAAGTATCTTGAAAATTTTATTGAGAAATTTTGAGGAACTCGAAATTTTAGATTAGATCAATATTGGTGAAGGGCCAAGAAACAAGCAAGGTCCCCTAGTGAGATAGAAGTATTCCACAATAGATTACCATGCCACCTATGACTATAATATTGCACATACACAAATATAGTTAGTCATCGACCAAACCGATGAACATATCTTTGACTTACCCGACCTTCCTTCAAATCTAGATCATTATTTATGACCGTCTAATTGTTTGAAACTTAGAATGATTAGAGTCGTTCCCTTGACCATACCCTCATCTATGAGACTATTTTCTTTCTAGAAACTGTGTCTCTAACTTATCTTAACTTGATCGACGAGATTTTCTAATTATCTTATTTCGTGCTTTAACCTTTTAAATTTTTGCATTAATTAGTATCTTATGAAAACCCACTTTCTATTTTTGATCATTCGGCGTTCCCTATCGTGACTTTGATATTTAGAGCACCACACTAGACTTTTCCTTCCAACAACTTTCACATGCAAGACCTAGACGAGCCCACCTTCATGTAGGTATATCACGTGCCACTAAAACACGTCTCCTTGTACCCTAATTTCATGTTACGACTTTTAGATCGAAAAGACTGGACGCTAACCCCTACCGTGAAACCAATATACTTGTTAACTGTAGACTCGACCTCGATATATGATTTTGCTCTATTTCCCTTACATGCTTAACCTTACACTTATCTTGATTGCTGGACCTATCGTCCCATAACACAATTAGTTTAATCCTTTTAAGTTGGGTAGAATATCTCATTACCTAACTAACCCTTTTTCCTAGTAAATCATATTGATAATTTCATTGGACTATAACACTTAAGAGGACCCTAACTTATCTAGTCAACCGAGTCGACTGCATAGACCCAAATTTTGGGCGGAACTAAGACTTTATAAAATCTTGGACTCTTTGATTCTTTCATCATTACCCTTTACTTAAAATTTTATCTACCTATGATGCTAAAATAGCTTAGTTTTGCAAGCTTTTTCTTTATCAAGCTTGATCATGACATATGTTTAATGTGGGCGCCCACTAATACATTGTCTAATCAGAACCGACGTATTATGGTCTGATCAACCATAGTGCACTTGGTTCACTTTTTGTATATTGTTCAACGTGGATAGAGACATAGTTAAACTTGGCCCTGGAGTCTCATCCGCGACTGTTTTGGCAACTCTTTTTGGAACTTATCCAGTCGTCTTTGAACCACTCATTCGAATTCGATAATGCCTTCTTCGAACTCTTTATGTTTGCCTTTCGCCTGTTTTAGAAAGACAAACACCCGTACTTGATATTCTCTTAGTTTTCCACTGTCTATTGCCAAGATAGTTAGCCAGTTACCAACCGATTTGACTGTAACCCCATCTTGAATTAACCATCCTCCTCGTGACACTAGATTCATTATCACGACTTTCTAATCATTCATGAGACTCAAGAATGAATCAGACGACCATATCTTCTCAAGGCACCATAACTCTAAGTCCCTAGGTTATCCTTTTTGATCTACCCAATGCCTTAATAATTCTTGAATTGTGTTATCATGATTATCTTAGCCAGCGATTACCATATTCGTGAAATTTTTCTATTTAACATTTATGTTAAACACCTTTTTTTTTGCCTCGCCAAAAGAATTGTTCATACTTTCTTATCGTAAAACTCTTGAACCCTACCTATTCCTAAATTTCGAGGACGAAATTCTTTTAAGTTGGGTAGGATGTAAAACCCCTAAATTTCTACTGATTTTTTTATTATTTTTGGTACTGATTTAATATTTGGTATTGTACGTCGCTTGGTCGTATTTTACGTCGCACACAAAATTTTATTTTTGTAATTGCTCGACGAGTGCGAATATGTGTCGAGGTACATATGTTAGAAAAATATTTTATTATAAATTTTATAATATTTTATTTTTGTATAAAAAGGTTATTTTATTCACCGTTTACAAATAAATGGTAATTTGGAAATTTTGGTTTAATATTTTGCAAGATATAGAAATTGGTTTATTTATAAATCTTGATATTTACAAAAGCTAGTTTATGATTTAAATATTTAAAGTATTTATAGTGATTTTCGAAATTAATTATTTCCATATTTATTTAACTATGAAAATGATATTTAGGATTTGTTTAACTTTAATATTTGATTAAATATGGTAAATTAAATTGCAAGAGATTTTATGGACTTCATTTAAAATATTTTAAACTAAGGATAGAATTTATTTGGTTTGAAATTTATTTGGATTTAAACCGATTTAAATTAATAGGGGAATTATCTAATTGAGATTTAAATCATCCCAATCCCTATCCAACTGGGAATTCCCACATCCTATAAATAGGCAGGTACTCCTCCAGCAATTTTCTCATCCACAATCACAATGTGCGTCGTGTCGGTGCCCTCTTTCCCCTCCACTATATATTTCCATTACAATTACAGTTGTTTCTCCATGTCCGACAACCCCGGACGCCGACCCCCGTGCCTCGTAGGACGCGAATAACACCCGTGTCGGGCATTCCCGACACAACACAACCCCAAATCCTAAATTCGAACACCATCCCTGCCTCTCCGACACCCCAACTTCATCACCCTTACCACCAGAACCATGACATCATCGCCTTCATCTTCACCATTGTCGCCTTCACAAACACCACCAGCCGTATGTTCCCATCAACTCCTCAACCTCCTCATCGCCACAGCACCGTCATGACCACCTTTCGATAACCATCAACCTCATCACCATCAACGGGACCATCGCCGGGAACCCGAAACCATCGACACCATCCCCATCACACAAAAGAAAGAAGAAATAAGGAACACCTCACCTCGCACAACCGTCACCGGCGACCGCCGATCGCGCCCATCCGTCGTCGGGAGGCCATCCGCCTCTGCTCGTCACGGAGCTACCAGCCACTGCGGGCGCCTCCATCCCCTCTCCGGTCGGCGCCTCCACCGACCGGCCATCGCTCCTCTCTCCGGAGCCCGGCGCACAACGGATCGCGCCACTGGCCCCGTACACCGTCCATACGTCGTCCCCGATGCCGCCTCCAGCATCCATCAACTCCGTCGCCGTCTTTCCGCCGGCGCCGCCGCGTCCCCGAGACCGCCGTGCCCTCACGGTCGCCCCGCTCCGGCCGTCGCCGCTCGAAAAACCCCCATCCGCCGATCGCAACACCCATCAGCCGCCTGGAGTCCGCCGCGGCCTCCTCCCTGCCACCAGCGCTGCCCCCATCGAACCCCAGCACCTCCATCCGCCGCACTCTTTCCCGTGCTCTGCCACCTCGAAACAGCCCCGACCTCCTCGCCAGACCGGCCGGAGCAGCGCTCATCCGACCCCGAGCCACCAGTGAGCCGCTCCGCCATGATCCCACTCCCGCGCGTCTCCGTCGCGGATCTGCCCCTCCGCTGCCGGAGCTCCTCCGGTCGCCGTCTCCGCCCTCCGCCGGCGCCATCTCCACTGTAAGCCAGAAACCCTTTCCCACTCTCGCCCACTCATATTTTTCTTAAGTTCGTTTAGTTTGGGGAAGAGTAGCAATATGCTACTTAAGTATTTAGTTTATTTATTATTATTATATTTAGTATTAGTATCTAATATTAATTGTTTTTTTGTTATTTTTTATTATAATTAATTATTTATTATTATTATTAAGAAGGATGGTATTGTTCTTGGTTTAAAGTTTTTTTATTAATATTAATTATTACTAGTGATATTATTTATAATATTAATTGTTAAATTTTTTATTATCTACATTATTAATATTACTATTATTTAAATGGAATTGAGCTTTCAATTTCTAAATAATTATTTAAATTATTTTCGATTAATAAAATATAGTTTTTATCTAGAAAAATCTAGTTTCACAAACTTAAGGTTTTAGCCTAAAACGATTTTAATTTCCAAGTATGTACCTAAAACATATTTTGACTAATACAAACAAATAATTTCCAATTTGTATATACAAAGTATTTTCGAGTATTACGTAAAGATTATTTATAAAAATATTTTCTAAACATGGTATAAACACCTTTTTCTACAAATCCATCAGTTATCAATTCTTGATCATGACTAATTCCATGTTCCTATTCTCTTGCGACTTTGGACATCTGCACCGTGACTATGGCTATTGGACCATGCTGACTTGTTAGATTATCGCACACCAGGCGACACCCCAGGCAAGATACCTTGCCATTATACTGTTTATATTCAGTCTGCATTTATTTATATATCACTGTTCTTTATTTCCGGTTCTTACAGTTCCTGATTTACTGCCTGTTCAGTGATTAATAATTTACTTAGTATCCTTTGATTGCATGTTGACCTAGAGTTAAGGGACTACCGTTGTGGTGTATTGCATATATCTTGACACAGTTGTACCACGAGGATGTGTGAGATGAGTATCATGTAGAGGTTCTTGCGTGTGGGCTGATCCCCCATGCGCATGCGTTAGGGCTAACTGCTAATAGTGGCATATTAGAGACTTAGCAGTTAGTAGAGGTACATGGTCGTGGATGCGACTTAACAGGTACATTGGGAGGGGAGAACATTACCTGACGTATGGGCTTCTATGCACTTCCCTCATTACCTGTGCACTCCGCCGGAGACGCAGGCTCCAGGTGCCCTCTGACGTTATCCAGAGCATTTTGGACGTAGCCCCTTGCACATGGTGCCCTCTGACGCTTCCCGAGCGTTATGGACGTAGGCCCCTGGTGCCCTATATGGGAACTATACCGATCCTATTTACAGCCAGGGCTCATGCGTTGAAGGTTTGTTCTTACTGCATAAACACAGTAGATGGTTAGGTAACCTTCGTCAATGTCATATCACCCCGTTCCATTAGTAGCTTGGGACAATATCGCATCGCGGTATAGTGTACTACCCCTTGTCCTTGTTTGGTTGTAGGGGTAGTCCACTGTTTCGATGATGAGGTATTGGAACTTGTTACGAGTGAGACTATTTACTTTACTTGTGATTTATGACATAGTATATATATTCAGTTATGTGGCATGTTGATGTATCTTGTTACGTCCCTCTGAGGGCCTGGTTATCTCGCCAGGTGTGTGTTCCGTGATTTCTTGCAGGTGCTCTAGCTAAGGCCATTCCTTCATTCGTGGTGATTGCTCTTGGACTCGCCATTGCTCTCGCTTTGCTAAATTCTTTCATTGTATATTTTTCCATATTTAAATTGGTTGGTAGTGGACTTTGTCTCCGCCCAACTATTGTGTACATGACAAGTTCAAAGTTACTTTTATATCATATTTATCTTTGTGGATGAGATTTAGTACCTTGGTTACTGCATTTTACAGCTTATGTATATATACGAGGGTCCATATACTTCGTATGTATACAGCTGGCATGATTACGTTCTAGTCCTACGTATTTTGGGACTGGGGCATTACATCTTTGGCCGCCAACTGTCGACATATTGGGATTTTGTTACAGCAAATCTGGGTAGTTAAGACTTGGCCAGCCTACCACGTGTCCTGTCGTAGGAATCATTTTGAGCCGTATGAGTCTCTTAGTTTTTGACCATGTGGGGCCGCATGAGACGCATGCGGCTTAAGTCCTTCCTTAACCCACATATAGCTTAAGGATTTAAGCCGCATAGATTCTGTATTTTGGCCGCATAAATCTCATATGGCTTGGGTCACAGTCACCCTTGGCCGCATGAAGTTCGGAGACTTTGGGGCCACATATGTTTGAGCCGCATAAGGTTCATGCGGCTTAGGCGACACTCCTTCTGGCTGCATAAAAGCGTATGAACCCTGCTTTTCGGGCGTTGAATTCCTTTTGACCTGGAAGTGATTGGCTCTGTCGCCACCTTGCCCACGCTATTGAGAGCTTGTACCATAATTTCAGCTTTTTTCTCTTTTGTGTCTGTAATTATGAAGAGTCTATAATAGGTCTTTATAGCCACATGTTTTTATATGTAGAAGCTTTCTTGTTCCCTTTGCTTTTATCTCCAGAATGAAAAGGGAATTATCATAACGGATTTGCCTGACCAGAGGTAATATGGACGTGGTAGGCTTGAAATTTGCCAGGGGATAGAATAATAATCCAGAGGTTATATGGACGTGAACTGTTTTCTAGATCGCCAGGATTATCATAGAATTGATGCGAGAAGAACGACTACTCATAGGTAATATGGACATGGTAGTCGCGTCTTCCAGGCGTGGAGGAGCAATCCAGAGGTAATGTGGGCGAGAAGTGCTTCATTTACTTGAGTGAATATATAGGAGTGGGAGCAAGAGATCCCCTTACCAGAACTCATAGGCACCCTTTTTAGGGAATATGGGTGCCTATGCCTATTCTGTCTTCAGACATAATATTTTTTTAGGAACTTGTCGTTGATTGGCATCATTAGCAAGTTCCTATTAGGCTTAGCTAGCCGATAAGCCTCGTTGGAGTACACCGTTTCTATGACAAACGGTCATTCCCACTTGGGTTCGAACTTTCCATCCGTCTTGTGGGTCATCACCATCGGTCTTCGTACTGCCAAGACGAGGTCGCCCACCTGGTAGGATCTTTCACGGACCTTTTTGTTAAAGGCCCCAGAGATGCAAGCTTGGTAAAGCTCAATCCTTTGTTGTACGAGCAAGCGCTTTTCATCCAACGCTTCTAACTCTTGTAACAGCCTGCGCTGATTGTCTTCGACGGTTAACTGCTTAGTGATGGCTAACCGTAAGGACGAGATTTGAATCTCCACGGAGAGGACAGCCTCGCCCCCATAGACCAAGGAGAATGGTGTACTGCCTGTAGGTTTACGAACAGTCGTACTGTAGGCCCATAGACATTCGTTTAACTTCTCATTCCAGTCGCGTTTGTTGGAGGAGACGACCTTTTTGAAGAGTTTGGCAATGGTTTTGTTGAATGCCTTAGCTAATCCATTAGCTGTCGGGTTGTAAGCTGTTGATGCCATATTTTGAATTTGGCTTTTGTCATAGAACTGATGGAATGCATGGCTTACGAATTGAGGACCGTTATCGTGAATGATCCTTCTAGGAACTCCGAAGCGGTAAATGATGTAATATTTGATGAAACTGATCATGTTGGAAGTCTTACCTCTACCAATGGTAATGCTTTCGCCCATTTAGAAAAATAATCCGTATTGGCGAGGATGATCCGGTACCCTTTGGAGGATGGTGTACCGATTGGCCCCACGATATCCATTCTTCAGGCTTCGAATGGCCACAAGGCTACCGTGGGGTATAAATATTCTGAAGGTTGATGGATTAAATCTGTATAGAATTGGCATGCCCAATATTTCTATGCATTCTCAACAGCATCTGCCATCATAGTGGGCCAGTAATAGCCCATACGGTACAGCCGGTCTTGTAGCTTGGGGCCCGGCTGGTGGGCTCTGCAGGTTCCATCATGCGCTTCTCCGAGTGCTTCTTGTGCCTCTGTACGAGACAAACAACATAAGAGAAGTCCGTCGTATGAGCGATGATGTAGCATTTTGGTGGCCAAATGGTAGAAGAAACAGAGTGAGCGCCTCCTGATAGAAGCTGCTTCTCTTGGGTCTTCGGGCAGAATCCCATAATCTGCATAGTCTATAATAGGAACCTCCAATCCCTGGTGCCTTCATCCGTTACTAATTGTAATGAGTAGTTATGACATGTGAGCTTGGCATTCTTTGGACAGACTAACTCTCGTCCGGTTACTGAAACGGTATGATGAGATCGAACGGTGGTGGCCAAAGAGGCGATGAGACCGGCTACTGTGTCGGCCTCCATGTTCTGCAATCGTGGCACATGTTCTATAAAAAATCCTGTGAAGGTGGAGATAATGTCGATTTCCGTATGGTGGTAAGGAATTAAGTCCTCATGTCGAACTTTATACTGTCCTCGAACCTGACTGATGATCAATTTTGAGTCTCCATTGGCCTCGATGTAGTCAATCCCCAGCTGTTTGGTGAGTTAGAGTCCGATGATGAGGGCATTATATACTGTAGCATTGTTGGTGCATAAATTCAAGAG
The DNA here is from genome assembly GCA_029216955.1 of Iris pallida. Taxonomy (NCBI): domain Eukaryota; kingdom Viridiplantae; phylum Streptophyta; class Magnoliopsida; order Asparagales; family Iridaceae; genus Iris; species Iris pallida. Next base: position 29,356,696 of record JANAVB010026199.1, on the reverse strand, counting down.
AGAATATTCACGATTGGTAACTAGGCCATTCGGAGTAACAAGGACGATCCCGACCCCTGCTATGATTTTACCCTTTGGCCCCGCTCTTGAGGCTCCGTCAAAGAATATGTGCCATACTGAGTTGTCCGAAACTGCATTGGACTCCAGTACTTCATCGGAGATTTCTTCGTTGAGTTTTGAATTTTCTGGCACCGGATGAGCCGCCAGGAAATCTGGCAACGCTTGGCCTTTGACTGCCTTCTGTGGGATGAACACCATGTCATAAGGAGTCAAGAGGATTGCCTATGTGGCTAGTCGTGAATTTAGTGCCCCTGGCTTGGTCACAAGGACTTTAAGAGGGTTGATCCTGGATACCACATGGATCGTCTGTCCGGTCAAATAATGCTGTATCTTCTGGATGACGAAGAGAAGGGCGAGACATTCCTTCTCAACAGGATTATATCGGTGCTCGGCTCCAACCATGGTCCTACTGAGATAATATATTGCTTGCTCATGACCTTCTTTATTCTTTTGGGTTAATAAGGCACCAAGAGACTGATCCATGGCTCGAACGTACAGTAGGAAAGGCTTTCCTACGACTGGGGCTACTAGTACAGGAGGGCTGGTGAGGTACTTCTTGATGTCGTCGAATGCGTGCTGGCACTCTTCGGTCCATTCCAAAGTGACCCCTTTCTTCATTAGTCTGGTGAAGGGTTGACATTTACAAGAGAGATTTTCTATGAACCTCCTTATATACGTCAGTCGCCCTTGTAAACCCCGAAGCTCTCGGAGGTTCTTGGGAGCTGCCATGTCAAGAATTGCTTTAGTCTTCTCCGGGTCGATAAGAATTCCTTTTGCTGTGATGATGAAGCCTAAGAACTTGCCGCTGGAAACGCCTAGGAAGGACTTGGTTGGATTTATTTTTAGCTGATATGTCCGTATTAGATCGAACACCATCTGCAGATCATCCAAGTTGATGGATTTGTAATTGCTTTTGACGACGATGTCATCAACATAACACTCTATCGTCTTCTGAAGATGCTTGCATAATATGGTACTCATAGCCCTTTGATAGGCAGCTCCCGCATTCTTTAATCCGAAAGGCATTACTGTGTAGCAATACACCCACTTCTGAGTCCGGAATGCCGTATGCTTTTTGTCTTCGAGGAGCATCTTGATCTGGTTGTAGTAGGAGAATCTATCCATAAAGGACATACGTTCGAGGCCAGAATTGTTGTCAATCATCACGTCGGTGATCGGGAGAGAAACTCATCTTTAGGACAGGCCGAATTGAGGTCTCTGAAGTCTATGCAAATTCATATATTCCCGTTCTTCTTAGGGACATGGACGACATTTGTGACCCAATCTGGGTGCTGCTCTTCATGGATGAAGCTGCTCTCGATGAGTTTGTCGACCTCCTCCTTAATAGCATCCATAATGTTGGGGCGGAACCAATGCTGTTGCTGCTTGACCGATTTAACATGGGACAGGATATTGAGGCGGTGCATGGCCACTTACGGGTTTAGCCCTAACATATCTTCGTAGCTCCAAGCGAAGACATCGATATACTCACGGATGAGCTGTATCAGGGACTGTCTATCATCTTCTGTTAGACTTTTGCTGATGAAGACGTGCTTAGGTGAGGCCTCATCTCCTAATTCGACCTGGATGACTTCATCTTCCGTAGGGGTTTACGCTGCTCGAAACGCCACTTCCATTGGGATCCTAAGCGCTGCGCCCAAGGTTTGTCTTTGAGGTACTCGAATGCTTGGTCTTCGTCCTCGACTAGGGGGGTTTAGAGAGACCATGTTTACGGATAGCATTTCCTCGAAGCCCCGAACGGCTCTGTCATCGGAATACATGGTGTCCTCTTGCTCGTAACCCGATGTTGTTAGAAGATTGACCACTTCTATACTGCCACGTCGGGGACAGGAATGACGTCATACTACGCCTCTACGGCTAGACTACTCTCAGACTAGAGAGTGACCATGTTGGCCGTGACGGTCTTCTTTTCGTAATCCAACGATATAATGTTGGCATTAATGAGGCACTGAATTTGCCCCTTCAACACATAGCAGTCCTGTATTGAGTGATGGACATACTGGTAATAATGGCAGTACTTGGGATGGTCTACTATTCCCACTTCATCAGGACGTCTGTGTGCCAGGATGGACAGTTTTTTATTCTTTGTAAGCATCTCGAAGAGCTCCAGCGTATTCTTGTCATTGAAGGAGTAAGTCTCCCTCGGCCTCTACGCTTCTGCAGACTTGGGGTTCGCAGCTGCTGAACCTTTGGAGATGTTGACGGTCATGGCTTGCTTGCCATTTTTCGTCATTAGGGTTGTTGCTGGACGAGCGTCTCCCTTTGTCTTCGGGCAAAGGAAAGTGTAGCCCCAGGAGCTGCGAGTCCTGGACTTTCCTTTATGCGGGATCCGCCTCTGTAATAAAAGGCGTCCACTCTGTTTAAGGAGCACCGTGCCACAATTTTATAGCGGATAACATGTTCTTGCGGAAGGAGTCCATGATCATGGGCTCAGGCATGCCGGGTGGTAATCTGAGGGCTGCCTGGCGAAAGCGCTCGATGTATGTGCGGACAAGCTCTTTCTCCCTCTGGACAATTTCCATGAGGGTCGATATGGTCATATCCATGCCTCATTCATAGAATTGGTCTACGAACCGAGTCTTCAGGTTTTCAAATAACGAGATGCAGTCGTCCAGAAGACTGCAGAACCACTCATAGGCTACCCCCTGCAAGGCTCCTATGAATATGTTGGACATGAGGGCATCATCCTTTGGCAGGTGCCCAGTTACTGAGGTAAAGTACCTCAAGTATTGTCGGGGAGATCACTTCCCTTCATAAGGTGTAAGCGTCTACGTATTGTATTTGGGAGGATAGACGATGTTGCCCCACTCAGCAAGGTATGGCTGTCGGATCCCCATATTCCGTAGCATTGCTTGGTTCTCCTTGGCATCATGACAAGCATACAGCTCCTTGATGGCCTGTTGTATCTCGGCCGTCATTGTGGAGCCTGTAGCCGATGGAGTAGACGAGGATGGTACTACCTGATTGGCAGTAGGCAACCTGTTGGATTCATCATTGGTTGGCGGATCACGCGTATATGTAAAGGCCGTGGGGGCCGTGCTACTCTTGAGGTCGATTATGACCGAGGACATGGTCTTTATGGTGTCCGTCGGCGTATCTAACTTCGTCTCGAGGATTTTGATACGTCTGAGAGCTTTGTTGTTGTCTTCCTCATTGCCATCGGCCATGAACACAGACCGAGTATGAGGGTGACTCAAGGGAGCCATGGATCCTTCACTTTCTGGCTCAGACGCCTGAGTTTCTCTATCCTGAGGATATACCGTAAGATTGTGATCTTCTTCGGACTTAGTATGGTTGCTACCCCCGGTCTGGTGACTGGCTGCACCAATGGAGATATCTGTGTCGTATTGTGCCTCTTCAGATTGGAACACAGTGTTGTTGTACATGGTAGGAGACTGGCTATCCCTAGTTTTTGATAAGGCATCCAATGCAGATTTGGAACGAGTGCCTTGGAACACACCTGCATCAGGTACCTTAGCTTTACTGTTCTCTGACCTTCTCTTCGGTTTAGCAACCGATATGGAAGGATTTTGGGAGGGCTCCTTGAAAGCTCTGGAATCCTGTACCACGTAGCATGTGGTGATATGGGGCTCGTCTTCTTAATAGCTCACTGACCCCCTGTTAGGCCTCTAGCTTGGAGTCGGCATAGAGTAGAGCCTTTGGAAGAAGGAGGGCTTGCTTGGCGATGGCGCAAGCGTCTGCTGACAACGACATTTGATGGTAATCTGGGTACGAGAGTGCCTTGATTTAGGCACATCTTGTGCCACATATTCTTCTTCCGCTTGGGAGAGGGTTGTCTCTTCTGCCATAGTACTTCCATTGTACATGTAGGAAAGCTGTATGTAAGGACGGTCAGAGCGGGTCTGGCGAGGAAGCCTCCTGTCGCTCCTACGGGAACGCTGCTTGCGTCGCTCCCTCTCCATGGTAAGTACCCCCTGGCTTGGCTTACGCATAGGAGTACCACAGTGGGAGGTAGATTCGATTGGTTGAGGCATCGCAGCGCGAGAGCCAGTCTTGTATAGATTTCTGTCGGCTGCATGTGTTACTGTCAATACTGGCCTCTGGTCTGCCGCTATTGCCGCACGCTTGTTGTACGAAGCACGAGCCACCTGGGATCTCTTCTTACTACCTCCAGTGGGCGAGTAGTATTCAGAGTCCGCCGAAGGTTTACCTGAAGGGAAAGCAATTTTGTCAAAGATAGATCTCCTTACCGGCAATACCCATCTTGAGGGATTAGACCTGTGACCGCTTCCTTTGGCATCGTTCCTTCGTCAAATCAACCATGGAACCACCATCTTCCTCGCCGTACTTTCTCGGGATGGAAATCGGGCGAAGGGATAAGGCTATAGCAGCCGGGATCTTCTCTGTGGCTTTGACGTTGAGGGGGTCTGAGACGCAGTTCCCGCAATCGTGCTGCTAGCTGCAGCCACCTTAGGCCTCCAGACACGTCAAGTCTTGTTCGGTTGTATGAACCGCTTCGAAGTCTTCGAATTTTCATCGAGAGGAGATCTTCAAAAGCTTGCTGGTCGAAGCGTACGACTAGCATGTCTTGAGAAGCTCCCAGCAAGTTGTCATTAGATTGCGTCACCGTCTTCTCGTTGGAGGAGAAGGTAGTCCCCAACTGAGTCGCCATTTTGTTCAACGTAATAAAAAGTTGATCAAACTTTTTACATTATTGAACGTATAAGGTATCTGTGGACAAAGAAGAAAGTCCTAAACAGGATATTCTAAGTACAGGAAGAAGAGGTTTCTGGGAAAGTGTGACGGTGGAGATCGAGCACTGCAGTGGCTCCTTTACTTTGTTGACGATCTGACGATGAATCAACCTTGCTATGGCTCTCTGGCACCTTTAATGGCACTCTGGGGTCACCGATCAAGAGGCTGTCTGGATAAGAAGATCCCTTGAAGATGGTTGGTTAGTTGGTTCTTTGGTTGATAGTTGGATGAGGGTGGTCGACTCTTCGTAGATAGAGATCGCTGCTCCTTTGAAGATTATCGATTGTCAATGTCCCCTCTCTTTTTTTCTTCCTTTGGTGGAAGAAGAACTCCTTCTATTTATGGAGAACCAAGCACATATGCGATGTGCATTAGGGTTCCTGAGATATGAAAGAATCTGCCGTCATTGGACGGTACGGGATTCTGCGACGCTCACACGTGGCGAATATTGAGATTTCCCTCAAACGAGATCTCTGGTGGTTATAAACATAACCGAAGGAGGTGACATGTAGCGCGTGCCGATTTGCTTGCTCGGATACAACCGAGTAAATCTTGGGATTCCATCCTAGATTTGGAGTATAATTGATCCTCATCTAAGATTTAAATCAATCTGATACGATATCAATCATGATTTAATCCCAATCTTCTCTGTATGAGGTAGTTTAAACAAACAAATTGGGGTGGACCCATGCTTCCTGCACCTCTAGTTTGGACTTAGTGCTACTGTGCTTCTGGGGCGACGAGTAGACCGTGCTTCTGGAGATGATGGAACCTCTGTTCTTTCAGGCGACGAGTGGACTTGGCTTTGAATGATGACGAGACTTCTGTGCATATAGAGCAACTTATGAAGCTGTGTTTCGGGCTACCAGAGCCACTGTGCTGTAGGCGACAAGTAGGTTTGTGCTTCAGGTTGACAAGGTTATTGTGCTTTTGGAGCGACATGTTAACTTGCATTGGTTGCGATGGGAGTTCCCAAGTCTCTTATAGAGAAGTGACTTAAGCTTTTGATCCGGAACAGATGATTGTACCATAGGAATAGAGATGGTGTGAGCATATCACCATCCTGTGCCTCATACGGATGCAGGTAAGTAGTTGTACCTCTGAATAGTGAAGGCGTTGGCTGCGAAGGGAAGGGTATGACACCCTTGTACGTCTGAGATTGGCGCAGGCAGATAGCTGTGCCACTGGAGTGAAGACACTGGCTTCTGGAATAAAATAATAGGAGGGGGCCTACCACCATCTTGTTTCTAAGGTTGGCGCAGAAAAGTGGCTGCGTATCTAGCTTGAAGGCTCTGGCTTCTTCAAAGTGCTGGGTTGCTGATATGCTTCTGAGAGGCTACGCCCACAAGAATATCAGAACATGCTTCGGTGGAGGTCAATCCTCCAGCGTGTGTATTGAGAAGAAGGAAGGCTGCGCTTCGATGAAGATTGCATCCCTTGTAGATCCCTCTAGGCTTTTGTCGAATCTGTACTAGATCCTTGTAGAAGAACAGAATTAGTCCCTTATATATGGTCCTGATGTGTCTGTACTAGACTTAGGTAGACATGAGAATAAAGAAACTGCTCTCCATATCTTCTGTTTTGTCTTTTTAGTACAAAGCCTGAGTCTTTTGCATATTCTGTGCTTTGGCGATGGGATGTCTTCAGCTGAGATTTTTCATGCTTCTACAACGAGTACTGATGAAAAAGCCTAGCACACTTAATTCTATACTTGCTACATGGGCGATTCTGCTAGAACAATATGATATGGTCTATTTCCACAAAAATCTTTCAAAGGTCAAGCCCTAGCTGACTTCTTGGCTGCTCATCCAGTTCCTGAAACTTCAAAACTCTATGACGAAATTCCTGATGAAACTCTAGAGTTTAATATGACTTTGAAATGAATACTCGCTTGGCGTCTATTCTTTGATGGTGCATCTAGAATCGGACCCAATGGTATCATTATTGCTGGAGTAGGATTATCCTCGTATCCCCAGAAGGGCTAGCCATTCAAAGGGCCTATTCTCTGGATGAGCCGTGTTTCAAAAATGTTGCCGAATACAACACTTTGCTTATCGGTCTCCAGTTAGCTAAACAGCTGGATATCGACTATCTTGAAGTATATGGAGGCTCTAAACTGATTGTCAACCAGGTTAGATGTACATATAAGGTCCGACATCAAGATCTCATCACCTACAAAGAAGCAGTCGTTAAACTTTCTATATCATTCAAAGGCTTCTTTATTGAATATGTATGCCGAGAGTGCAATACAGAAGTCGATGCACTTGCTTACCTAGCAGCAGTGTTAGTTGTCCCTGTAAAAAGGCAACAGTTAATCGTCATTGCGAATCGAGAATTATTCTATGTCAAAAATAATTTGAACATTGAATTCAGTAACACGGTTGAGATTTATACTACTAGCAAGGACTGGAGGACTCCCTTCATCGACTTCGCAGTACATGACATCTTACCAGAAGACCCTAAAGAAGCAACGACAATTTGTCGTCGGTCACTATGATTCTATTATAACCATTCTTCCAAGACACTCTACCATCGATCTTTTAACGGCATGCTCCTACGTTACCTCGAGGGTGATGAGACAAAACAAATATTACGTGAAGCTCATCTTATAATGGTATCTGCGGTGCACACCAGCCTGGTCCCAAGCTACAGGACCGTATCAGACGCATGGGATACTATTGGCCAACCATGGTGGCGGATGCAATTGAATATGCAAGAAAATACAGAGCATGTCAGATCTATGTAGATTTTATCTACCAACTATCAGAATTCTTACATCCAACTGCGGCATCCTGGCCCTTTGAAGCCTGGGGCATGGATGTCATTGGTCCTATCAATTTGCCATCATCTCGAGGACATCGGTTCATCCTAGCTATAACCGATTACTTCTCAATGTGGACAGAAGCTATTCCCTTAGCCGAAGTCAAGACAATCAGTGTCATCAACTTCATCAAGCATCATGTGATTTATCGATTCGGAGTTCCTCGAAGAATCATTCATGATAACGGACCCCAGTTTGTGAGTCAAGCATTCAGTTAATTCTGTAATAATACTCGTATCAACAACATTGCTTCTACAGCTTACAATACCGTAGCCAATGGTTTAGCAGAAGCATTCAACAAAATAATCATCAAGCTTCTCAAAAAGTTCATTTCTGCTAATAAACGCAACTAAAGCGAAAAGCTTGGAGAATGTCTATAGGCATACCGTACTACGGTTCGCACTCCAATTGGCTGTACACCTTTCTCTCTAGTATACGGGTGCGAAGTCTCTTACCGTTGGAGATCCAAATTCCATCCCTGAGGATAGCTATTCCAACGAGTTAACAGTGGAAAATAATGACGACTTCTAGACCTTGAAGCACAGATGAGAAGCGGCAAGTTTGAGCCAAAATGGGAAGGTCCCTATGTCATAGGCAAAGTCTTCTCTAATGGAGCGTACCAGTTGACCGGGATGGTCGGTCGAATAGCTATGATGTCTATCAACGGCAAATTCCAGAAGAAATATCATATTTGAAAGTATGTATTATATTTTCTAACAAATATTGTACATACACAAATCTTATCTTCGAATTATTATCTTTTATTCATCTTTTCGTGAGTAAACCTACAGATAATAAGTCCTCAAAAATCTCCAGTGGAGTCTAATCTAGATCTTATGGTATATCCTCAAAAGATTAACCCATAACATCCACCACAAAATATCGTCACAATATCATCTTTTGAAATACAGTCATTTTAAAAGATATCTTATTCTTGAGCCCCAGTTGGTTTAGGAATAATTATATATAAGAATTCACGTCCACATTACCTCTGAATTCTATTTGTCTATGCCAACGACTTGTCACGTCCATATTTCCTCTGATAACGTTGTCCCAAAAGTAACATCACATTAAGTTATATTCTGTCATGTCCAGGACCTCTGAACATATATAATTAGTGACGTTATTTTAAAAAAATACGTCACATCCAATACCTCTGCGTAATCTACCACCAATCCCATGTTTACCATGTCTTCCATGACTTCACTACCTCTAAGTAAATTGGTTCTCTTTCAACTTATTATCTGTGCGCCAAATATGATCCACGAAATCATAAGTTCATGACAAACAAGCAAACAAAAAGTTCTTTATTCTCTCTCCATAAAAATCAGTAAAGGACTACATTTGAGAAAAAAACAACATCTCAGAACATAAAAATAAAATAAAATACAAGCATGAAACATTGAGACAAGAAAAGAAAATTGTTTTCCTGAAAGTTGATGAAACCCCAGTTTTAGAGAGAATGTTTACACTGGGGTAGGTACCACTCCCTCAACCATCGCGCATATGAAGGACAAAACTGATTGAGGTCCTCTACAGGATCCGGATGACTGGAGCTCCCGGTGCCACTACCTTCCGATGACGGTTGCTCCTTAACAACGGCTTCAATTTTTTGAATTATTTCCTCCTTAATGTTTACCAATTCTTCTTTGGTAAAGGGAGACAACACTTCATCTTCGACGATGACCTCAGCTTTCGGTATCACCATAGACGCAGCAGAAAGAAACAAGAGTTAAAATCATGAAAGAGTGTTCTAATAAAATTAAAAAAATCTAAGTGATTTTTTTAGCTCTGCGCAAATTATAGATGTTGTAAAACACAGAGTGCTGGTCTCTAAATTGTGCATGCAGTATGACAATTCTTAGTTTGCTCATGCAGTATGACTGTCTTCTAGTTTGTGCATACAGTATGACAGTTCTTAGTTTACGCATACAGCGTGTCAGTCAATGCTTTGCGCATGCATCAAGCAGTTCTGTTTCGTGCAGCATGATAATATGCACACTATTTTCAAATCATGGCATATAGTGCGCTGCACACTTTGAATGAACAAAGAGTGCGTTACACGATTCATGATTTTTGGCCGACACTCTGAAAGAGGTGGCACATTTTGGAATTAGTGCAGCGCCAACCAACACTCTGATAGAGGCGGTCGACGCTGGCTAGGGTTAGCACTATAAGCAAATGGCGCTCGTCTTCTCCGATCGATTATTCACTTCGAGAGTAGGGTTGGCCTTCTCGGCTCTCGCTGACGACGGTGCGTGTCTTGGCCCCCTTAGCGGTGACGCTCATAACGAAGCTCTGGCGATGCCCTTGCCTTTGTTAGTGGTGGATCTCCTTGGTGCCATTGTCGACGCTTGAAGAACTTGGAAGAAGAAGAAGAAGATGATGAAGAGAGTTCGAAAAAGAGAATTTCTAAGTAAAAACTCTCTCTCCTCTCCACGGGCTATTTATAGTCTAAAGCTTATACGTAACGAATTACGTAAATTACATACTAAGCAGTGGGTCGGTTAGGATTTTGTGCACACAAAATCTTTTGAAATGCTTCTTATTCAAAGTATTTCAAATTTTAAAATTTTTGAAATTTGAAAACTTTGAAGGGTGTCTTATAGAAGCTTTAAAAATGCCAAAAGAATGCATTGTGCCATTCACAAATAGTTAGGCCATATCCAACAAATAGCACCCAACATCAAATATCGCTGAATATCAAATGCTGCATGTCATTAAATGGCGCCTAGCTGCCACGTGTGAGCTTCCTCGAGAAGCTAAGCCATCAGTCATAATGACTGACAACACAACTGTCGAGGAAAATCCTTTCGAATTCCGAGGGCGTGGCTCTCGAGAAGATTGTGTCATATCCGTCTTAATGATGGTTGTCAGTTACTTCGCGCTATTTATCATTGGCACAAAGTAACCGACTCCTCATAGAATCAACACTCAACATATTTTACAAGTTGACGCTCCTCACCATCGCCATTTATCAACTGGTGCCAATCGATCAACTGTCATTCAGAAGCAGTTAAAGATGATGTGGCACACATACCACTAATATCGAAGAATATACACACAATACTACCCACGACCAAGCGCACTTCTCTCACAGAATGCCATGTGTCTCATGCAGTTAAGCTAACCGTTCGTGTAAATGGATGAAACAGAGTATGGTACACCAAAATAGTACAAAATCAGCCTATTTTGTACTATGTGCCAATCTTTGCAACTACCTTACAGTTATCATGAAACTCTATAAATAGAGTTCAAAATCATGTTTCAAGTCATTATTAGTGATCATAGCATTCCGACAAGGCTTTCACAGCACGTTCCAGAGCATTTCTTCTCAGACATCGCATCATCCAAGGGATAAAGTGATCGTCTTCTGATCAGATTCCTAAAGTTGTACATCCCCAGAATCAAATTGTACTTTTTTTTCTTAATTTGTATTTAAGTTTTCTTAGAAAACTTTTGTTTTTGCAAACACAGAGGATGCTATTATGACAGATGCTTGGCTTCAGAACATCGAGGCTATTTTGGCGACGGCCAAGGTCCCAACTGAGGAGTAAGTTGATCAGGTCCGGTTGTTGCTTCAGGATTTTGCTCGTGATTGGTGGGCATCAGTGGATGTGGGCTTGAGGCATCCTATTTCTTGGGACAACTTCAAGACCAGATTTAAGACCAAGTACCTTGGTGTTGTGGCGCGATATGAGCTTCAGCAGAGGTTTATCAGTCCCAAGCAGGCCAGTAGGACTATGGATGGTTATGCAGTAGAGTTCTGCAGATTGAGTCGATTTGCTCTGACTATGGTGGCTATGAAGCCAGAAAGGGCCATGAGGTTCCAGTAGGGACATAATTTGGTGATTTTTCACCTGGTATAGGGGGTATGACTACCAGGCCTTCGATACAATATTGACGGTGACTCGGAGGCATGAGTTTATCCAGCAGAGTTTGGCGACTAGGACTGGAGGCCAAAAGAGGTCTCATGCCCAGAGTGGAAGGCGGAGGAGCAGTATAGAGAACGTATGCAATAGCACCTGATATTCGTAATAATTAGTTAGGAGCGCTGTGCAGGCCAACAATGACAACGATAATAACACCAGTTCGGCAGCAGCAACCGAGGCACCAGCTGCAGCGCCGGGGGTGCCAGTAGGATTTACCTATTATGACAAGGGAGGGCACACTCAGGACGTGTGTCGAGCAGTAAATAGATTATATATGATATGTGGTAGTCCAGACCACATAATAGCTGATTGTTCGATGATGCAAGGGCCAGGAGGTCCAATTCAGTCGTTTCAAGGGCAACACCATATCAAGGGCCACCACTAGCAGTGAGTCCATTAGCTTTGCGTCCTTTGCCGATGCAGGCTCAAATGTTTGAGCAGACACAACAACAAGTTTAGTAGAGGCTGCGACAGCATGGCCAGGAAAGGCAGCAGCGAGGAGCTCAGCAAGGCCAATGTGAGGCTTTCAATTTTCCTATGGAAGATGCACTAGCATCGGACAACGTGGCTACATGTAATATTTTTGTCACATCTTTTTCTGCAATATCATTGTTTGATTCAGGAGCTTCCTATTCTTTTGTATCTACACAATTCGCGATACATATTGGATTAGAGTTCATGGCATTTCCAATGAAGATGAATATACTCACTAATAATGGGCTCATAGGAGTTAGAAGAGTATGCTTAGTGTGTGGTCGTAGTGTCTGCGTATTTATTACCCGCAAGGTTGATAGAGTTTTCTATGGGTAACTTTTCATCCTAGGCATATACTGGTTGAGAGACAGTCATGCTGTGATAGATTGCCGAGGAGGTAGAGTATTATTTAGTATTCCAGGCATTGAGGAGTTTATCTTTGTCCGGTCGTGGGAAGATCATTCCAAGGGTGAAGTTGCAGCACCAGTAACAGAGTAGGTGTAGGTTCCAAGTGTGGTGAGAGAATTTCTCGATACCTTCCCAGATGAGCTTCCAGGGTACCACCGACAAGGGGTATGGAGTTTTGTATCGAGTTGATTACTCGGACGAAGCCTATATCTAGTAGAGTTTACAAAATATCGCAGTCAGAGTTGGATAAGTTGTACCAGCATGTGGAGGATGTGAAGGCAAAGAATTTCATTAGAGATAGTGAATCACCATGGAGAGCACCAGTAATTTTAGTACCCAAGAAGGATGTATCGATACAGATGTGCATTGATTACAGACAATTGAATATAATAACAATGAAGAATAAGTGCCTGCTACCGAGGGTCGATGATTTGTTTGATCATTTGAGTAAAGCCATCATCTTCTTCAAGATTTATCTACAGTATGGGTATCATCAAGTGAGGGTCCGGAAGAAGGACATACCGAAAACATCATTTAGATCGTGATATAATCATTACGAATTCTTGGGATGCCGTTGGATTAACCAATGCCCCGATGGTATTTATGGATTTGATGAATCGCATCTTTATGCCCTATTTGGATAAGTTTGTGATTGGTATTCATAGACGACATCCTCATATATTTCAGTTGTGAAGCGAAACATGGGGAACATCTTTGGACGGTTTGCAGACCTTGAGGGAGAATCAACTTTATGCGAAGCTTAGTAAGTACGAGTTCTAGTTGGATCACATTTTCTTCTTGGGACATCATTTCTGGGGAAAGAGTAACAATGGATCCAAAAAAGGTTGAGGCCGTGGAGAATTGGCCAGTTCCAATGACGGTAGCAGATGCGCATAGTTTTCTGGGATTGGCAGGTTACTACAGAAAATTTGTAGCAGATTTTGCTAGAAATTCAGCACCTTTGACGCATTTAATGCGTAAGGAAGTTTGTTTGGTCAGCAGAATAGCAGGCATCATTTAAGAAATTAAAGAAGAGATTGATTTCAATACCGATTTTGATACTTCCAGTAGGATCTGGAGGATTTACTGCGTATTATGACGCATCTGGGAAGGGACTCAAGCGTTTATTAATGAAACATGGAAAGCTGATAGCATATGCATCTCGACAACTTCGAGATCATGAGAAGAACTATCCGACCCATAATTTGGAGTTGGCGGCAGTGTTGTTTCCACTTAAATTGTGGAGGCACTACTTTTATGGGGATCGAGTAGAGATTTACACTGATCATAAGAGATTGAAGTATTTGTTCACCCAGAAGGACCTGAACACGAGGCATAGAAGATGGTTAGAGTTGCTAAAGGATATTAATATGGATCTTCAGTATCATCCAGGCAAGGCAAATGTTGTAGCATATGCTCTTAGCATGAGGGGTAGTGCGTACTTAACATCACAGATGCACATTTTGGAAGATCTTCAAGAAATGAGAATTGAAGTAATTCTACCATAAGACACATGAGTGATGGCCAATTTGCAAATTCAGTCTACATTAGTGGAAAGGATCAGAAAAGCTCAGGCAGAGGACCCACAGATCAAGAAGCTTCGATCAGAGTGTGAATTAGGTCTCCGAAAGGAGTTGTTAATTCATGAGGGTAGGACACTTAGATTTGGAACTCGTCTTTGTATGCCAAATGGAGACCTTTGACAGAAAGTTATGGCATAAGCATACAATTCTCCTTATTCTATATATATTGCAGAAATAAAGATGTATTAGAACATAAAACAACACTTTTGGTGGAATGGCATGAAGGGGGAGATAGCGCAGTTCGTAACCCGTTGCTTAATATGTCAACAAATAAAGGCAGAGCAGCAGAGGCTAGCAGGGTTATTACAGCCACTTCCCCGAAGTGGAAATAAGAGCACATTACGATGGATTTTGTAACCATTTTGCCTAGATCCCTGACTAGACGCAATGCAGTTTGGGTGATAGTAGATCGGCTCATGAAGGTGGCTTATTTTCTTTCTATCAAAGTGGGTAGTCTACCCCTACAGTTGTTATATATGTATGTGAAGTAGATAGTGAGACAACATGGTGTCGACCCCGTTTCGGTGCACTATTGGGAAGCTCGTTGGGCTTGCCGCTTTCTCAATCGAAAAAGGACTAAGTAAGTGTAGTATCAGCTCGAGACACCCGGTTCACGTCTCACTTTTAGCAGAGTTTACATCGGAGCTTGGATACCATATTAAGGTTCAATATCGTTATCATCCGCAGACAGGCGGACAGTCAGAGAGAACCATCCAGGCCTTGGAAGATATGTTGCAAGCTTATATGCTAGATTTTGGCGGATCTTTGGAGGATCATCTTTATCTGGTGGAGTTCTCTAACAATAACAAATACCAAGCGAGTTTTCAGATGGTTCCATTTGAAGCATTATATGGAAGGAAGTGCAGATCTTCTTTCATGGGATGATGTGGGTGAACGAAAATTGTTAGTGTAAGCCCTTTAATTTTGGGAATTTTTAATTATTTATTTTGTATGATTTTATTTATTATATTATATTTTATTTTTAATTATGACCATATAGGAACTTTGTCGTAGTTGTGATTTTTGAAGCGTAGCATTAACCAATTTCTTGAAACAAGTTTCATATTCTTGTTCTAGATGAGTCTTCCTTTATTTTGGTATATCATGTCTTACTCAAACATGTTCTCTTGCATTACATATATACGGTTTGACTTGGATTTTGGAATTTAGGTTATGGTCTCGAATCCTAGAAGTTCTCGAAATCTTAGGGTTGGCACAAGTATTAGAAAATAAAATAAAATATTGATGATGAAAAACATATTTAGGATAACTAGAAATATATGGTAAAGGACTATGTTAGAGGAGTTTGTCCTAAATAACATCCCACCAGTGTCTTAACCTATTCCTCGGTCAACACCTAAAAATATTCCTCGATCTTATAAATCGTATATCCTAAACAATCCTCAATTCCAATCTTGAAATAATTCAATAATCAAGGTTTTCAAACTCATATCCAATCATAATCTTAAAATTTAAATTACACAAAATTTAAATTCTTTAAAATATTTCAAATTTAAATCCATTCCTTCATAACCTCCTCAACATTTAAAATTTAACAAATCTCTAATTTCTTATCTCAATTTTTTGAAAATCATTCTCTTCCAAAAATTTCAACTTTAGCAACAAATTCATATTCATCAATTTTCATAAAAATTTGAACTTCAAAACACCAAAAATTTACAAGTCTAATATTCAACAATTGATTAATCTCGAAGATCTAAATTATCAATTGACAAATCTATCCACCTTTGATCATAGCATCATATGAAAACATAATATTAAATTCTAATATAAAAATCCTTCAAATATAAAAATTTTCCCCAAATTCATTAATGTCAAATTTCAACGTTTATTCCTAATTTAATCACATAGCTTATATGGCAACCTTAACTACCTATTGTATACATAGTCCTAATCATTTTTCTAAAATTAAATCAATCCTAATTGTGAATGAGTATCTCATAGTCACAGGCTTGCAGTAGTATGACTAATATAGGTACCAGTACGAGTTTGCACAATTTTGCGAAAATGGACCTGCATGGGCCACCATAAAAACTTGTCATGACCTGACTCTATTTTTGAAATACGAGTTCGTGGCCAATTCTAGCCTACGCCGTAGCGTCAATGGTACTACACTGTCTAGATCTTAATAACAATCATCAACATAATATTTACGCACAAAAATTATTTATTTGCTTATTCACAATAACTATTCAATTAATCCACAAATCCAATAATACAACAAAATAATATTCGGGAACAAACCCGCTAAATATTTAAATTCATGAACTATCTAATCTATCTAAAGTCTAAAATTGGCCTTTAAAGATCTCTATCTCCTCTAACAAGGTTCCAAGTGCGAAGGATAGCTACTAAATAAGCTGAAAAATAGGTTTCCAATCAGGAAAGGTACAAGTAAAAGTTTAGCCATCACAATACAAGTATAATCTAATACAATATAACAATAAACATGGAGAACAATGATCAAGAGAAAACATGTGCAATATGATCAAGAAATCTTGCAATAAAAGAAAATGATAAAGAAAATAGCAAGCATGAAAAGATGAAGAAACTCATGTAATCAATAATAGTGCATGTATCTTGAGAAGTACAACGTTCCTACACGTGGAAGGCTTGGGTGAACGATGAGGATGTAAAGGCCCGCCCCCGTAAACGGGATAGTTGTCAACAATATAATCGAGCTTTTTTCATGTGCCTAATAATTGTACCCCTCTAATATCCATAACTCGCAATCATGTAAATACAGTCACGATAACGATAACAATAACGATGAGAAAAATATGAACATTCATCAATCACTCTGCTCTTGTGTGTGTAAACAGTTAAGACACGGAACAACAACATGTATAGATGAAATACTACAATACAAAGTAAATGTACATGAAAGCATAAACAAGTACTTGCCTTAGTTAGTTTGGAGTTCAAGTGCTCGATATGATCATGTTAGCACAAATAATCTCAGATGTCAAAACTATGCAAGATGGTCTCAGATGATGGGATGGATCACTCATTGAGTCTGGAATAGTTAAATTAGCTAGGGTCGACATAAAGAAGTCCAAATTTCACAAAGAAATAGAAAAGGAACGATTAGTTATAGACAAGATTTAATCGAAGGAAAAGACAATTCTTTATTACGAAAATATTTAGAAAAATATTTATAAACTATTGAAAAATTATTATTGATACTTGAAAACTATATTATCTAAAATAATTTAAATATATATGTTTGAAAATCTAATAAATCATTTAAGGCTAAAATCCCATTTCTATCAATCATAATTTGTTTTAGGTTAAAAATCATATTTTAAAATACCATAAAATATGTTTCGAAATCTAGTTTGAAATACATATAGGGCCAAGCCATAATACTATTTTTATAACAAATAATTTTAGAAAATATTATATATATATATATATTATTTATAAAACAAAATGACTAAAGATAATAATAACTATATATATATATATATATATATATATATATATATATATATACCTGTAATTACATATATAGTATACATATAGTATTATATACATATGTCTATATATGAGCCAAGAAAAATAAAAAAATAAAACAAAAGTTAACTAAGTTGCCCAAATCTCGGTCCAATACTTTTCATCCATAAAAATAAAAATGAAAGAAAAGGAAAGAGAGAGAAAAAAGACAGAGAAAGTGAAAGAGGAAGTGAGTGATGAGTGAGAACGAGAGGGAGGGAGAGAAACAAAGAGAGGAACAAAGAGAGGAAGAGCTCGAGAATGAGAGATGGGTTCCAGAGGGATCGAAGAGCGAGTGAGAGAGTTGATCGAGAGAGAAAGAGAGAAATAATCCAGGGAGGAAGAGAGCTTCGATGATGGCACTCTCGATGATGCTCGACGGTGGAGAAGGGTTCTACCGGCGGCACTCGAGAGTCGACACCGACGGAGAAGAGGGATGCACAGTGGCTGTCGCAGCAGTCAAACAGAGAGGGAGTGGCCACACGGCGGTACGGGCAGAGGTTTGGGGAGATGGCAGAGTGACGCACGCGGTGGACACGGATGCAGCGGCTCACCACTTCGGGACTCGACGGCGGAGAAACTCCTCCGATGCTCAAAGCGACGTGGTGGCATGGATCTGCGGGTTCTAGGCTTAGATCAGACGGTGGAAGGAAGGAAGGGAGGTCGAGGTCTGATAAGTGGTGGTATGATGGTTTTGGTGGTGATGTGGCCGATTGAGAGGTCTGGAAGCGATGAGCTGCGGGGCCACGAGGAAGGTGATGATGGGCTGTACTTGTGGTGTGGCGTCATGGAGGAACAGGGGATGGCGACAGCGCTTCCGGTGGCTGGTTTTTGTAGCGACAATTCTGAGCGGCTGTGGATTAGAGGATCGCTTAGCTAGGATTATGATTAGGGTTAGGGTTAGGATTAGGGATTTGATGATCAGGAATTTGTGTCAACGTGTTTCCTGTGTGACACTGGACACGGGAAGGATTGGGTTGGTGTCCTGTGTTGTCGGACACGAAGAGGAACATGTAATTGTAATAATACAAATAGTGGAAAGAAAAGATGGACATGGATACGATGACGATGGTGGAGGTTGATGCTGGCTAGATGGTGTTTTGGAAATTGTTGGAGAAAGGAACAAAGGAAAGGATCCCTTTAAATAGGTGGAGGGTTTCCTAATTAGATAGGGATTGTGAATCCAATGGTCAAATCTTTCCATAGATTTAAATCAAACAAATATTTAATTAATCAATTCTAAATCAATAATGATCACAATAAAATTTTAAAATATATCTAATATTATCAAATAATTTGAAAATTGGTTTTCATAAATACAATCTCATCTAAAATAATGTATCAATAAATTTTATTGGTCAAGACTATTAATAAATTGAAACCAAATCAAAATAATTCTAATATTTGCTTACCATAATAATTCAAATTAATATTTAATCATCAAAATAATTTAAAATATTTTCATAAACCTAAAATCTAATCTTAAAAATATAATTTGACAAACATTTTTGTCATTCCGAAATATATATGATTTCCTTCATAGAAATTTAAGTCAAATTTTTTTAAATAAAATTATTTAAAATAAATTAAATTAAATTTAAAAAAATTGAGAATAAGGGTTACAGTTACCAATCATGATTAGAACGAATACAACTCTAACAATAGTTCCAATTACATGATAAAGACTATAAAATTGTAATAATAAATCTAATACATGATAAGAAGGTAAAACTGATACATGGCGATGACAAGTAATGAATAATAAGTAGACAAGTACAAAATAGCCTAAAATAAGATATAAACTGGAACAAAAAATAACTTGTGAGCACCCTGAATTTAGATTTTTTATTTTTCTAATTGAATTATTTTCAATAAATATTTCATTATGATTATTTTTATCATTAAATATACTTTTCCGTGCCTTTGATTTTTGGAGTGTCAGAGATGTCCATCTCTGGAAACTTTTTGTATGAGTTTTGTAGTGGACAAAATTACCTTCATTTTGGTATATAATGTCCTACACAAACTTGTTCCCTTGTACTCTTTTTGCTTCGCACAACTTCGGGTCAATTTAGACCAATTGATCGTTGAATAATTATTATTTTAATTTCCACTCTTTTATTTGATCATTATATGCACGTTGTCATGCCTTTTAATTTAGGATCACAAAACTAGTTGTTTTCTCCAAACCAACTTCTCATGCATGATCTACTTGAGACACCCTACATCCACGATCTTCGTGTCCCACTCAGGCACACCATTATGTGCTTCATTTGCTTCGCACAACTTTCCTGACACGAGACCCAATTTTAATTCATCCCACGAAGTTACATTTAATCTTCGACTCGAATTGGGGACACCCTTTCGACCCAAATCTGTCAATCCAAAATATGGACCTGACCCACATTAAGCCTACTACCCCATGATGCTTGTGTCCCTTTTAATTTAGCCCTCACATGCTACTTATTTACCCATGTCCATAAATGACTAAATTAATCTATTTATTGTACCAAGCCCGATTTTGACCCGACCCTACTCTATTGAGCCAACCCAAGCTTCATGTTGTCCCCATATGAATACCCCCAAACTTATTTTTTCCTGCAAAATACCAAACACCTAGTGTACCATTTAAATTATTAAATGGAGAACCCCTTAATTAAATCCCTAGAGAATGACCTAATCTATGTAGGACCGATTGTAGGAACGAGTTGTAAAGCGCAATACTCTAGAGGGAGGGTGAATAGAGTAGGCATCAGAAATTAGATAATTAAAAAATGTTAGCAACAAGATCACATAATATATGTATCACATATATGTAAAAGAAAAGTAGAGAGTAGAGAGCAAACGCAAACACAAGGATGTATACTATTTTTCCTCTTGTAAGGACTAGTCCAGTCGGAAGAACTTTAGCTTCCAGTTGAATCTACTATGGAAAATCACCACAAGTTTTCATCCGAAGTTCTTGTAACCTCTACAACGTGAGCTTTGATCCGAAGTACTCGACCAACTTTAATTGTAAAGTGTTATCTTCAATCAAGCCTCTGATTACAATCGCTCTGAAGCTTCTATACCATACCGCACTGGCAGATCGACTAGAGGATTGTAACTGGCTTGGAATTTGAAAATGAATAGCTCAGAACACTTTGGAAGAAGTAGTAGGATTATAGAGAAGAGATATGAAAGTGAATTAGTGTATTGAAATGATCGAAATCCTTCTCTATTTATAGTTTTCCAAAGGCAGAATTCTGACAGAATTCGGGCAAAATTCAGGCAGAACTCTATGAGAAAATCTGATTGGGATCCGTAACTACGGGAAGACCAAGTTCAAAAAGTAACGTTCACTAACCGAACTCTGGTCGAATTTGGGCCGAATTCTGTTGGAGTTCTGTAAGGGTTTTTGCAAATTGGTTTTGGGCTTTTTGAAAAGTCAAACAATTAGGAAGTAGTTTGGGCTTTTATTAGTGGGCTTATTTTCAAAATAAAAGGGTATTTTAAAAACGTTTCTTGGATAGCCTATTTGCCAGTACGATGCAGTGTACATCATATTCCTAGACTCAATAAATATAAATATGAAAAATTATATTGATAAAATAGAAAAACCAAGAGTCCTTTGATGACGCCTTTCTTCAAATATTTAAGCAGACTTGAAGACTCCTTTTTCACTTGACGGCGGTCGTCCAAAGATAAAACAGATCTGGAAATCTGAATACCTTTCGGTGGCTTCATCCCTGAACCCCCACGGGTGGCATTGTCCCTCGACCCCTATCCGCTGACCGGGCAGCGGAACCCCCGATGCGAGGCCCTGGATAGGTCGTTAGGCGATTCAGAGAGATCTCCTTGTATAACGCCGTCTTTGGCCCATTGCATATGTCCTGGTTTGCCAAAGTTTGATCATGCTTACTGCATGTCTACAAGTACATGTTAGACAAACAAACCAATATGATACATGCATATCAATATTGATATAGAGAACATTTAGGACAATACTAAGTATAAGTAGCAACATGATTGTGATTACATGAATATTAGTGATGTCATTATGTTAAACTTAATTGATTAGTCATATTCAAAAACATGACATAATCATTGGGCTAACAATCTCCTCCTTTTCTATTATGGCAAATCCTTTAAATTTAATATATACAATAGATGCATGTATCACTAATAAACACATAATACTAGAATATTGTGTGCTAACTTAAACTTACTTCTCCCCCTTTGAGATGATAAAAAATAAGCTCCCTCGTAATTAGAGCTAAAATGAACTCAAGCATAAGTAAAGGAGAAAAGCAAAAATAATCCTGATCAAGGATTAGGAGAACAATGTAACGACAAGTTTAGAAAATTGCATAACTAAAGTAGAAAAACTTGTCAAAAATAGTTGGATGAACTTAAAAATATTGAAATCAATCAATACATAGTTTACCAACTAGAAATCCAAAAATGACATTCAAAACTCAATATGATGAATAAATATAACTGTAGTTTTGAAATAGACTAATAAAGGATTTTAATAAGAAATAGATATCAATATAGTAGGAATCAATCATTGGTCATAAATAAATCATGAGGATTAGAAATTCGCAGATCTAGTATATACCAAAATAATAAGAATATAATGAGACTTTTAACAATGATCATAGAAAAAAATATGATTCATAATTTACCTATACAAATTAGTGAATCAATTCCATAAAGAGTATAATCATCGAAAAAAATCAATATAAATGTACTAGAATCTATGCGAAATCTATACCAAAGTTCATGCACTTGAATTCAATTACCATAGCATGATATATGTATATCCATTAGATAAACATGAAGGCAATGAAGACAAAATACTTGAGAAGGAGAAATCCAGTCGACTTGAATGCTCCCCCGCAAAATATAATCAGTTTAAATATAGATAATCATGAACTTTGAGATAAAATCTAAATTAGAAATGCCAAAATTAATATAAAATTAAGGAATAATCAAATTAGGATAATTAAACATATTTGGCAAGATAACTTTTAGAAACTCAAATAAAATAAGATAATTAAAAAAATAATAATAACCATATATTCTCTCATAAAACCAATACAAATTCAAATATCATGAATAACTCAGCAAGATATTTAACTAAGACAATATAAGTCCATGGTGAACTAGGTATACCACATATTAAGGGTATAAAATAATTGAAGCAATTAATTTGCTCCCCCTTAAAATATGCGTGTCTAGTTCCGAAGTAATACATAAAATAAATAATAACAAAATCTAAGGAATATCCAAGATATGGATCTTTCTTTCCTTTGATCAAATGCATATAAAGTTCCGAAAACAAATATCATCTTTAGGCAAATAAAAGAAATATCCAATAAATAAATGCTTAAAGATGAACAAACAAAATATATCTCCAATATATATAAAAGTAATATTTCAAGACATTAAAATATTTTGAAAAATGTGTTTAATAATAACATTTGTGTACCGGACAGATTCAATTAATCAAAAAGAAATAAAAAAGGCTTTCCAAAAATATGAAATTTATTACGAAAAATTGTCTTAATAAATGTTTGAATGCGTCAATTTAGTTCTCAGACTGAAAGCTGGCGATTCGAATCACGGAAACAATTTCAATAAAAGAATCCATAAATTATAAATAAATCCATTTGAACAAAAAAAACTAGATAAATGTCCAAAAAAATGTATTCTAGATATATGGCATGTCAAGGGGATAATTGATTTGAAACAATTAACTACTCCACCTTTACATGGTTATATTCAAAAATAATAGTATAGATAAAATTTAAGAATTTCAGATATATATTTCCAGAAATAGAAAAATAATTAAAAAATACTAGGTCTTCTTATCAAAGTTTATTTCTTCCCTTTTTAAAGCTATTGTACGGTGTCCATTTGATAACCGGAGGCTTAAAGAAAAGAAACACTTTGAGAGAGAAAAATTCAATATGCTTGACTTCTCCATCGCAAAGAGTTACTGCTATAGACAGTAAATAACTAGAATAAGAAGAGAATAATAAAGCTTAAAATCATTGAATATTACACAAGCTAAAGACGAAATCACAAGACCATAATATTCAATGAGTAGTCACAATATCAAATCAAGTTTAGATATAGAATAGAGTGACAGAAGAAATAAATATATCAAAAGATGACAAACATTAACCTATAAAGACCAATATATGTTACCTTTTGTAAAATTAAATCATTAAATAATATTATCCATGAAATCTAAAATCCAAAATCCATCAGATAACAATTGCAACTAGATCTCAATAAATCTTTAGTTTATAAAGCGTTGATCAATCTTGGGTTAGCTGTATAGGTATTGTCCTAGCTAACGAAGGTTCACCGGGGAACACTTAAGTACCGTTTCGCTTCAACCGTAGTCGTGGTGACAGACAGACCCTTTGTAGGCTTGTACCTCAAAACAAATCTCTTCTTTAATAACTGAGAATTTAAGAAGAATTAGTGCAATATCGAAAAAAATATTCTATGGACTTAAAAATCTTAGAACAATGTAGCATACTGTATAAGATGTATGAATTACATTTATCTATATGTGCTACAAAATCATTGGGTAACAATAAAATATAAAACATTTGTAAATCGAAATGTAGGACCTAGATACGCTAATATATTTTGGAACCTCGGGGAGTGGGTTCAGTACCTTGGATCCAGAACTAGATAATAGTTGCATTTAGTCCTTAAGTCTATAAAGTATTGATCACTTCGGGTTAGCTGTAGGGGCCGGTTCCCAGCTAGCGGTAGTCCGAAGACTAGTACACCGTGTCGCTTTAGGCTATTTATACCTGTATGGCAGAAGGACCCTTTCGGCTTATTCCCAAAATGATCTCTACTCTTAAGAACTTAGA
Source organism: Iris pallida (assembly GCA_029216955.1). Classification (NCBI taxonomy): domain Eukaryota; kingdom Viridiplantae; phylum Streptophyta; class Magnoliopsida; order Asparagales; family Iridaceae; genus Iris; species Iris pallida. The sequence continues at coordinate 29,332,284 of JANAVB010026199.1, read as the reverse complement.
TTCAAAGGAATATATGCAGTATCATCGAACAACATCGAAATCCAGAATCTCTAAATATAAAAGAATTAAATACCCAAACAATGGTTTATCAAGATCAAGATATTAAAAAATATCATGTATCCAAAATGTCAACCAAAAAATCAAGAAAAACATTATTAAAGAGGCTTTGAGGAATAAGCTAATAAAGAAAAGAACACACAAAAAATTGTTCAAAGTAATCAATAGATGAAGTATGAGATATGTACAAGTTTGAAACTACTTTTTAAAATAATATAAAATAGAACTTGAACTTAACTCATATATCTCCATAAAAATATTTATACAAAAATATAAAAAACTTGAGCAATATACAAATGAAAATGAATTATGTATCCTGAATATGCATAAGAAAAAAAAATCACAAGATAAAAAACATGCATAAATAAACTTTATCAGACAAAGATGTAATTGATTCATAAGAAATTAATCAAAATAAAATATGAGAATCAATAGTGGATATATTATGCAAGCACAAGGTTAACATAAAAGTATATGTATATACTTTTCAAGTAAATAGGAGACTCGTGCTAAACATACATACTCACAAAATACCGATCAAAGTAAATATGACATGTTAAAGTCAAATCGGTAAGAAGTGACTAATTTTTTTTATTAACGACGAAGAGTCAAGAACATATTAACCAAAACAAAATTAAGCGCCAAAGACTAGAGTGGTATGCATGCTTCAAGAATAAAGATTAAGAGTAAAAAGCATACATAGACAAATATGTCACACTAATAAATACTATATATTGTGAACTAAACATTTAAGTTAGACAATAGTCATGCTAATATTATATCTCACATTGATTCAAATAATAAATACTTAAAAAGTTATAAATGAGAGCTAGTAGCAAGAACTCAAAAAAGAACATGCTAGATATTCAGAACTATTTAGAAAGCATGTTACCAAAGTGGTTCTAGTGACCACACTTCTGTTGGTACAATTACATGGAAGATGACCTTTGTAGCTTTGCAATCACCAACACGTTCCATGCTTCTATTTGATATGAGAAGCTTCACCTGCAATATTAGGTGAAGACTTTGGTATCCAATACTTGGCTCCACATTTGTTAGCTTTGGGAACCCATTTGCACAAGTTCATATCAACAAGTTTTCTAATCTGACAATGATTAGAAACATGTCCATTCTGTTGGCACATTTTATTTTGATAATATTAACAAAATTTTCGTAGTTTCATTTTCTCTGTTTTCAGATTGATATCATTTCAGAGGCTCTACTACATAAAGTCTGTCCATTCAAGAATAGCATTCATAGCCTTGAAGACTGAAGTAAAGACCGGCGTTCCTTGAAAAGACGGCTCTCAACACTTCAAGATTTCGAGTCTGTACAAGGTCTAGGTCTTTCTGTAAACACTTAAGGTTGGATGATAAAACTAAAAGCATTCTAATTCTTCAGTCAAAAATCAATATCTTAAAGAACGGCATACCGAGGGTATGCTCCGGCATACCGGCGGTATGCTCCGGCATACCGGCGATATACCGCTTTATTGACCACAAACATTCTGTGAGAATTGTTGGCATGTCGACGGTATGCTCCGGCATACCGACGGTATACCGGTTTGTGGACCATAAAACGTTCTATGTTAAACATCGGCATACCGACGGTATGCTCCGGCATACCGGCGGTATACCGTTTTATTTGCCTCAAAAACGTTCTGTAATAATTATCGGCATACGGACGGTATACTCTGACATACCAGCGGTATACCATTTTGTGAGCCATAAAACGTTCTATGACAAACATTCGCATACCGACGGTATACCATTTTGTTTATCACAAAATGTTCTGTGACAAACATCGGTATACCGACGGCATACCACGACATACCGACGGCATACCGTGGCATACCGACGGTATACCGGTTTACAAAATTTGATTTTTGAATGACGAACACTAGCATTAATTGCTAGCATTAAATGCTCTCAACGGATATAATTATGACCGTTACTGTTCAGACCGGCATACCGCCGGCAAGCCGGTCCATACCGACGGTATGCCGGTCGGGATGTATCCAAGGGCATTGAATGCTACCTACTCTTGGTTTCTTTATAAATAGAAGCCTTCTCTCTCTTGAAGGCTTATCCACTCTTTGCCATAAATTTTCTAACAACCAAGAGCTCCACCATTAATCTCTACACAAGCTTTTAATTGTCATCCATTCCCAAAGTGCTAGATATTCAAGAGTTGTACCTTTCGATCTTCAAGTGTTAGAAGATCAATAAGTTCTCTTCCTTTTCCTTTTGAAGTTGGCGAGCCTTCGTAAGAAAACTCGTGCGTAAGAAGTTGGCGAGTTCTTCGGATCCAAACTCGTGTTGAAGTTGGCGAGTTCTTCGGATCCAAACTCCTGTGTACTATTTTACTAAATAGTGGATTTAAGCCGGAGAGAGTTCCGGGACTGGATTGCCTCAAGAGAGAATACCAGGATACATCGCACGTTTGATTGTCTCTCTCTTTTTAATTGAAGAATATTGCTTGTTGTGTTTAAATTATTTTATTTCCCTATTCACCCCCCTCTAGGGTTCTATAATTGGTATCAGAGCTTTGTTCTCTTGATTTGGATTTACACCCTTAGAGTGATCTATGGCCACTAACCCTAGTATCAACACTTTCCACAATGAGGGACACTCCACAAATAGACCTCCCCTATTTAATAGAACCAACTATAACTACTGGAAGATTAGGATGAAGATTTATCTGAAGTCCATAGATTTTGATTTATGGGATTGTGTGATAAATGGTCTCCCTACTCGTTCCGGAGTTATTGAGGATGTTGTATCTGACACCCTTAGGGACATACTCACTGAGAATATCAAAAAGCTTGCTAGTCGAGATGCCAAGGCTATGAATGCTCTTAAATGTGCTCTCGATAGTAGTAAATTCAATAGAATCTCTACTTGCAAGACTTTTAATGAGATTAGGAAGTTGCTTGAAGTCACACACGAGGGAACATCATAAGTAAAAGAATCCAAGATTAGTAGACTCACACAAGAATATGAGTCCTTTAAGATGAAACAAGATGAGTCTATTACTTGTATGTTTACTCATTTTGGTGATATTATTAATCCTCTTTCTTCTCTTGGTAAGGAATATCCTGCTCATGAAAAGATCAGAAAAATTCTTAGAGAATTGACAAAAGGATGGAGTCCTAAAGCTACCACCATCATTGAAGGGAATGACCTGACAGTCATGAACCTTGAGACCCTCATGGGAAAGCTTATGACTCATGAACTCGACATGAAAGATCAAGAGGAATCTTCTATACAAGAGAAGGAGAAGGAGAGGGCCAAAGAGAAGGAGAAGTCTATGGGTCTCAAAGTTACAAAGTCCTACTCAAAAGATAGCTCCGACGACAACGAGTCGGATGATGATGAAGAGATAGCTCTCACGGCTAAGCACTTCCGAAAGTTCCTCAAGTTCAACAAAGCCAACCGCTTCAGACAGGACAACGATGAAGATCCGGCGTGCTATCAATGCAGAAGAATCGGACACATCAAGAGAGATTATCCCATGACAAGAAAAGACTCTAGTAAGTACGAGAAGCCTAGCAAAGGAAGCTCCTCCTCCAGAAAATTTGCTAACACCAGTATTTGGTGTGAGAGCGATGCTAGTGATTCGAACAACGACAAAGATTGCTAGCACAATGCAAATGTTTGTCTCATGACAACCGATGAGGTACTTGATGATCTTTTCTTAAATACTCTTACTTATGATGACTTGGAGAATGCTATCCTTGAACTATATGAAGAACACAAAGGTGTTAGGAATAAATACAAGAAATCTCTAAAAGAGGTTGATGCTCTTCAACTTGAAGAAGAGAGACTCTCAAGCATCATTATTGATGTAAAAGGGAAATCTCCCGCTTCTGACATGGATGAGATAGAGTCTTTGTGACTCATGTTTCAAGAATCCCTTGTCACCATCAAGAAAATGGATGATGAGATTCAATCCCTCAGAAGGGCTTATGAATTTGCTATGCATAAAGTTTAAGATGCTAATAGAAGAGAATATGATACTTCTACTAAGTATAATGATCTTCTTATACAGAGTAAGAAACTAGGTAATGAGAATACTACTCACACACATACTCCAAGACACCCCCACACTCATCACAATGCTAGTCATACTTCTTACATGAACAAGAATACTACACACAAGTCCTATTCTAGCACAAGGAAATGACTGTTTGTTAAGAAGAACACTTCGCATCATGCTTTTTATTATCATCATCATAATAATAATGATAGGACTCCTCGCACTAGAGCTTCATATGTGCATAATACTCACACGTCTTCTTCTAAATCCTCTATGATGTACAACTATTGTGGCTTGCTTGGACATACGTCCAATTATTGTTATACAAGGAAACTACTTGATATAAAAGTTTTTAAATGGGTTCCTACGACTAACACTCAAGGACCCAAACGATCATGGGTACCAAAATATTCATCTTCAACTTATCTTGTAGGTGAAGAGTCATTCTCATGCTAGAAGCAAGTGGATTCTTGATAGCGGTTGTTCACGACACATGATCGGGGATGCTTCATTATTTACAACGCTATCGATGAAGAAGGAAGGACACATCTTCTTTGGTAACAACCTTAAAGGTCACATTATAGGAAATGGTAGTATCGGTTCCCTTCCTTATCCTTGTATTAAGAATGTGTGTCTTGTTACTAATCTTAAACACAATCTTCTTAGTATTAGTCATCTTACTGATAATGGTTATGATATCAAGTTTGTTAAACTTAAATGCTTTATTACCGATAGCTCAAATAGATCTATTATTTATGAAGGCATTAGAGAAAACAATATCTATGTTTTATATCTTGTCATAGATACTAACAATGACAGGTGCTTAGTTGCTAAGAACGATGAAAGTTGGCTTTGGCACATGAGGTTCGGACATGCCAACATGGATACCATTTCTCGTCTTACAACCAAGAAGCTTGTAAGAGGACTCCTAAGTATCCCTTTCAAAAATGATATGGTGTATGAAGAATGTGAGAAAAGTAAGTTGACCAAGTCATCCTTCAAATCCATCAACTCTATGAGTACCACTAGACCACTTCAACTTATTTATATGGATCTTTTTGGTCCTAGTAGAGTAGCTAGTCTTGGAGGCAAGCTTTATGCTTTTGTTTTGGTTGATGATTTTTTGAGATTTACTTGGATTATTTTTCTTGCATGCAAAAGCGATACTTTTCGTGAATTTGTTGCTTTTTGTAAACGTGTTCAAAATGAGAAAGGTTTTTCTATTAACAAGATTAGAAGTGATCATGGAGGAGAATTTGACAATGCCAATTTCAAAAGATTTTGTGAAAAGAATAGTTTTGGACATGATCTTGCTTGCCCTCGAACTCTTCAACAAAATGGTGTTGTGGAGAGAAAGAATAGAACCCTTGGCGATATGGTCCGGGTTATGTTAAACCAATATAAGCTCCCCCAATATTTTTGGGCGAAAGCCGTTAACACGGCATGTCATGTTATTAATAGGGTCTTGGTTAGACATAGTTCTAAAAAGACTCCTTATGAGCTTTGGTTTGACAAAATTGCATATATTAAATATTTTAAAGTTTTTGGATGTAACTGTTTTATTTTGAATACCAAGGACAACCTAGGCAAGTTTGAAGAAAAAGCCTATGAAGGAATATTCCTTGGGTACTCAACTCATAGTAAAGGTTTTCGTATTTTTAATAAAAGAAGTCTTGTTGTCGAAGAGTCAATCAATGTCTCTTTTAATGAACTTAACTCTTCTACATTCTCCTCTTCCGATGATATTGATGACATCTCGTTTGGGTTGGAGATCTCCTCTATTGGAGATCATCCTTTTTCATGTAACAATGAAGTTGTGACTCCTCCAACAAAAGAGTCTCCACCACTCGAGCCTCCTCAAAAGGATCTCCTAAAATAATAGAGATTTGTCACTAATCATCCTAAGGAGCTTATCATTGGGGATCCTTCTTCCCGTGTAAGCACTAGATCCTCCACTCGTAATCTTTGTGCAAACGTGGCTTTTATCTCTCAAATAGAGCCTAAAAATATTAATGATGCTTTTCATGATAAATTTTGGATGATAGCGATGCAAGAAGTGCTACATCAATTTGAGCGAAACAAGGTTTGAGAACTTGTCCCTAAACCTAACAACCACCCCATTATCGAAACTAAATGGGTGTTTCGAAATAAACTTAATGAAGATGGGTTAGTGACTCGTAACAAAGTCCGATTGGTTGCTCAAGGCTATAACCAAGAGGAAGGCATTGACTACGACGAAACCTATGCTCCGGTTGCTCGTCTTGCATCCATTCGTATGCTATATGCTTTTGCTTGCTTTAATGATTTCAAACTCTTTCAAATGGATGTTAAAAGTGCTTTTCTAAATGGTATTATTAAAGAGGAAGTTTATGTTAAATAACTTCCTGGTTTTGAGGATTTTCAATTTCCTCATCATGTTTTCAAACTACACAAAGACCTTTATGGCCTCAAACAAGCTCATCGTGCTTGGTATGAGCACCTTAGTTCCTTTCTTATTTCTCATAATTTCTCTAAGGACAAAGTCGATACGACACTTTTCATCAAATCGCTTAACGGCACTCTTCTATTGGTTCAAATTTATGTCGATGATATTATTTTTGGTTCTACTAACAATGCACTTTGTGTAGAATTTGCTAAAGTAATGCATAATGAATTTGAAATGAGCATGATGAGTGAACTATCATTCTTTTTGGGCTTACAAATCAAACAAGGACCCAAAGGAACCTTCATCAATCAAGTAAAATATACAAAGGATCTCCTCAAGCGTTTCGAACTCGACTCATCCAAATCAATGAGGACTCCTATGGCAACAACGACAAAGCTTGACAATGATGAAGATGGCACATCGGTCGACATTCATAAGTATCAAGGTATGATCGGTAGTTTACTTTATCTAACTGCTAGCCGTCCTGATATCATGTTTAGTGTATGTCTTTGTGCACGATATCAAGCAAATCCAAATGAATCACACTTATGTGCCGTCAAGCGTATCTTTTGATATCTCAAAGGCACCGTTAATATGGGCCTTTGGTATCCGAAATCTTCATCCTTTGAGCTTCACGACTTTTCGGATGCAGATTTTGCCGGATGCAAGATTAACCAAAAAAGTACTAGCGGCACATGTCAATTCCTTAGGAAATCCTTAGTATCGTGGTTTAGTAAGAAACAAAATTCTATTGCTCTTTCAACCACTGAGGCCGTGTATATTGCGGCCGGTTGCTGTTGTGCACAAATTCTTTGGATGTCACAAACACTTGTAGATTATGTTATTTCTCATACTTGCACCCCTATTAAATATGATAACACTAGCTCGATCAATCTCATGAAAAATCTGATTTGTCACTCACGCATGAAGCACATTAAAATTAGACACCATTTTTTCGTGACCATCAACAAAAGGGGGGTATCCGCCTTATCAGTTAGCCGATATTTTCACCAAACCACTCCCGGAGGATCGCTTCGTTTTTCTTTGCCAAGAATTGGGCATCTTAAATTTTGACTCATAGTTCATCTCAACCGGCACATTGACGGAATACTGCGGTATACCGACGACATGCCGATTTTGGTTCAGAATTATGTTCTGTGCCAAAAATTGGTGTACCGTCGGCATACGTTGGCATACCGACGGTATATCGGTTCGCGGCGAACTGCTATGTCACATCTGCTCGGGCCCCACCCCTCTTTCATTCTCTCTTTATTCCTTTCTCCCCTCTTAACTACCAATCACATCAATCATCTCCTCATTAATACCCATCTCTTCCCTCTTCCCAATACCCTAACTTCCCATCCCACTTCTTCCTCTCCCTTATTAACTCCTCCAATATCTCTTTTTCAAACCACCACACTTCTCTACTTCCTCTTCTATAACCGTTCCCAACCCTTCCTCTTTCCTGCAATTCTTTAAAAACCCCATTCTCTTCTTCATCCTCCTCCACTTTTTAAATCATCTCTTCTCCTTCCACCTCCTTCCACTCTTCCACGGCCACCCACAAGCGCCCCCGCTCCTCCTCTACCGCTACTAATCCATTCACTCCTGTGCCTCTCCTCCATGGCTATGACCAGAGGATCTTTACCTCTTTCTTGGCTGCCGAAGCATGTTTCCAGCATTTCGTACACCACAACGTCTTCAAAGGCTGCGCCATCAACTGGAACCTCTTCTCCGGTCATCTCTCTCTCTCTCTTCGAGGAGGCCGATCTCTCTTCTCTCCTTCGGCGTCAGAAGACTGTCTGCCCTACCGCAGTATGCCTGTTCTACTGCAACATGATTCCCGATATTGAGAACGGCACCATTGAGACGATGGTAAACGAGTGCCACTTCTGCCTGACGGCTCGTGACATCGTTGGCATTCTCAGCGCCCTGACCGAGGAGAGGCTCTACCGGCCTTGGCTACTCTTTATCCTTCGGTCGAGGTCTCTTTCGATGAATTCTGCGAAATCATCTGCAAGGGACCGAATCTTTCGGCCATCCCGGCTCTTTGCTTGCAGTTGGAGCCGTTATATTACGAGCTCCACAGGATCGTCTGCCACACCATCTATCCCAAGGGCGGCAACTATGATGCTATCACCGCTGACGCCCTGGTTTGTATGTACTTTCTCTATTTGAAGAAGCCTTGGTCCTTCTCCAAGACTCTTCTCAATACTTTCTTCGGCATCCTGCCCGCGGGGAAGCAGTCTCTGTACTATAGATCCTTCATCACCCTCATCTTGGAAGCGAAGAACGTCAATCTCTACCTTTGCCAGTCGGACGGTGTCCCATCCTTCCTTGCTCTTTCTCGTTCCCTCGGTGGTGCCCTCACATCTCGTGCCTCCTCCTCCCAAGAGCCATTGGCTACTGCTCCTGCTGCACCCACCTCTACTCCTCCTGCCTCCGACCGTTACATGCCACTGACCCAGCAGCATTTTGACATGCACATGGCTCAGACGGAGGAGCAGATGCGGGCCAACACTCGTGGCCTTGGAACCCTGATCCAAAGCCGCTTCTATGATCAGGCGTACTACATTCAGCGCACCATTCAGGACCGGGATGCATTTCTGGATCCGAATCTTCAGGATCCTATGTACCAGGCCCCTCGCTTCTCTGATCCTAATGCCTACAGATTTAAGTACCCGGACGGCATCGATCCTTTTGGTGCTTTTTACCAGGCTCAAGATAGGAATGATGATCCGGCTGATGAGTAGGTGGCGGCTTCCTGGTGTTGATGGTGTCGAATAATTGGTTGGTTGTTTTAGTGTGTCTTTTGAGGTCCTTCGGGGACCAGTGTCTTGTTAGTGTCGTGTGCAGTCCTACGAGGACTTTTATAGGTTTTTCATATTGTCTTGCGAGACTCTTATAGAGGAGAGTTTTCTTATCTTATGTCGTATTTTTATGAAGTGTCCTGCATGTACCCCATTCCTATCTTTAAATATATATGCATGCTTCTGTCTATCTTACTGTTTACACAAATTCAATGCTATATTTGTTTTATTTCCCATCTTTGACCAACTGAAAAAGGGGAAGAAAACGTATTGAGGGGGACCTGTCTACCTAAGGGGGAGTAACTCCCGAAAGATGTTATCTCTCTATTTTGTCAACTATCAAAATGGGGGAGATTGTTGGCACATTTTATTTTGATAATATTAACAGCATCTTCGTAGTTTAGTTTTCTCTATTTTTAGATTGATATCATTTCAGAGGCTCTACTACATAAAGTCTGTCCATTCAAGATTAGCATTTATAGCCTTGAAGACTGAAACAAAGACCGACGTTCCTTGAAAAGACGGCTCTCAACACTTCAAGATTTTGAGTCTGTACAAGGTCTAGGTCTTTCTGTAAACACTTAAGGCTGGATGACAAAACTAAAAGCCTTCTAATTCTTCAGTCAAAAATCAATATCTTAAAGAATGGCATACCGGCGGTATGCTCCGGCATACCGACGGTATACCGTTTTATTGTCCCCAAATATTCTATAAAAATTGTCGGCATACCGACGGTATGCTCCAGCATACCGGCGGTATACCGGTTTGTGGACCACAAAACGTTCTGTGTTAAACGTCGGCATACCGCCGGTATGCTCCGGCGTACCGGCGGTATACCGTTTTGTTTGCCTCAAAAACGTTCTGTGATAATTATCGGCATACCGACGGTATACTCCGGCATACCGACGGTATACCGTTTTGTGAGCCATAAAATGTTCTGTGACAAACATCGGCATACCGACGGTATACTATTTTGTTTATCACAAAATATTCTGTGACAAACATCGGTATACCGACGGCATACCGCGGCATACCGACAGTATACCGGTTTACAAACTTTGATTTTTGAATAACGAACACTAGCATTAATTGCTAGCTTTAAATGCTTCCAACGGATATAATTATGACCGTTACTGTTCAGACTGGCATACCGCCGGCATACCGGTCTATACCGACGGCATGAAGGTCGGGCTGTATCCAGGAGCATTGAATGCTATCTACTCTTGGTTTCTTTATAAATGGAAGCCTTCTCTCTCTAGAAGGCTTATCCACTCTTTGCCATAAATTTTCCAACAACCAAGAGCTCCACCATTAATCTCTACACAAGCTTTTAATGGTCATCCATTCCCAAAGTGCTAGAGTATTCAAGAGTTGTACCTTTCGATCTTCAAGTGTTAGAAGATCAACAAGTTCTCTTCCTTTCCTTTTGAAGTTGACGAGCCTTCTTACGAAAACTCGTGTGTAAGAAGTTGGTTAGTTCTTCAGATCCAAACTTGTGTTGGAGTTGGCGAGTTCTTCGGATCCAAACTCGTGTGTACTATTTTACTAAATAGTGGATTTAAGCCGGAGAGAGTTCCTGGACTGGACTGCCTCAAGAGAGGATACCAGGATACATCACGCGTTTGATTCTCTCTCTCTCTCTCTCTCACTCTTTCTAATTGAAGAATATTGCTTGTTGTGTTGAAATTATTTTATTTCCTTATTCACCCCCTAGGGTTCTACACATTCATACCGCAATAATTATAGAAAGAATTAACATTAGTACTATGTGCAGTAGTATGAGAACGTGCAGTGGTGTGATATGATCTTCGTAGTTACTTGTAATAGAAAGCATAGTTGTGTGAAGCTTTAGCTTTGGTTGCTTTCTTTGTAAAAGATCTGACGTCTGTGACTTTATGATGTGCTACGTGTCTTGTGTTAGACTAAGTCGTAGGTTGTACTACCTGCTTTTCCAGTCTAATCTCTAACTTTTTATAGTTAGCACAGATCTCATCATACTTAGTAAAAAGAGCATCAATTCTACATGAAACAATAGAATATTTCTTCTTTTCTGATTCTAATTCCTCCTTAAGTTTAGCATTTTCTTGAGTGCTTTTTTCAATGCAAGATCAAGTGCCTCATTGTAATCTAAACTTTAGTGTGAAAATCTCAGTACAATTATCAGAAGGAGAGATATTTCTAGCATCATTCAATAAGCAAGTAAGCTTTTCATTCTCCCGCTTATAGGATAGAATATCCTTTCTAGCTTGCTTATACTTATCTAATACTTTCTTGTGTTCTTCTAACAGATTACTGAAAGCATCAGATAACTCATCATGAAAAAATTCACTCTCTTTATAAAAAAAATTATTTTGTACCTCGTTAGATAATGCCACTGAGCATAAATTTTCAGCTTGATGAGGTCTCTCTTCTTCTTCAGAATCTGTTGCTTCGCTTTCACACCATATGCTCGTGCTAGTGTACTTGTGAGACGATGATCTACCTTCATTTGATTGTTCACAGTAACTCTCCTTTCTAGCAGTAGTACAATCTTCTTGGATGTGGCCTATCTTCTTGCAATTGTCACATACAAGCTCTTCTTCGTATAATGGATTGTGTTGTACCTTAAATCCTAATTCCATCATGTATATATTTGCATCATTATGAAGACTATCCTTCTCTCTGGAGTTGCTGGCTTTGCTTTCATACCTGCACTCATAAGTAGCTTCAAGAACTTTATAAATTTTATGAGATGTTGTGCAAGTATTAATAAGATTAAATACATTTATGTCTACAGCACAATAAAATATATGCATACCTTTTGCATCAAGGCTAGCTAACTTCTTCTCTTCCTCCATGTAACTATAATAAGGCTTGTTGATTATAAAGGATGTGGGAATAGAAGTGATAGTAGGCTTTTTGTAGCCATTGACAACAATTGACCATAAGCCAAAATCTAGAGCCTTCAGGTAGAAGCTCATATGTGTCTTCCAATAACTATAGTTTGTTCCATCAAATAGTGGGAGTCTATTTGAGGATTGTTCTTCAGTTGTGAAGTATATACTTGCCATATGTGATACTGTGATCTATGTAACAACAGTTATATAATAACAATATTACCTCGCTTTACCTGTATAACCCGCTCTGATACCAATTATAGGAGCAATTGGTATGAGCAGCAATATCTATATAACAAGTACCCGCTCTGATACCAATTGTAGGAATAATTGGGATCAAAATATAATACCTCGATATGGAGCACTTGCTCTGATACCAATTGTAGGAGCAATTGGTATGATAGAAATACCTATAAAGAGAACCCCCTCTGGTACCAATTATAGGACCGATTGTAGGAACGAGTTGTAAAGCGCAATACTCTAGAGGGGGGTAAATAGAGTAGGCAGTGGAAATTAGCTAATTAAAAAATGTTAGCAGCAAGATCACATAATATATGTATCACAGATATGTAAATAAAAAGTAGAGAGTAGAGGGCAAACGCAAACACAATGATGTATACTGGTTTTCCTCTTGTGAGGACTAGTCTAGTCGAAAGAACTCTAGCTTCCAGTTGAATCCACTATGAAAAATTACCACAAGTTTTCATCCGATGTTCTTGCAACTTCTATAACGCGAGCTTTGATCCGAAGTACTCGACCAACTTCAATTATGAAGTGTCTATCTTTAATCAAGCCTCTGATTACAATCGTTCTGAAGCTTCTAGACCTTACCGTACTGGTAAATCGACTAGAGGATTGTAAATGGCTTGGAATTTGAAAATGAATAGCTCAGAACACTTTGGAAGAAGTCGTAGGATTATAGAGAAGATATATGAAAGTGAATTGGTGTATTGAAATGATCGAAATCCTTCTCTATTTATAGTTTTTTCAAAGGTAGAATACTGATAGAATTCGGGCAGAACTCTATGAGAAAATCTCGTTGGGATCCGTAACTACGGGAAGACCAAGTTCAAAAAGCAACGTTCACTAACCGAACTCTGACCGAATTCGGGCCAATTTCTGTTGGAGTTCTGTCAGGATTTTTGCAAATTGGATTTAGGCTTTTTGAAAAGTCAAACAATTAGGAAGTAGTTTGGGCTTTTGTAAGTGGGCTTGTTTTCAAAATGAAAGGGTATTTTGAAAACATTTCTTGGATAGCCTATTTGCCAGTACGATGCAGTGTACATCGTATTTCTAGACTCAATAAATATAGAAAATTACATTGATAAAATAAAAAAACCAAGAGCCCTTTGATGACGTCTTTCTTCAAATATTTGAGCAGACTTGAAGATACCTTTTTCACTTGACGGCGGTCGTCCAAAGATAAACAGATCTGGAAATCTGAATACATTTCGGTGGCTTCGTCCCCGAACCCCCACGGGTGGCACTGTCCCTCGACCCCTGTCCACTGACTGGCAGCGGAACCCCCGATGCCAGGCCCCGAATAGGTCGTTAGGCGGTTCAGAAAAATCTTCTTGTATAACGCTATCTTTGGCCCATTGCATATGTCCTGGTTTGACAAAGCTTGATCATGCTTACTACATGTCTACAAGTACATGTTAGACAAATAAACCAATATGATACAAGCATAGCAATATTGATATAGAGAACATTTAGGACAATGCTAAGTATAAGTAGCAACATGATTGTGATTACATGAATATTAGTGATGTTATTATGTTAAACTTAATTGATTAGCCATATTCAAAAATATGATATAATCATTGGACAAACAATCTAGCCTACATTAATCCTAGCCTTTGATTTTGCCCCCATAAATCCCAACCACTCATCCACGCCACACAACCCCTCACTCCCTAGCCGGCCCTAACTCCAATGTAGAGAATCTCTCTTCTCTCTCCTCTCAAATACTCACAGCCACCCCTTTTATTTCATTATACCCACATCTCTATCTCCCTTTCTTTTTATAATATCCATGTTGGTCGAACCGATTCTCCTCCTCCTCCTCTTTCATCAACCTCCCCCTCCTAGTCGAGCAGCAGCAACCCCTTAGCACGGCTGTGACACCCTCTTCCCAGCCTCCTTCTCCATCCCTCCTCATTCCAACTCCTTTTCCTCTTTCTTTACACCATCATCATCACCACCACCACCATCATTCTCACATCCAACACCATTATCCACACTACCACTATCATTCTCACCATCATCACCACCACTACGGTGCCCCGACCTCCGGTGAACCCCTGCGCGGCCAGTAAGGCCCGACACCACAGCAGCAACCGTGCAACCGCCGTTGTCGTACGCCCCGCATGGGCAGCCCCTTTGTCCCGGTGACCCCAGGAGAGGCTCCCCATGCGTGTGCCTTCCTCCCCGATGTGCCACCTAGGTGATTCGTGCATTTTGGACGAAATCCCGTCGTGACGCGCGCGGGATCGGATCCAGAATTTACGTTTCGGGACAACAACTTCATGTGCATTTTTTGGACAATCCGACCGTTGGATCGTAGATTCGTTTCTTCTGGCTCCATCTCGGTACATCCCTCTTCACTTTCCTCTAGTTTTATCCGTTAATTTTGTCGTTTGATACATCAAAATCAGCCGCCAAGTTGACACTTTAAATTGTACTATTTTTGGACAGTTTTGTGGAGCCAACTTCGTCGACTCGTATCTCTGCCATCGCACCTCCGTTTGACGCACCGTCAGTTCCTGTACATAGCTGGTATAACCATCTTCATGTCCCTCAGGTTTTATTTCATTGTGAGCACGTTTGATTGGTTGAATTTGACGCCAAATTTGGTCATCCGAATTCATAATTTCCAACTTGTAAAATTCTATTTTTAAACCCGGGACTCTAAATTTCAATTCTGACACCATCAGTAGACTCGTGGCATCGTTCTGGCACGAATTCATATAAAGTTTGTTAGATTTAGAGAACATGGACCCTGGCACATATTCCGGTGCAAAAAGGGGCCCACAGTCCGAGTCAACGGATCATTTTGAGATCGGCTCATCGGAATCCAATTTCGAATATACTGTTGAGTTCATATCGTCATTCTGGACTCATCGATATATAATTTGCAGATTTTTGAGGACATTGGCTCCGACACATTTTTTTGTACAAATCGAAATTTCAATGTCCTGGTCAACGGACCAATTTGAGATCGGGTCAACGAAATCCAATTCTGGATATGCCGTTGGGTTCGTATCGTCATTCTGGATTTGTGGACATATAATTGTTAGGTTTAGTGTACTAGTATCTTTGCACGTTTTTTGGTGCAAAGCGGGTCCGACACGGACACCGTTTTGATCCATAATTATATTTTTTTCCCTCTGTTTCCAAATTGGACTTATGGATAGGCTATTCTAGCTGATTTGACTATTCTGGACACGTTGGATATTTTTGTTTCATCATCCGACAATATTTGTATATTTCTCTATGTATCACCTTTAGTTATAATTAATTCTTATTATGTTCGTATTTCGTAATTAGTGCAACAAAACTGAGATCAGTCGATTCTAGTGATCTCACATTGCTGAAATTGATAAGATGACCATGTGGATCACTATGCTAAGATTATTACCCTTACCGTTGATTATCTTATCTTGATTTGCTTGTTGTAGGTTTCGATGTACGAATAACGAGATGTAACTTGATATTTTAATTCTTAGATTAGAGTTGATCCTGTTTGACCAAGATATATGGTATCTG
The DNA here is from genome assembly GCA_029216955.1 of Iris pallida. Classification (NCBI taxonomy): domain Eukaryota; kingdom Viridiplantae; phylum Streptophyta; class Magnoliopsida; order Asparagales; family Iridaceae; genus Iris; species Iris pallida. Next base: position 29,316,310 of record JANAVB010026199.1, on the reverse strand, counting down.
GTAGGTAAACACTTAGCCTAGAATTGACTAGAACTTGACCAAAAGTCAACTACAAGTCAACACTTGGCCTAGAATTGACTAGAACTTGACCAGAGTTGACCAATTGACCAAAAATCAATTGTGAGTCAACCATTAGCCTAGTTTGAACCTAGTTTGACCTAGTTTGACTTTATGCGACCTATTTGACTTAGTTGACTATGTTTGACCTAGATTACATAGCTTATACTATATAATCATGCTTAACACTGTTGAACCCTAATTAGCTTATATATATATATATATATATATATATATATATATATATATATATATATATCATCTTTAGGTTTGAGACATCACTCTGAGCATCGACCCCATTTGACAGCTCAGGACCGTAGACGAGTACATTTTTTGACCGTTTTATACTTGTTAGGATTTATATTTATACTCTTGATTACTTTACTTGATGCTGTCACGTTGTTAACATGGATTGATACTATATGGATCCTTTCATGAGATGTTATCCTCCTCGGGAGCATCGGGATACGTCATGTCATGTGCTTTTTACGTACATTATGTATTCATGTGCTTTCATCATTCATGTGCACTCTTGTGATTTATGTATTCTCATGTTCACAGAGCCCCACATGTATACTTCATGTGCACCCATTTATGGGCCTCCATGTGAAATCATGTGCAATAACATAACTTGTCTGGATCTTTGTGTATTGATTGGGGTAAGGGGGAGTATAAATGGTCATGTGAACAATTCCAAAGCAGTGTAATCATGTGCAAACTCTTTAGTGTAATCATGTACAAATTCAAGATGTTCACATGTCTATCTTGTACTCTACATCACTAGCCACTGATAATTCTTTACTTATAGTAGATATTTCCTTACAGTCATCTCTTTTACTTCATGTATAATCTTCAGCGTTTCATGTATCTTACTCTATAGCATGCTTACATTTCCTGTCATAATATGAACTACATGAGAGATATGTGCTCGTTTATGTCCTGATTGGACCTGTTGATAAATTTTACAGATAGCTTGGAGGTTACTGCTAGCCTAGAGGAGACACAGTAGAGGTTGGAGTAGATGGCTAGAGTTTTTCTTATTTTATTTTTAGTTGTCTTGAGATGTATTTATTTCATACTTGTTTGAGGTAGTGTTGATAACACCGAGACTTTTTATTCTACTGTATTTCTCTTGTAGATTTCATATCTATATTATTGTGCTGATAATCTACCTCTAGTTTTGTGATTGAGATTGTATCCTCTTGTGATTGTCCTCCGTTTGGAGAGTATATCATTTTGTGATAGTTGTGACTGTGGCCTAGAACAACGTTCTACCGCCGACACTGCGGCGTAGGCTAAGCGTACCCACTTCTCGTGCCCTTACACTGGGTACGGGTCGTGACATAACTGCAACTATCTATGTATTTTGAAAATACTAGTTTAGATATGTGATTGGTTTGGAAACTTGTACAATTTCTAATAAGACATGGCTAACCATACGTGAAGTGTACAAATACGCTCACAATGTCTAAGGAATAATATTTTCCCACCTCAACTAGTTCAATGGATCCAACCATGACTCGTCACAATAGATGAATCACGATACATGTCTAAAACCAGCACGATGAACAATGTCTAATATTGTCACGATCCGTACCCGCTTTTGGGATACGAGTACGTGTCCAAGCCCAGCCTACGCCGCAGCATCGGCAGTATTATGCTGTCTATGATAAGCATTATCCATAACAACTACACAGTCCACATATATCATCCACAACTAAGTTAAGACAATAAGATTAAACTTAAAGTCTCAATAAATAATTTAAAAAAGAATATACTACAACTCAAGTAGTCTCGGGGACAAACCCGCTAAAAATAAATACAAAAACAACTAGAACTAAAATCCTCTAAGCTCACTAGCTAAGAATAATATGAAAGAGCATAAGAAAAAAAATGCTACTCCGCATCAGTAGAAGTAACCAACATATTGTTAACGTCAATGTCACGAAGATACGCACCCTAAACCTCAGGGCAAACTACGTCGTCTAAAGTTGAAAAATAGTTATCCAGTCAGGATTGGAGCAAGATCACCATAAACTACATTACACAATATAATATACAAGCACGCACAATAGCAATAAGGAAAAGATGAATAGGATATGATACAAAAAGAGTAACACTATATAAAATAGTTTAAGAGTACCACTATGACATAGAACGGTTGAAGGTATAGAACAGTTGAAGGTATAACTAAGACACGAAAACAATATGATAGAACGACTAATATAAGGCTAACCACTGGACAATATATCAACACGAATTAAGTCATATGTACTGTATGTTTTAGAATACAAGTGTTCTGCATGTGGACGGGTTAGGACATACGGCAGTCGGTACATAAGGTACAACGGCTGCTATCAACATTGACATTATGGATTTGAACATTGCATAGACCACATACATACTAGTTTTATTCCCCCTCCTGACTCCCTCATAATTAAACATGATCACTTGAAATTAACTTTGACTTAAACATTGAGCATTGAACAATAAACATTGAACAAAAACCGTAAGTTAACATGTATGGTCATGATAACAAGTATAACTCTTTTGTATAATAATAGAAACGATAAGACTAACAGTTTAAGGAAAAGAACAACATGTAGCATAAAATAAAGGTAACATAGGTCATAGTGATACTTGCCTTGCTCCGGAAAAGGATGAAGTCGCAACTCACGATGTTGTCTGATCTACCCTAACACATATATGATCATAAGTTAGATAAGAAAATCCCACTAAAAAAATCCTAGAAAGTGGTTAATGGTTTAACACAAATAATTCTTTTTAATTCTATAATAAATCATCCAAAATCCTAATTTAATCCAATATAATTCTGAAATAAAGATTAACCACAAGTTTTTGGCCTGGGAAAGTCACGACTACCAATTCGGGAACCGTGGCACGCAAATCGAGGCACATCATTGACTAAGTAGTCAAACGATACAAAATCCAAGACTTGAGTGTGCATCCTAGTAGATTTTAGTGCCAAGAGTGCACTGGAATCGACCATGCCCCAAAATCACGTTTTGGTCAAAGGATATTGCCATTGTGGCTAACCGTGACCAAATCGATGATTCGACGGCCAAAACCGAGTTCTATGAATTAATTAAAATACTAGATGAACGTATTAATTTCTAGAAAAATATATGTTATAAATCATTGTGTTAGCTTTTCGAAACTTCAAACGGTTCGTGATTCTTATTCCTGGTTCTCCCAAAATATCAAAAATACTGAAACGTGTCAGATTTTGGACAATTGGCACTCCACGAATTTTCCAGAATTTTAGGTTCAAAAGTTATGAAAACTAATTAGATATTCAGAAACTATACCTCGATACACTTCTAAAAATAATAGTACGTGAAAAGAACATTTGGATTGACGGCAATTGCTTCACGAAGTCGAAGGTTCCCTAGATCAAACCCCACTCTCTCTTTCCTTAATTCTTAAATGCGACAGGAAATTAATAATTAGGTTAACTCTATACTCCTATATAGATATTTGAGCCACAGCTCAGTGGCTAGATTTGAGCCACATGGCGATCATCTACGGCATCCCACTCTGATCGAATGGTTTAGGAGGCAGCCGTCTCAGCTCAGTCCGAGCCCGACTCCAATCCGGAGTGGCTCGGCTCCGATTGCGGCTCGGAGACCCGGGTCAGCGCAGACCCGCATAAGCAGGTTGCTGACAAGTAGGGCCCATTCCCTAATGGACAAAGACTGGCAAGTAGGCCAGAAAGCGGCTGACTGGATTTTTTTTTTAGGAAAAAGGATTTTTAAAATAGTTTTTAAACAATTTTTGCTTAGAAAAAATTAGAATAAATAATAAAAATAATCAAAAAATTATGGAAAAATTCTAGAAAATATAAAATATCATATTAAACTATAAAAAATATTTGGGGTCAACTATTGGTCTTAGGCTCGCCCAATAAATTCTAAAAATCCTAGAAAATAGGTTTTTTTCCTATGTTTAATTATCTAAAATATTCCAGAAAATGCCAATTTTTTTATAAATATACTTTTGTCCTTATAGAGCCCAAATACCATGCTTGGCTTCTATAATGACCCCGGTTTCTCTCATCAACAATTCTAAAAGCCTTTCAAAGTAATAATACTATAGTTAAAAATTACCAAAAAATTACCAAAAATTCTAGAAAATTCAAAAAATACTAAAATAACCTATTTGGCTATCTAAGTACCATAGAGACCATATATAACCAAGTGTTAGCATTTCACATATAGAAGTAGGTTCGTACTATTGCGATATAGAAATAAAATTCTCACAAAAAATCCCTAGCATTATTTAATCAAAAATAAAAATTTTGGTAGCGGATGCTACAAATATCAATAAAATGAACAATGTCTAAATATAAATACGATAAACAATATCCAATATAAAGGTAATATCTTATGATCGAGGATCTAATATAAACCAATCCGTGTACCATCGTGTCAAGTATCAAGTAAAACATCACTAAGTCCATGTATCATAGTAATGTTTAAGTAAAAAAAACTATCAAAGAATGTACTCGCCTATCGTCATGAGCTGTAAACAAAAATTAGTGTCCAAAATGGAGTCCAAGTGACCTACATATAAATTTTCATGTCAAAGAGTGATTTGGAATCATAAACATGCTTAACTAGTCTTTAGACTAGGTTCTAGGTCAACCGGGTAAAACTAGGTCATTACCCAATTGGGTTGGTCTATAATGTCATATCAGGTCAATTCTATGTTTTTAGGTCTTGACAATCTTATAGGTATGCCCATACGCATACTCTATGGCTTACCTTGGCTTCAAGACATTTCCCTTTAATGTCTAGGCATTACCTAAATCCATGTCATGTGTCTTTTCACATAATTTCTATATTCACATCTACCTATGGCATCTATTCATGACCATTGGTACATGTGCAATAGTAAACCCATAATTACCTTGGTAACCCAAACCTGGGTACACTAATATCTAAATCTACCCTTACCCCTTATACTATATCGATATTCATATTACATATGCATATCAATCCTCTATATAGCACATACTATATATATGCATGCCAATACTCATAGATATCAAGATACTACATATCAATACCATACTATGATACCCTATTATGATACACTACTATGATACCATCCACACATTTGTTCCCTTCTATCCTACTATCTTTAGGCATCTATACACCATAATCAATATATCTATGTATCTCTAAACCAATACCCATACATTCATATATATATACATTAACGCTCACATGCACACTCTAGTGCCCACTTTGACACACACAAGGGTACACACAAAATTAATACACACATACTACCTTGCAGTTACTCTCACACACTAATCCTTGATTTCAGTCTACCTAGATGTAGGCAAGGCTGCACTTCCCCAGTTTCCCCTGTCCTTACCGATAGAAGTTTGCACACTAAGACTACATAGACAATTACACACAACTGCAGACTATAGTTAGCACTGACTGCTATAGCCTAGGATTGGCAACTGCTGCTACTTTAATCTATAACTGAATTACCTAGGGAATTCCCAACACTGTTGCTACTCTCTTGCACATAGGATTGATACTCCTCTAACTGGTACTCGAGAGGTCCACATTCACATACTCACCTAGTATAGCAGGTTACTTAGATTGCTTAGTAGGTATACTGATAAACAAATGATACTCACTAGTATCAGCCCTTAAAGCACACTTATACAAACTCACTTCTCAAATCACAGACCACAAGTTCAAATATCTCTGCTGCCTATGCTACCAAGGCTACTACTGCTACTGCTTATTCTGCTGCTACTAGCGACTTACTGCTGCAGCTGCTGCCTGCAACTTGGTTGCTGCTGCAAGTGCTGCTAATGTAGTTTTTAACTACAGATGCTGCTGCTTATACTACTGCAATTGCCAATGCCCCCTACATAATTTCAGAAATTATAACCTTGTACACATGATTCTCATACTAGGTCCTCCATACAGTCCGCTACCTATCCACTACCAAATCCCATGATTCACCTAAACACACACATGACACTGATACAAGAAAACCCTCACCTAGGTTCTGTAGTAATAAGTATTTCACTATGTAAGGCCCCTAATTTTTGGGTTTTATTTTAAGTTATTTTATATTATTTTATATGAATATTTTAATTTATTAAAGTTAATGATGACTATGTTAGTAGTTTACCGTAGCTTTTATTTTTGAAGCACAACAAATATTGTTTTCTCAAATCCTGTTCCATATTTGAATTCTAGACTTGTCCACATTCAGTTTGATATATCATGTCCCATCTAAATTTAATTTTCAAAATTCTTTTGACTTCGTGCAATTTCGGGTCAACTCAGACTATTTAATTTTTATCATAATTCTAGGCCCAACTTCTAAATTGATTTTGGGACTTGACATAGATCCAAACCGTATGACCCAATATATGGTTTGATCCATGTTGAGTCTACAATACATATGCCTAGGGTGCACCATCCAATCGAGTTTCCATGTGCTATTTATTTGCAAATGGCACATGAGACTCATTAAATTGATTTTCGGGTCCAATTTGACTAGTAATGCTACTCGGACACTAACCGAGTCAACCCTACTAGTTAGAGCCTAACTATGAGTACCAAAACAAAGTATACATATATTTAAGAGAATTTTAGAGTTTTAATTGCAGCCATATGTAATTTCCTTATATATTTGGCTTGGTCAAACATCTAACCATAATAGGAAACCTATTAATAATAGTATGATTTGGAGAACCAAATCCTATCCAAATTAGATCAAACCAAAGCACATGCACTAAATATATATATAACTATCAAACCCTAACCATCCCCTTCTCTCATAACCGTCCACTACTCCACAAATCCCCCCAAACATAGCGGCCACCACTCCAAACCCGAAACCCTAGCCGACCCCCTTTCTTCACAAAATATAATTTCTTCTCGATTTCTGCGCCAACCACCACCACTTGGATGTCCCTCTCAACATCCCCTTCCACCCTATAAACTGTAGGAGCAACTATGTGGCCGTTAGAGAGGTACACGATGCGCTACTTGGGCCGAAACTCCGCCGAATCGAAGTCTGAAACGTCACAGCAGGTTAGTCGACTTGTAGATTATATTTCATCCAGTTTTTCTCATCCGTTTCTCCTCAAACTAAATTTGAGAGTTAAATTTGTATGTCTAATCCAACCTAGGATCGTCGGATCTCCTAATTCCAAGCGGTTTGCCCGTGGCGTTGATTCTACGACAGGGTATCCTGAACTAACAAATTCTATTGTGGGCCACTTTTCACCTATCTAAGGTCATTTTCTAAACTTTCTATATTTTTGTTCAGAATATAGACATCGATACCTTTCCGACTCATATCAGAAAGTTAGGTTTTGCATCTGTTTGCTATTTTTAAAAATTTATGATGCTATATTACCGAATACTGAAAAATTCTGTTTACTTGTGTCCAAAAGTGTCAAAGCTACATGAATCCATATTAAAATTTATTTTGTGCAAGATTTATTATTATAAATACTATTTTAACTAATTTTTGTAATTTTTATAGAATTTATTAATTTTATTTAATCGTTGTTTCGGGACTAAATTAATGTGTTGAATTGAGGAAGTCATATGTGGCATTGACATAAGACCTCTTGTGAAAGGGTTTCCATATTGAAAATATAATTATAGAAATATATAAGTATTTTTAAATAAATTCTGGAATTTAAATATATTATTTTATTATAATTGTAAACTATTTATGAGAGATTTTGTTACCTATATGTACTTATATAATAGATGCAGTGTCGTAAGAACGTTATGGCAACTAGGAGGCGTAGATACTCATATAAATTATATATGGTGTGTTGATATAAAATATTAAATATAGTATATTATTATAGGTGATCTTGGGAGGATAGACAAGGACACAGGAGTTGGACAGGCTTACCCGCATACAGTAGTTACAGGCAAGCGTGTCTTGCCTTCGTTACAGATCTTTCTTTTTCGTCTTGTTGTCTTTTTTTCTTAGCATTGCATGACGTAGGACGTTGATACTTTGTGTCCATTTATAGACGGGTATCGATGTCATGATAGTGACATCGAGTATTGACATTAGGCATTACGTAAATACTGATGTGTCTATTGACATGTTTGACCACAGGACACCGACACGTTCATGATGCAAGATTTACATGACTATTCGTAGTATTGACCTCGTGTTAGCATTCTAGATTTCTTTATCAGGATTGCTTTTACTTTCGAGATAACTGTACAGACTTGACATTGCTAGATTCTAGACATGAGGACTGGAAGAACTTGACTACAATATGAGACCTATTGTCGTGTGGCCCATTGTTTAGTGACCTTTATCTCTGTAGCAGAGTAAGGGATTATCACTGTCGAGAATTGATTGTCCTTGGTTCCACGACACAGGTACTGGGGACAATACCCTACTGAGGTGCTAGTGAGCCTTAGTGAAAGGGGTCTGGTATTCTAGAAAAGTATTTCACTTACATAGCACATAGACGGATACAGTAGATTGTCTTAGTTCATATTTTTATTTTTATACCTTGGCATGTATATTATGCACCTTGCTAGTTCTCTGAGGACCTGACTATTTCCCAGGCTTAGACGAAGCTGAAGACTACCCAGAGGTTTACGGTTCGGAAGATGAGACCGGAGGCGTACCGGTACAGAAGGACGAGATAGTGCCAGAGGATTTTTCGTGATCATGTTATCTTTATATTTAGTCTTGCTACATTATTTCTTTTTCTTTTCATCAGACTTGTAGTTGATTTGTACTTTGTTTCTATTTCTGTAGTTTTGGGATGTTTTATCCGCATAGACTTTATTACTTTTATTGTTGGATATTTGAGATATTTTTTATTATTTATTCTTGATCTCTTTGTGGCTCTATGGATATGATTAGATGTATATACCTGTGGACTGTGTTGTATTTCTTAGTGTTATCATGATATACAGCTTAAGTATTTCGCTAATGGGCATGTTGTGTAGCTTAGCCCATTGGTGAAGTGCTGCTGGCATGTATTCGTATACATGATCCTACGTATTTTGGGACTGGGTGTTACATATTTTTGTGGTGGCCCATGCAGGTCTACATTAATCACTTCGGTTTCGTTACGTTACTGTACCGACGTAAGCCTGCAAATAGAATAGGAAAGACCCATAGGATCACATCCACACGCTTGATACTTCTTTGACTTCGTTTCGAACTCTCACTTGACTTCTTGATTTGTATCCAGTTTGATTATGTTCTACCGTAATCCTTATTTATTTATGCTAGCAAAAAAATCTTCATAATGGATGATCTTCCCTTACTATCATATTAGAAAAGCAGAGGGATAGACACTAGAAGTCATAGGTGCAGGTAGAGTCTTCATGAATTTTGCGAAGTCGTAGTGATACCTAGGATAATCGTACTACTACGAGCCTGTAACTAATTAAAGAATAGGACTTGAGGATACATCCACAAACATGATTATAGACTTTTCTCAGACTCTTCAGCATGATTGCTTTCATGTTATCTTATTTCTTAATATGATTGCTTTTGTATTCTTCCTTACTCGTGATTTGACTAAACCCTTCCCTATTGACTTCTTGAGTAAATCTTCTCGTTCATTTTCGCTAATCGGTTGGAAACTGCCTTATTGATTGGTTCAAGGAAAAGTTTGAGAAATTATATTTATCCTTGTATTATGGAATCAAATTTTTTGTAGCATGAAAAATACTGGCGAGGTAGGACTTCAGATAACGGCATCTTGGCTACATATGTTTCTCAAATTCTACTTGAACCATATCCTATGCATGTTGACATTTTTCCTATATTTTCATAAAAATTTAATTCGAAAGTATTTTATGGATTTGGCCAAGATAAGCTCAAGAACCTGTATTATATGGCATGGCAGATGTGCACTGCAGCCATCCGTCGTATTATGGAACAAGAAAGTTATTTGCGGCCAGATGCACACTGTCGTGGCAGTAACTTCACGTGGCATAAACACGGAGATATATGGTTCTCGAGTCTTACCTAGATTATGTCCTATGCATCTTGTTTGGCTTCACATCGTTCTTGGAAATAATTCGATAAACCTTCCTGCTTTGCTTGACCCTATCGTTGTTTGAAATTGGTATATAGGTTTATTTGACCCAGTTTTAGGTTCTCGTTACCTTCTACTTATTAAATAAATAAAATAGTTAAACCTTATAATTGTATTATAGAATATAATTAAGATAGATTATTGGTGTAATTATGAGGATGGGTAGCTAGAAATGGATAAGTTTTTTAGAGATGGATCTTAGTAAAATTTTGAGTCGAGTATGCGTGTCTGGATATCGGATGCGTAGAGCCTATTAGGAGAAATTGCTAGGAGTGAACTGACGAGTATCATTGAATATTTTATAATACTATACCTATAATAGAATGGTACGACTAGTGGTATTAGAATTCTTCTGCAGTAAACACTTAATCTTTTTTTTCCTAGCTTATTTTCGAGAAGCATCTTAGAGTTGTGTTGGGAGTATTAAGGAAGGAGAGATTGTATGCTAAGCTTAGCAAGTGTGAATTTTGCCTTGATAGAGTTCCTTTCCATGGATACATTATCTCGGGAGAAGGACTTTCAGTTGATCAGGAAAAGATAGCTACTGTAGAGTCTTGGCCGACATCAACATCGGTTGCAGAAGTTAGGAGTTTTCTCGGACTTGCATGGTATTACCGCAGGTTCGTAGAGAATTTCCTACAGATTGCAGGGCCGATGACACGGTTGACCCGTAAGGATCAGGAGTTCCAGTGGATAGAAGATTGTCAGAAGGCTTTTGAAGAGTTGAAGAAGAGGTTGACCTCAACACCTATTTTGACGCTTCCTTCTGGATCGGGAGGATTCGTTGTATATAGTGATGCGTCGGGTAGTGGACTTGGATGTGTTTGGATGCAACACGGAAGGTCATAGCATAAGCATCGAGGTAACTAAGGGCACATGAGAAGAATTACCCTACTTATGATTTGGAGCTAGCAGTTATGATTTTTGCATTGAAGATGTGGAGTCATTTTTTGTACGGAGAGTATGGAGAGATTTACATATCATATGAGCTTGAAGTATGTCTTCACGCAAAATGAGTTGAATATGAGACAGAGGCGGTGGTTGGAGCTCATGACAGACTATGACATAGATTTACAGTACCATCCTGGCAAGGCGAATGTAGTAGCGGCTGCTTTAAGTCGGAAGCCTACTGTATATTTTTTGACAGCTCAGCCACAGTTATTAGAGGATCTTCAAGAGCTTGGAATAAAAGTCATTATGCTGGGACAATAATTAGTACTTGCCAATCATGAAGTATAGTGGTCACTTGTGGATAGAATCAAGGCAGCATTACCTACAGATGCAAGATTTTGAAGACTTCGCAAGAGAAAAGAGGTGAGAGCTACAGATACTTAGACCAGAGCTTGTGACGTAGACAGTCGAGAAAGTGAAGCGGATTCAGAGTCATCTTCAAAGATCGGCAGAAGCATTGGGCCGATACGCATCATCGACCACTAGAATCCAAGGAGGGAGAGCATGTATTTCTGAGAATTTTATCGACTCGCGACACTAATAGATTTGGAAGTAGGAGGAAGTTGAGTCCAAGGTATATTGGACCGTTTGATATCATTGAGCGTGTAGGAGAGGTGGCATATCATCTTGCATTACCCCCATCACTAGAGGGAGTGCATGATGTATTCCATGCCTCACAGTTGAGGAGGTATGTTATTGATCCCTGGCATGTGGTCGATCACTATGAGATTACGGTGGGACCCAATTTATCATACGAGGAGCAGCCGATAGGTATCTTGGATACGAGTAAGAAGACGCTCAGAGGGCAGACGATTAGACTGGTTCGTGTTGCATGGAGGCACCATTCTTCAGAAGAATCAACTTGGGAGCATGAAGATTCTATGCGTGAGCGTTATCCCCACTCATTCGTAGATGTCGATAAGTCTTAGCTTAATTATTCTTATGATAAGTTTTTTTTTATATAGAATTGTGTTACTTTTAATTTTGAGGACAAAATTTTCTAAGGAGGGTAGGTTGTAAGCCCCCTGATTTTTGGATTTTATTTTAAATTATTTTATATGGATATTTTAATTTATTAAATTTAATGATGATTATGTTATAGTTTACCGTAGCTTTGATTTTTGAAGCACAACAAATATTGCTTCTCAAATCCACTTCCATATTTGAATTCTAGGCTCGTCCACCTTCAATTTGATATATCATGTCCCATCTAAATTTACTTTTCAATATTTTTTGACTTTGCACAATTTTGGGTCAACTTAGACTATTTGATCATTTATCGTAATTCTAGGCCTAACTTCTAAATTGATTTTGGGACTTGACATAGATCGAAACCGTATGACCCAATATATAGTTTTGACCCATGTTGAGTCTACAATGCATATGCCTAGGGTGCACCATCCAATCGAGTTCCCATGTGCTACTTATTTGCAAATGGCACATGAGACTCATTAAATTGATTTTCGGGTCCAATTTGACTAATAATGCTACCCGGACCCTAACCTAGTCAACCCTACTAGTTAGAGCCTAAGTATGAGTACCAAAACAAAGTATACATATATTTAAGGGAATTTTAGATGTTTAATTATAGCCATATGCAATATTCCCTTATATATTTGGCTTGGTCAAACATCTAACCAAAATAGGAAACCTATTAATAATAGTATGATTTTGAGAACCAAATCCTATCCAAATTAGATCAAACCAAAGCCCATGCACTAAATATATATATACCTATCAAACCCTAACCAACCCGCTCTTTCATAACCGCCCACTACTCCACAAATCCCCCAAACCTAGCGGCCACCACTCCAAACCCGAAACCCTAGCCGACCCCCCTTTCTTCACAAAATATAATTTCTTCTCGATTTTTGTGCCAACCACCACCACTTGGACATCTCAATCAACATCCCCTTCCACCCTAGCAACTGTAGGAGCAACCTTGCGGCCGTTAGAGAGGTGCATGATGTGCTACTTGGGCCGAAACTCCGTCAAATCGAAATCTAAAACGTCACAACAGGTTAGTCGACTTGTAGATGATGTTTCATCCACTTTTTCTCATCCGTTTCTACTCAAAGAAAATCTGAGAGTTACCTTTGTATGTCTACTCCAACCTTTGATTGCCAGATCTCCTAGTTCCAAGCAGTTTGCCCGTGGTGTTGATTATACGACAGGGTATCCAGAACTGACGAATTCTGTTACAGGCCACTTTTTGCCTCTCTAAGTTCAGTTTCTAACCTTTCTATATTTTGTTTCAAAATCTAGACATCGATACATTTTCGATGCATATCTGAAAGTTAGGTTTCGCATTCGTTTGCTATTTTTAAAAATTCATGACATTTGCCATGTCACCGAATACCGAAAAAATTCTATTTACTTGTGTCCAAAAGTGTCAAAACTCCATGAATCCATATTAAATTTTATATTATGCAAGTTTTAGCATTATAAATACTAGTTTAACTAATTTTTTGTAATTTTTACAGAATTTATTTATTTTATTTTATCGTTGTTTCGGGACTAAATTAATGTGTCGAATTAAGGAAGTCATATGTGGCATTGACATAAGACCACTTGTGAAAGAGTTTCCCTATTGAAAATATAATTATAAAAATATATAAGTATTTATAGATAATTTTTAGAGTTTAAATATATTATTTTATTATAATTGTAAAGTATTTACGAGAGGTTTTGTTACCTATATGTACTTATATAATAGATGCAGTGTCGTAACAACGTTAGGGCAACTAGGAGGCGTAGATATTCATATAATTTATATATGGTGTGTTGATATAAAATATAAAATATAGTCTATTATTATATGTGAGTTTGGAAGGATCGACAAGGACAACGGAGTTGGACAGCCTTACATGCAGACAGTAGTTACAGGCAAGCGTGTCTTGCCTTCGTTACAGATCTTTCATTTTTGTCTTGTTGTTTTTTAGTTGCATTGCATGACGTAGGACATTGATACTTAGTATCCATTTATAGACCGGTGCCGATGACATGATAATGACATCGAGTATTGACATTAGGTATTACGTACATACTGATGTGTCCATTGACACGTTTGACCACAGGACACCGACACATTCATGATACGAGATTTACATGACTATTCGTGGTATTGACCTCGTGTTAGCCTTCTATATTTCTTTATCAGGATTGCTTTTACTTTTGAGATAACTGTACAGACTTGACAATGCTATATTTTAGACATGGGGATTGGGAGAAATTGATTACAATATCAGACCTATTGTTGTGTGACCCATTGTTTTGTGACCTTTATCTCTGTAGCAGAGTAAGGGATTATCACTGTCGAGAATTGATTGTCCTTGGTGCCACGACACAGGTACTGGGGATAATACCCTGCTGAGGTGCTAGTGAGCCTTAGTGGAAGGGTCTGGTATTCTAGAAAAGTATCTCACTTACATAGCACATAGACGAATACAGTAGATTGTCTTAGTTCATATTTTTATTTTTGTACCTTGGCATGTATATTATGCACCTTGCTAGTCCTCTGGACCTGGCTATTTTCTAGGCTTAGACGAAGCTGAAGACTACCTGAAGGTTTACGATTCGGGAGCTGAGACCGTAGGCGTACCAGCACAAAAGGACGAGATAGTGCCAAAGGATTTTTCGTGATCATGTTATCTTTATATTTAGTCTTGCTACATTATTTTCTTTTCTTTTCATCAGACTTGTAGTTGATTTGTACTTTGTTTCTATTTCTGTGGTTTCGGGATGTTTTATCCGCACAGACTTTATTACTTTTATTGCTGGATATTTGAGACATTTTCTTGTTTATTCTTGATCTCTTTGTGGACTATGTGGAAGTGATTAGATGTATATACCTGTGGACTGTGTTGTATTTCTTGGTGTTATCATGATTTACAACTTAAGTATTTCGCTAATGGGCATGTTGTGTAGCTTGGCCCATTAGTGAAGTGCTGCTGGCATGTATTCGTATACCTGGTCCTACGTATTTTTGGACTGGGGTGTTACATACTACTAGATATTGTTGCCTCAAACCTATTGTTGTCCCTTATTACTGCACACACACATGCCCTATGTATTACATTGTGCTATGCATATGTGCAATCCTGCAGTAGATTCCTATACTGCTGCCTTGCAGAACTTTCCTACATATGCTGCATCCTTCTTCACTCAGGAACTCCCCCTACACTCTCCTCTCCTGCTACACATGGCTGAATTTGCACTTTATAGCACTGCTCTACATTGATGCACATGGTTCAATCATCCCTATTATAGGACATTGCTACTACTAAATCTGCATCACTGGATACCTACACCTAACACTTCTAATCATACACATTTACCCACATGAATAATTGCAGACACATGCTACTCCTTAACACTCTTAACTGATACACTAGTGCTACACATCCCTGCTCACACATAAATATTATACTGCCCTGCAGTTCACTGGATACACAGACCCTAATTCTTTTCCTTGATACATGTATATATAAGCTCCATGATTCCAATTCCCAAATTAAACTCATGATACCCAGTGGTAGCCACATAACCACATCTATATGAACATACATATATAATGAAGCATGTAGACATTAATACAAACATCTAGATTTACCACAATTCCTATATTACCCTTTTCTATGCATATGAGTATAGCAATGACACCTATAAAGCAAATATACAATAGAATTTTATATGGACACATATTAGAGTAGTAGATCTATACAATTATATAGGAATTGACACGCAAGAGACACAATTCTACATGAATCACCAAATCTAATCATGCGTATCATGGTGTACCATGACACAATCACTATGTATCCAATTATGGACACAAGTACAAGCCAAATTGACACTAAATTTCCTTTGGGAATGTGCCAAACACTTTATGGTCATAATTTATAATTTACACAAGTTGAGCATAGAAATCATCATTCTAAAAACCTAGATCTACCAAATTGAATACTTCTAACAACTATATCTAGCATTAGAGAGTTAATTTCACCTATGAGAGGGTTCCTATAAGTTCAGTTGGTGTTTTTAACCATGAAAATGATGAAAAATAGAGAATTATCCAACTTGTGTGTCCCTCCTTTCTAGAACTTCAAATTTAGACACAAAAAAGTCGAATCGGACACAATCCTTCTTGCTTGGACTCCTCTTTAAGCTTTCTTTGTTCTCTAAGCCTCTAGTTCTCCAATAGAAGAAGAATGAGTGGATTTGGTGGAGAAATGGGTGTTGGAATTCTAATTCTAGATCTAGAAATTTGTGGGAATAGAAATAAATGGATAGAGAGAAGCTTGGAGAAGAAGTAAGAAACTTATGGAAAGAAATTGAATTGGAATGTTCTACTAGTGGTCCACCATGTCATCTAACCTAATAGAATATTCTATTCATGACACTATCTCTAATTAATTCTAATTAACTAACATTCTAGCTAATACTAGTTGGTAATAACTATATAATTAACAACATACAAAATTACTAAAATACCTCTAAGGTGAAAAGTGGTGATTACAAATCTACCCACCCCCTCCCCCCAAAAAAAAATAATTTTCTCCTCAAAATTAAAAGATATAGGTAAGCCTGAACAAAAGGATATCTTATGGTTGAAAAGATAGGGTATCTCTCACATATCTCATCTTTTGTCGTCTAGATGAATATGACTAATCTATCCCTATCCCCTATATAGCCACAACCATGGTCTAAGAAAATCTTCTCTAAAAACTTGCAAGCATACAATTCTGTTAAAGAGGAAATCATTCACTGATTATCAAACATGCATGGTTATGAACTCAACTAGTCAAGATTCTTTCGGTCTCCATAAGGGTACAATTTAACACTAGCATAACAATTAATGATGCAACTATAAGATACTAAATCAAACAAATCAATAAATGGAAAGGAAAAGAACAGAACCTGCAAACCCAGCATATGCATTATCGGTCTCCTCGATCGTCATTACAAAAGTTCTGTCCTGCTGGGGTGTCTCCTTCCTCGGTTGTTGGACAATTTGTTGTGCCACAGGTGGCCTAGCTGGACCCCTTTGATCTGGTGAGCTGGATGGTGAGGATTTAGGAGACAATCCTTCATATAGTGTCCCATAGAGCCATAGTACAAACAGAATCCAAGCCTCTACCAACAGCTCTTCCAAACATGATCTAGCCACTTGCAAAAGTGACAGGTAGGAGCCTGCTGAGTCTGTCTCGGAGTCTGCTGTTGAACCTGCTGAACTGGGGCTCGAGCAGGTTCATAAAGTTGTTGTTGAGTCGGAGCTCTTACTGGTGGGCGATACACCTGATAGGTTTGGCAAACTCACTTCTAAATATGGGGACACTTCGCCGGTCCTGAGCTATAATCACCCCTGTTGGATCACGGGCACTCTTGTGCCTAAGGTCCAAGTCTTCCTCTGCCACTTGAGCTCCTGTTACTATATCAACAGAAGTCGTATCTCAACTCGTAGTAACATGCACTCGGATCTCCTTGGCCAAACCCTTCTGGAATTTGAGAGCTCTCTCTACATGATCCTTGACCATGTACTTTATGAAGCGACTCAATCTGCTGAATTTCGTAGCGTACTCGTCTACAGAAATGGCCACAACCCAATAGACTCATAGTTAAGTGATTTTTATCAGTTATTTGATTGGATCCCCATTATGCACAACTCAATATTTTCATTTCCATAATAGGTAACTTATTAAATCTTTTGAGATACACTTAGATATAACTTATGCATTTGACCATCAAACCTTACTAATTTACCCAAACCTTCACCTATCAAACCCTAACATATATAACCTCAAAACCTTATATTTTAATCCATATTTCTGGTTGCCCTCTCTCTTCTACCTACTCAAACCCAATGGCACAACCAGCTAGGCCGAACGCACCCACGCTCTAGGCCGACAGCCCAAAAACTACCATTTTTAACCTCCGTTTGTCGCACCACCACCACCACAATGACCCTAATAGATCCCTCGTCAATCCTATCAAGCCCCGGAGGAGTCTCGTCTACTTGTTTGGTCGTTAAAGGCCGAACTTGAAGGTTATTTTCAACCATAATATAAATTTTGAACCCAGGTTTGACATCTTTGTACATGGGTTTCATCTACTTTTAATGAATCCTTAGCTACAAAACTAATTCTAACATGTAGCTCTTTGTGTTTACTTTTATCTCCAAGAGCCACCTCACGTGGATCTTCATCGTTTGTCCGTGGCGCTCGTTACATAAAAGTTGGTCCAGGTTAAACCAATTTCGGTGCGCGATTTTTTTGGGCAACTTGTTAAGCCTTTCGACCTCAAACAAAATATTGATAACGAACCTAACATCCCTCTATAGAATCTTATAATGCTCTATAATGATCTCGTTGAGTTTTTCATATATTTATGCACCCATTTTTGTCGTACAAATTATTGAACATCAAATCCATTGAATCTAGTATTTTTGTCGTTCTCTAAACTTCGTAGTATTTTCATAAGATACATGTCATGTACTTTCTGATATAAATCATATTTTTAAAATATTTTTTTGATTTATTTCAGAATTTAAAATCCTTATTTTTCTATAAATTGTTGGTTCCAAACGACTTGACAAAGTGGAATGTTTGCGTTGCTAGTTAAGCTTGTTGATTTGATACTTTGTTTTCTTGAAATCTATTTAATTTAATAATGTCTAGAATTATTTTTATTAATTATTCCAAAATTAATATGAAGTAATTTATTTTATAAAAAATATTAACATGATACTATATATAGTAGATACGGCTATATTGTGCTACTAGTTTGATATATTAATTAGCTACTTTGTTTTCTTATGATTAATATATCAAAATAATGTTTATAAATATATTTTATAAATATATTTTATAAATATTTTACAATTAAAAACTATTATGTTTATATATTTATATTTTTTCAATCAAGGTGACAACTTGTCAATATTGTGCTCCTACTTAGATATATTGACTAGATACTTTATTTCCTTGTAAATACTATAATTAAATATTGTTTAGAAATATTTTTTAACTGTTTTAGAATATATATATATATATAAATTTATGTTTACAAAAATATTATTTTAATAAAATAGCATGATGATATATATATATAGTACTAATAGTTATATTTGGTTATAGACTAGTTTAGTTAGATTATGCCTAGTTTAGACCATATATGATATGGATATGTATGGCATGTGTGATGTTATTGAGTTGGCATTGATGGTTAGTTATTATTATATTCTAGGAGTTCGTGACCGTTCAGCTGAGATTGCTGGAGTCAGACCATTGTTGTATACCTTTTTCGAGATTCCAGGCAAGATATCTTGCCATACTTGCACTGTTTAAATTCATAATATTGGGATTGTATTTGTTAGTGTTATTCTCTAGTTGGTGCATCCAAGTATGACTTGGTTCCATCGATGGTGATGGTGATGTCAATGTATGTGTGCATGTGTATGACTTAGTATGTATGAGACTTTCTTGTTAGTTGTGGAGTTATTATCAATAACTTCTATGCCTTGTGACATATCATACACAACATTGTGAGTGAGATTTATTATATTGGCATGAGTTTACACAACCAGTTCGCTACTGGTATGGTGTAGCATTTGGTTTACTAGAATTTATTTTTAAATTTGGAGGATTTTTTTATTAATAGGTAATGGTTAGAATCATTATTAATTATGTTTTAATTTTGATATCACAAGGGTTCGTACCTAAGCCTATAGGTGAAATATGATAAAATTTGCTCATATATGGTTACTAGGGTCCATAGATAGTCGCAAATATGTCATTTTATTTTTTTGGATTTTTTGGTAATTTTTAAATAATTTTAATCTATTATATTTTTATTTTTAAAGAGTTATAGGATTTACTATAAGGCCACACGAAGACATTTTTGCGTCCAACATTTTTAGATAGACTCTAGGCATCTAGAAATAATTTATAGATTTTTTTTTAGGAAATTTTAAGATTTTCTGTGAATTATTTGGAATTATTTGGGGGTTAAAAGGGTTAAAAACTAGTTTTCTAAAATTAGAAAAGGAAAAGAAAAAAACAAATAAAAAGCCACACCCCAATCCTGGGCCTACCTGGCAGCCACACAGGAGGGGCAGCGGGCCCCAGGTGGCAGTCTGTGGGGGCGGGTGAGACAAGGACTTAGAGCTGCGCAAGGAATCCTAGACGGGCTTGGAGCTAGCGGCTAAGCCGAGCCAAGCAGGGCTTGGCTCTGGGCCGTTAGATTTCAACGTGGACGCACAAGATGCTGCCACATGGCAGATTTTAGCCAACTCCTAACTGCACACTGAATCCTCTCTCCCTATATATATAGGTATATAGTTTATTATTTTCGAAAACCTAGAAATCCAGTAGCTCTATTTGGAGAAAGAGTTCAAGTAGAGTTCTCGACTTCGTAGAGCGATTGCCGCCAATCTTGACGTGCTTTTTGCATGCCATTTTTTTCTGAAGCATATCGAGGTTACTTTTTAGGATATCTATTTTGTTTTCTGGAATTTTGAGTATGAAGTTTTGGATAATTATTTGAGTGTCGGTTGTCCAAAATAGAAGCATCGCACGGTTTTCATGATTTCAAGAGATCTAGAACTCTGATTCGCGATCCGTTTGAAGTTTTGGAAAGCTAACACAAAGGTCACATAACTTTCTCAAAAATTTAGAAGTTCATCTATTATTTTGTTTTTCTCGTAGAATTCAGATTTGGTCAACGATTCATCGATTTGGTCACGGTTAGCCATAATGGTGATAACTTTTGACCAAATCGTAAATTTGTGGCACGGTCGATTCCAGTGCACTTGTGGTGCTGAAATCTACAAGATTGTATATTCAAATTTTGAGTTCTAGTTAGTCAATAATATGCTTTAGTTTGCGTGCCACGAGTTTCGAATTTGGAACCGTGACTTTACTCGGCCAAAAATTTGTGTTTAATTTTTATTTCAGATAATAATTAGGTTAAATTAGGATTTTAGATAATTTATTCCAGAATTAAATGGAATTAATTAGTTTAAACCATTAGCCACTTTTTAGGATTTTTAGAGTAGAAATTTTAGATCTAACTTGTGGTTGTTTATGTGACGGGGTTGATAGGGCTACGACTTCTTGAGTTTGTGACTTTATCATCTAGCGGAGCAGGCAAGTATCACTATAACCTATGTTGTCTTTATTTTATACTACTTGTATCTTCATATCGTCTTTTCACTGTTACTTCTTTATAATTCATGTTGTCGTTTTTCTAGATTCATCATGATACTATTTGTGCACGAGAATTAGAATCGTTAGGATATATATACATATTCATGTCTTACTTCTTGTTTATCATGTTTACTGTTTATCATATTGCTAATGTTTTACCGTAATGAACATGTATCGTGAGCGAGTCGGGTGGGGAAATACAACAAGTAAGCATGTGGTCAATGAATTGAATAAAGACTTCCTATATTTTGATTGCATAATATCATTGATGCACCACATGTATGACTGACGTATATCCCAAGCCGTCTATATAAAGAAAGTTAGTATTCTAAAACACACAGTACACATGACTTGATCATTGCTTCTATAGTGTTGTGTTCCACTGAGTCTATTTCATATTGGGATCATGTCATAGTAGTACTCTTCTTATCATAACGAGTTATGCCTATAGTTATCTTCATTTACCTTCCTTATTATTGTTTCTTCATGCATATATACTATATTGTGTAATGTAGTGTTACGATGATCTTTCTCCAATCCTGACTGAATAACTATTTTTCAGCTTTAGACGACGTAATCTGTCCCGAGGTCTACGACGAGTATGTTGGCGACACTGACGTCACTAGCGTACCCGATTCTAACACTGATGTAAATTATTATATTTTCTTTTTTATGCATTTACAATAGTTAGTTGTTATAGCTATGGGTTCTAGTTTATCTATTCCTTTTTCTTTTACTTGGTTTGTTCCTGAGACTATCTGAGTTGTAATGGATTATTTGACGACTATCTTTAGTTTTTTTATTGAGAATATTGGATATTATTTTTGGTGAATTGATGGCTTAGTTGTGGATGATATGTGCATGTTATTCTTGTTGTGGACCATCATTATCCTAGACAACGTAGTACCACCAATGTTGCGGTGTAGGCTGGACTTGGTTACGCACTCGTATCCTAAAAGTGGGAGCAGGTCGTGACATATGGAAGGTTCATGTGTCGTTACATATAGAGTTAGATTGTGTCTAGCTTAGTCACTCGTATTGAGATATGGGTTGTTCGAGTCATTGATATGACTAGTGCAATTCATGGGCGAGGAATACTATTAATAGGCATATGAGAAAGCCACATATTAGCCTTATAGTTGTCCAGTTATGGGTTTATGGTTTCCCGATTATAAGTGTATTGCTAGTGGATATATCCGGCAATGGCCCTGACTACTTGTCATATACGATCGGAAGGTATTCTAGTATATAAGCCACTAGCGGATGCTATGCTTTATTCCTTTACCTACCCATACGTACGAAAGTCATCTTCGACATGCAAACACATAGATGGTTAGTAAGCCTTATTATTTACTTATTTATTTATTCAATTTATATGTGGCTTATTTTTTGTATCTTGTTACGTCCCTCTGAGGACCCGTTGATCTCTCCAGGTATTTGCTGAGCAGTTAGTATAGAGTAGTTGGTCAGGTGTTGAGTGCTGCACCAAGATTTTAGGTATATATTGCTGATATTTTTATTAATCCTTATTCACATTTTGTCTTCTATTGATTCACACTTCTATTTTAGCCTACTATTTTACAAGCTTATTTTTTTCGAGCTTGTTCGAACATGTATATTAACTGTGGTCAACTTTAATATATTATGTTCATTCTTGATATTCATTCCTTATTGTGGATTAAGCTATAGTTTAGTTAGCTTATGTTTTGACAGCGTAGTACGTCTGGTGTAAGTTCATTAAATTGGAAACTTATTGTCTCAATTTACTATATATTTTGGAATTGGGACGCGACTAGGTGTGTGTGCACTAAGGAAGGGCAACAACAGGTTTGATGCAGCAATGTCCAACAGTAAACTACTTATCATGGCAGAACCTGAGTGAGGGTTTTCTTGTGTCAGTGTCATATGCGTGTGTATAAGTGTATTAGGTGATTTGGCAATAAATAGGTAGCAGACTGCAGGGAAGACCTAGAATGAGAATCATGTGTACAGGATTTTAATTCCTAAAATCGTGGAAGGGAGTAGTAGAAATTGTTGCAGTATAAGCAGTAGCAGCTGCTGCAGTTAAAAACTGCATTAGCTGCACTTGCAGCAGTAACCAAGCTGCAGGTAGCAGCTGTAGCAGTAAGCTGCTAGTAGCAGCACTAGCCTTGGTAGCATAGGCAGCAGGGATATTAGAACCTGTGTAGTTTGTGATTTGAGGAGTGAGTTTGTTGAAGTACTTTAGAGGCAAATACCAGTGAGTATCAGTTGTGTATCAGTGTACCTACTAAGCAATCTAAGTAATCTGCTATACTAGGTGAGTGTGTTAATGTGGACCTCTCAAGTACTAGTTAGAGGAGTATCAGTCCTATGTACAAGAAATTAACAACAGTGTTAGGAATTCCCTTGGTAATTCAGTTATAAATTGTAGTAGCAACAGTTGCCAATCCTAGGCTGCAGCAGTCAGTGCTAACATTAGTATGAAGTTGTGTGTAAGTGTCTGTATAGTCATAGTGTACAGACTTGTGTTGGTAAGGGATGGAGGAAAACTGGTGCAGTGAAGGCTTGCCTACAGCTAGGTAGACTGAAATCAAGGACTACTGTGAG
This sequence comes from Iris pallida, assembly GCA_029216955.1. Taxonomy (NCBI): domain Eukaryota; kingdom Viridiplantae; phylum Streptophyta; class Magnoliopsida; order Asparagales; family Iridaceae; genus Iris; species Iris pallida. The sequence goes on along the minus strand of JANAVB010026199.1, from coordinate 29,292,403 downwards.
AGTAACTGCAAGGCAGTATTTGTATGTATTGATTTTTTTTTGTGTATACCCATGTGTGTGTCAAAGTGAGTGCTAGAGAGTGTGTGTGTATAAATGTATATAGGTAGGAATGTTTGAGTATTGGTTTAGAGATACATAAATATATCGATTATGGTGTATAGATGACCAAAGATAGTATGATGGAAGGAAACAAATGTGTGGATGGTATCATAGTAGTGTATCATAATAGGGTGTCATAAAGTTTGGTATTAATATGTAGTATTTTGATATCTATTGAGTATTGGCATGCATATATAGTATGGGGCTACATAGAGGATTGATATGCATATGTAATGTGAATATGGGTAGAGTATAAGGGATAAGGGTAGATTTAGATATTAGTGTACCTAGGGTTGAGTTACCAAGGGGATTATGGGTTTACTATTGCACATGTACCAATGGTCATAGATAGATGCCATAGGTAGATGTCATATAGAAATTATGTGAAAAGACACATGGTATAGATTTGGGTAATGCTTAGACATTAAAGGGAAATGTCTTGAAGCCAAGGTAAGCCATATGGTAAGAGTATGGGCCTTCCTATAGGATTGTCAAGACCTAAAAAATCTAGAATTAACTTGATGTGACAATATAGACCAACCAGTAATGACCTAGTCTTAGCCGGTTGACCTATAATTGACCTAAAACCTAGTTTAAAGACTAGTTAATTATGTTTATGATTCCAAATAACTTTTTGACATGAAAATTCATATATAGGTCACTTTGACTCTAGTTTGGATACTCATTTGTGTTTACAGCTCAGGATGACAGGCGAGTACATTCTATGATAGTTTTATTTAATTGATGATTACTATGATACATGTACTTAGTGAAGTTTTACTTGATTCTTGACATGATAGTACACTGATAGGTTTATATTGGATCATCAGTCATGAGATTTTACCTTCATATTGGACATTGTTCATCATATTGATATTTAGACATTGTTCATTGTATTGATATTAGACATTATTTATTGTGCAGATTTTAGATATTGTTGTTGGCACAGTTTATTTTGATAGCATCTTCGTAGTCTAGTTTTCTCTATATTTCAGCTAACAGATAATCTTTCAAAAGCTCGCCTACAATCAGTTCTGTCCATTCTAGACGAGTCATCAAAGCCTTATGGACGTTTCTAAAAGAAGACTGAAGGAAAGACCAGCGTTCCTTAAAGACGGCTCTCAACAGATTCAAGATTTCGAGTCTGTACAAGATCTAGGTCCTTCTGTATAAACACCTAAGGTTGGATGACAAAACGTAAAGCTCTTCTATTTTTCAGTCAAAAATCAATGTCCAAAAAAACGACATATCGACGGTATACCATTTCTGAGCCACAAGAATATTCTGTGACAAACATCGGCATACCGACGACATACAACATTATACTGACGGTATACCGTTTTGTGAGCCACAAAATGTTCTGTGATGAATATCGGCATACCGACGGCATACAACAGTATACCGACGGTATACCATTTTGTTAGCCACAAAAATATTCTGTGATGAACTTCGGCATACCGACGGCATACAAAAGTATACCGACGGTATACCGTTTTGTTAGCCACAAAATGTTCTATGACGAACATCGGTATACCGACGGTATACGCTGCATACCGACGGTATAACACTTTATCTGATTTGATTTTTGAATGGACAAATACTAGCATTAAATGCACCCCAACGTATTATTTTCGTTATTGTTCAGAATAGAATACCGACGGTATACCGGTCCATACCGACGGTATGCCGTCTGGGTTATATTCAGGAGCATTAAATGCTACCTACTCTTGGTTTTCTATATAAAGGGATTCCTTCCTTTTATTGAAGGCTATCCACTTAAGCCATAAATTTTTTCAACAACCAAGAGCTCCACCATTACTACTCTACCAAATCTTTCATCAAATCCAAAAGTTCTAGAGTATTCACGAGTTGTACTTTTCGATCTTCAAGTGTTAGAAGATCAACAGTTCTTTTCCTTTCCTTTTGAAGTTGACGAGCCTTCGTAAGAAAACTCGTGTGTAAGAAGTTGGCGAGTTCTTCGGATCCAAACTCGTGTGTACTATTTACTCAATAGTGGATTTAAGCCGGAGAGAGTTTCGGGACTGGATTGCCTCTAGGAAGGAGACTATGATACATCGAGTGTTTGATTTTCTCACTCTCTCTTATTTTATTTCAGTGATATAGCTTCTTGTGTTTAGTTTTATTTTATTTCCCTATTCACCCCCCTAGGGTTCTACAATTGGTATCAGAGTTTTATTCTTTTGATTTGGATTTACACTCTTAGAGTGATCCATGGCCACTAACCCTAGTGTCAACACATTCCACAACGAGGGACACTCCACAAATAGACCACCTCTATTTCATGGAACCAACTATAACTATTGGAAGATTAGGATGAGCATTTATCTGAAGTCCATAGATTTTAATTTATCGGATTGTGTGATAAATGGTCTCCCTACTCCTTCCGGAGTTATTGAGGATGTTGTATCTAACACCCTTAGGGATACACTCATTGAGAATGTCAAGAAGCTTGCTAGTCGAGACGCTAAGGCTATGAACGCTCTTTACTGTGCTCTTGATAGCAGTGAATTCAATAGGATCTCTACTTGCAAGAATTCAAATAAAATTTGGAAGTTGCTAGAAGTCACTCACGAGGGAACATCACAAGTAAAAGAATCAAAGATTAGTAGACTCACACAAGAATATGAATCTTTTAAGATGAAACAAGACGAGTCTATTACTTGCATGTTTACTCATTTTGGTGATATCATTAGCCCTCTTTCTTCTCTTGGTAAGGAATATCCTGCTCATGAAAAGATCAGGAAAATTCTCAGAGGATTGACTAAAGGATGGATTCCTAAAGCTACCGCCATCATTGAATGGAACGAATTGACAACCATGAACCTTGAGAACCTCATGGAGAATCTTATGACTCATGAACTTGACATGAAAGATCAAGAGGAATCATCCATGCAAGAGAAGGAGAAGGAGAAGGCCAAAGAAAAGAAGAAGTCTCTGTCTCTCAAAGTCACAGAAAAGCATTTTTGAAAGTTCCTCAAGTTCAACAAAGCCAACCGCTTTAGATGGGACAACGATGAAGACCCTGCTTGCTACCGATGCAGGAGTACCGGTCACATCAAGAAAGATTGCCCTATGACAAGAAAAGGCTCCAGTAAGTACGAGAAGCCTAACAAAGGAAGCTCTTCCTCCAAAAAAATATGCCAACACCAGCATCTGGTGTGAAAGTGATGCTAGCGATTCAAACAACGATAAAGAATGCAAACACAATGCAAATGTTTGTCTCATGGCAACCGATGAGGTACTCGATGATCTCTTTGAATATTGTCACTTATGATGACTTAGAAAATGCTATTCTTGAACTACACGAGGAACACAAAGGTGTTAGAAACAAGTACAAGAAATCTCTAAAAGAGGTTGATGCACTTAAACTTGAAGTAGAAAGACTCTCTAACATCATTATTGATGTAAAAAGGAAATCTCATGCTTCCGACATGGATGAGATAGAGTCTTTGCGACTCAAGTTACAAGAATCTCAAGTTATCATTGAGAAAAAGGATGATGAGATTCAATCCCTCAGAAGGGCTTATGATTTTGCTATGCATAAAGTTCAAACTGCAAATAGAAGAGAATATGATACTTCTACTAAGTATAATGATCTTCTTGTGTAGGGTAAGAAACTAGTTGATAATAACACTACTCGCACACATGCTCCAAGACATTCCTACACTCATCACAATACTAGTCACAATTCTTACATGAACAAGAACACTACACACAAGTCCTATCCTAACACAAGAAAAGGACCCTTTATTAAGAAGAACACCTCACATCATGCCTTCTATTATCATCATCATAACACTCATGATAGAACTACTTGCACTAAAGCTTCACATATGCATAACACTCACACATTCTCTTATAAATCTTCCATGAAGTGCAACTATTGTGGCTTACTTAGACATACTTCTAATTATTGTCTAACAAGGAAAAAAGTTGATATGAAAGTTTATAAATGGGTTCCTAAGACTAACAATCAAGGACCCAAACAATCATGGGTACCAAAATGTTCATCTTCAACTTATGTTGTAGGTGAAAAATCCTTCTCATGTTAGAAGCAAGTGGATCCTCGATAGCGGTTGCTCACGGAACATGACCAGTGATGCTTCACTTTTTACAACGCTATCGATGAAGAAAGAAGGAGATGTATCCTTTGGTAACAATCTAAAAGGCCACATCATAGGAAATAGTAATATCGGTTCCCCTCCTTATCCTTGTATTAAGAATGTTTGTCTTATTACAAATTTCAAACACAATCTTTTCAGTATTAGTTATCTTATGGATAATGGTTATGATATTAAGTTTGTTAAACTCAAATGCTTCATTACCGATAGCTCTAGTAGATCTACAGTGTATGAAGGCATTAGAGAAAACAATATCTATGTTTTCTATCTTGTTGAAGGTACTAATAATGACAGGTGCTTGGTCGCAAAGAACGATAAAAGTTGGCTTTGGCACATGAGGCTCGGATACGCCAATATGGATACCATCTTTCATCTTGCAACCAAGAAGCTTGTACGAGGACTTCCAAGTATCTGCTTCAAAAAAGATATGGTATGCAAAGAATGCGAGAAAAGTAAGTTGACCAAGTCATCCTTCAAATCCATCAACTCTGTGAGTACTACTAGACCACTTCAACTCATTCATATGGATTTATTTGGTCCTAGTAGAGTAGCTAGTCTTGGAGGCAAACTTTATGCTTTTGTTTTGGTTGATAATTTTTCGAGATTTACTTGGGTCATTTTTTTTGCTAGTAAAAGTGATACTTTTTGTGAATTTGTTGCATTTTGTAAACGTGTTCAAAATAAGAAAGGTATTTCTATTAACAAGATTAGAAGTGATCATGGAGGAGAATTTGACAATGCCGATTTTAAAAGATTTTATCAAAAGAATAGTTTTGGTCATGAATTTGCTTGCCCACGAACTCCTCAACAAAATGGTATTGTGGAGAGAAAGAATAGAACCCTTGGCGATATGGCCCGGGTTATGTTAAACCAATACAAGCTCCCCCAATACTTTTGGGCGGAAGCCGTAAACACGACATGTCATGTTATAAATAGGGTATTGATTAGACCTATTTCTAAAAAGACTCCTTATGAGCTTTAGTTTGACAAAATTCCCTCTATTGAGTATTTAAAAGTTTTTGGATGCAAATATTTTATTTTGAATACTGAGGACAACCTAGGCAAATTTGAAGAAAAAGCTTAGGAAGGTATTTTCCTTGGCTACTCAATACATATTAAAGGTTTTCGTGTCTTTAATAAAAGAAGTCTCGTTGTCTAAGAGTCAATTAATGTCTCTTTTGATGAACTTAACTCTTCTACATCCTCCTCATCCGATGATATTGATGACATCTCTTTTGGTTTGGAGAACTCTTCTATTGGAGATCCTCGTCCTTCTTCATCTAATAATGAAATTGTGACCCCTCCAAGAAAATATTCTCCACCACTCGAGCCTCCTCAAGAGGATCTCCCAAAAGAATGGAGATTTGTCCCTAATCATCCTAAGGAGTTTATCATTGGTGATCCTTCATCCCGTATCAGTACTAGATCCTCCACTCGTGATCTTTGTGCAAACGTGGCTTTCATTTCTCAAATAGTGCCTAAAAATATTAATGATGCTTTTCATGATAAATTTTGGATGATAGCGATGCAAGAAGAGCTAAATCAATTTGAGCGAAACAAGGTTTGGGAACTTGTCCCTAAACCTAACAACCACCCTATTGTTGGAACTAAATGGGTGTTTCGTAATAAACTTAATGAAGATGGGTTAGTGACTCATAACAAAGCCCAATTCGTTGCTCAAGGCTATAACCAAGAGGAAGGCATTGACTACGATGAAACCTATGCTCCGGTTGCTCATCTTGAGTCCATTCGCATGCTTTGAGCTTTTGCTTGTTTTAATGTTTTTAAACTTTTTTCAAATGGATGTTAAAAGTGCCTTTCTAAATGGCATTATTAAGGAGGAAGTTTATGTTTGTAGGTCCTAAAAAATCAAGTTGCATCAATCAACAAAATCAAGAAATCAAAATATACATCATCTTGTTGAATTGTGCAGACAACAGATTGCGCAGCCAACCGATTGCGCATTCTAATTTGCGCACACAACCGATTGCGCAAGCTGATGTGGCAGAAGTCATCATTACTAAATCAAATCAAATCTTTTCTGACAACTGACAGCGCGGATAACAAGGAGTCTGTTCGTTTCCTGCGCCGCACAGTGCTCGAGGGCGGCTGACAGCTGGCAGCGCAAACCAATCCTGCGCAGTTTGAGTTTGCGCAAACCATGTATGCGCAATTCAACTCTGCGCACTCTATCAAACGTAACTGTTAAGTTACACGTGGCATTCATGCCATCGATTGTTCATTACGTGGCAACTATTTATGCACGATCATGCGCATTTCTATCAAATCATGCCATGTGTCCATGATAGTCGGCCCACGATCCAGTAACTATCTGCGCAAATCAATGTTGCGCAAACCAATGCTGCGCAAATCATCATGCGCAGTCCAAAATAACTGAAAGTTAGTTATTTCCAGAACTCTATAAATAGAGTTTCAAGTCTTCATTCAAGGGGCAGAGATCAGGGATCAGATATCAAGATCAGAAATCAGAAATCAGAGAGTCCAGGAGTTCTTGCCAAAGTGCTGCTGCATTCTTCCGAGACTTTTTGTCTTCAACTTCAGAGGCTTTTTGCCTTCAGTTTCCAGAGTTGTTTTCAACTTCAAAGGCTTCGTCTTTACAGTTCACATCGTCCAAGGGATAAAGCAATCGTCATCGAGATTGGATTCCTACAGTTGTAATTTTCCCAGAATTCTTGTAATCTTTATTACAGTTTGTATCAATAAAGTTCTATACTTTTATTTTTGCAAACAAAATGGCGACTCTGCTGGGGACAACTTTCTCCTCCGACGAGGAAGTAGCAACTCAATGTGACGTAGCGTCTATCGGGAAGACGCAGAAGACCCTGGTTGTCAAGGTCAACCAGACAGCCTACGAGGCAATGCTCAACTCCAAGACCATTCCCCGTACTGCAGCCACTTCTGCCAAAAGCAAAGTGCGCTCAGTTTGGGTCTCCAAGACTGCTGCACAATCTGGCAGTTTTGCCACCAAAGGTGCTGCACACTCTGTTGCACAATCTGCTGGCCAGTCTGCTGCGCAAACTGCTGTGTCAACTGCTGCACAGTCTGTCTCAGCAACTGCTGCACAATCTGTTGCAGTCAATGCTGCGCAATCTGTTGCAAAAGTTGCACAAGCTACTTCATATGCTGCCTTGTCAAAACAGAAGACTCCTATGACTCTGGCGCAATTGGCAGTAGCTTTTCCTGCGCAAAACAGCATTCCAGCAACCAAAGTGCATCCTAAGCACTCTAAAGCAAGGACTCCTACTTCTGTGGCCAGAACCAATGTACCCTCCACTCATGCGCAAATCACTTCTGCGCAAACCAAGAGAAACAGCCCTTTGGCTAGACTCTCTCCTTCTCATAATCAAGAGAAAATATCTGATTCTCCTCTTAAACATCCTGCTGTTCTAGCACAATCTACTGGGGGTAGTCCTTTGGCTATTCCTCCTCCTTCTCAGATCAAAGGAAAAGGCCTGTTGGTCTTTTCTCAAACTTCCTTGTCTCATGACTTGGAAGACAACAGAGAGAAATGCTCTTTAGTTATCCCTTCTTCTCAGAACAAAGGAAAAGGCCCTTTGGTCTTTTCTCAGTCTTCTTCGGTCTTTACTGAAGCAGATCAAATTGCACGTGTTTCAACACCCGTCAGTACAAGATCTCCTACGAACAAAGATTCTTTTTACCTTCATAACAAAAGAACTTGCACTGATCAAAGAGGTATTTTGCCTACCCCAGTAGCAGAATTCCAAGACCTCCCAACTTTCAAAATATCCCGTTCCAAACAAGGAAAACTGTTGGTGTCTCAAACAGAAACCCCTGGGAGTGAATTTGCAGACCTACGAACATATCTTAACAGGACAACTTCGGCAAAACGTAAACAGCCAATGCCGAAGGTCAAGCCTCAAAGACAAATCTCCAGGAACATAAATTCTGATACATATGCCAATGAGATGAGTACTTCCTTGTATACACAGGGGACAAAACATTTGAAGAATCAGAACCATGTTCCAAATATTGTTAAAGAACACATTCCTCAAACTTTTCCCCGTCCCGGCATGATTTCTGATCTTCGAGAACATCTAAGACAAAAACGGGATAATGTCTCAACTCCTTCAAACCAACCATCTGATCATCATTGCAATCATAAAGTCATCATTCAATGTTGTTGTCCAACAACAAAGCGATCTGTTTTCGATCGTCTGACTTTTGCTAAAACAGAACCAATGTCAGAAGAAGACGAAGTGTTGTACGCTTCTGTCAATATGGCTTCCCGAGACACCGGGGGTAGAAAGTGCTCCAAACATGGTAAGCCTCGCAGACCAAGCCAACGATATTTGGATTTACTCCAAGAATCCTCTGAAGGAGTATTTCAACATACTCGTTCCCACAGCCGAGACACAATCGGTCAAAGGAATCTTCCCCAAGATCCTTCAGCTTATCTTCCTACTTTTCAGTCAGGAGACGAATCTTTCTCTGATTATGATGCATATAGTGAAAGCTCTGAACAAACAGTTTCGTCTACTGTGCCTAGAGAAGTGACGGCATATGTTGTTACTGATGATCCAGATGCTTCAACTTCTGTAAACCAAGAACAACGGATTGTTGCACTGGAGGACAAATTGAAAACCATGGCTGAAATGGTCGCCAGTATGCATTCTATCATTATGGCACAACATGCTACCCCACCAACTGTACCGGCTGCTATAAACCCTGAAATCATAGCTTCATCGGTGCCTGTCAATACTGGGCTGGGGGTAGTACCTCCTCAGATGCCTCCTGTGCAAGTACAAGTTCAAAATACACCCAGTCAATCAGGTGCTGGGGGTAGTGCTTATAATGCTGTCCCTCCTCCTACCACGGCTCCTTTCTCTTCATCTGAAGATGCTAATGAAGCAGTCAAGCTTTTACGAACTCAGTTTGAAGCTTTCAAAGAGAAAGACAACCTGCAAAGGTTGGGAATCAAACAGCCATATCCCGTCGAATGGAAAGAAGTTCCATTTCCTCCCAAATACAAGATTCCAACAATCGCTCTCTTTGACGGTAGTACCTCACCAAGTCAATTCATCAATCACTTCGAGGTAATGACTGTTCAACTTCAACCAAACGACGCTCTTCTTACCAGAGTATTCGTCGGTTGTTTAGCCGGCGTAGCATATGACTGGTACAGAAGTCTGCCCGATGGTTGTATCACTTCTTTCTCAGGTCTCAAGCAAATCTTTCTAGAATGATTCTATGAGGGATTCAATGACATGACTATGTCAGCCCTAAATAAAATCAAACAGAAACATAACGAGACTGCAGAGAGTTTCATTGAACGTTTTCGTCGAGAAGCCCTGAAAATGCCTCCAGGGACTCCTGCTGCTGTTACCATAGATACTTGTAAGGCAAATCTCTTGCCTATTATCAGTATGTGGACAGGCTCAACTCAGTTTCAAGACTGGCCATCCTTCATTGTTAATGCCAAAGCAGCTGAAGTAAGTGCTGATAAATTCAAACAGTTGGGGGTACAAATGTCTAACCTCGATCGGGATGAACATCAAGCGTCAGGCGGTGGTAATCGCCAAAACAACCGTAAGAACAGAGAGACTCTGAACATTAATCTGAAAAGCAAAGAGTCTTTGGCTGTCAACGTAGCTCATCCTACGTCCACTTCCACTCCTTCTGCACCACAACCGAGGGAACCTCGTCCTAAGGTAGAGTATTCTTTTGACGAGAATGACACGGCAAGTATCTTCGATTGTTTACTCAAAAGCAATAAGATCCAGCTCCCAGACCCAAAGAAACCTGATGAAGTCGGTAAGACCGATCATCCTAAGTACTGTGTTTACCACCGATTCATTGGACATCCTACTAGAGCATGTTATGTGCTCAAGGGCAAGATTCAAGAGCTTGTTAATGCTGGAGTTGTTACTCTGCAACAAGATGAAAAGACTGTCACTGCCAATATGGTTTCAGTTCAGTTCGGTAACTTTCCCCCGCAGATGATACAGCATGGTGTCATTCCTATTCCGAAAACTACTCTTGAGATTGAAAATATTCCTTCTCCACCAAATGAAGGTCTCGTTCCTTTGTCTCTAGACAATGGCGAGGTTATGTGGATTCACCCCGATCTTACTTCAGAGTTCGAGGATTCTTCTTCTTCCAAGAAGAAAAGTCGCTCCAAAGGCAAGACGAAGATTTGCAACATGGTATCTTTTGATCCCATAGTTGACGAAGAAATTCTATTAGGCACCAGATCAGGAAAGCCCTATTTGAAGGATTACCCTGAAACTCAAGAGAATCTTGCTTCTTCTTCTGAACCTACCTCAGCACAACCTGCTCTAGCTGAAGAGAATCCTGCTGCACCTTCACCAGTTGTGATTCCTATTCCTCCTAAGCCAGTGACTGCTGATAAAGGCAAACAACAAATCCGCTTTGACAAACCTTTGAAGAAATCGTCTCCTACAGGACTCGAGAAGCCTTACAACTTCGATATATTGGCTCAAATAGCCAATACCCCAGCAAAGTTGTCTATCTTTGAACTCTTGCGTCTTTCCAAAGAGACTCGAGAAACCCTCAGCGAAGCTCTTATGCAAGCAGAAGCTTGTCTAACCTTTCTCAAAAAGCCCGAAGCAGAATCAGTCTCTTGTAATAGTGTTCAGGAATTCATTCCGAACATAACTTTTACGCAAGATGACATGCTGATGGAAGACAACAGGCATGACCGTCCTCTTTACTATACAGGATATGTCGATTCGATGAAAGTCGATCGTATTCTGATAGATCCAGGGTCTGCTCTTAGTATCATGCCGAAGACAATGCTCGATGCTTTGAAAATTCCTGTGCATAGTCTCTCCACTACAATCACTACCATCCTTGGATTCAATCAAGAAAAGAGTGAACCTTTGGGCAAGATTCGCCTAAAACTTCAAATTGGCAATCTTCGCACAAAAGTTACATTCTACATTATTGACAATTTTGGTTGTTCTTACAACGCTCTATTGGGGAGACCATTCTTACACGAGCACAATGTTGTTCCATCAACCCTTCATCAGTGTTTCAAATATGTTGATGACAAAGGCGTAGTTCGTAAGGAGGTTGCGGATCTTTATCCCTTCAAAGGTGTTGAAGCATACTGCAACGACGCTCGGATGTATAAGGATGAATTCATGAAAATCGTGTTAGCATTAGACACTGAAGAAGAACAAGAAGCGACGCCTAAAGACACTCTAATCATACCCGTCAAAGGGTGAGTTTCTCATCCTCAATCTTCCAAGCCACTGGCTATTCACTTATCAGCTCAAAAGAAGTCAATTGATGCTGATCAAGATCAAAGGGAGCTCACCTCTTCTGAGCCACTTGTTATCGATTTACGTCGTAACAAGGACAAAAAGCAGCTCACTTCTTCTGAGCCAATTGTTGTTGATCTCGTTCGCAACAAAGAAAAAAAGGAGCTCACTTCCTCTGAGCCACTTGTTATCGACCTCCGTCGTAACAAACCGCCTCCACGTTCTTCTTCTCTCCCTCTTGTAATTAATCTGACTAAGCCTGCTAAGGTCAAAGGTCCTGTTGTAAATACTGATGTACAAATCAATGAAAAAGTACCTACTTTCCAGTATACTGATGTTATTTATCATACTAAATACTATTTAGATATGTTAGATAGCTTCCAATCAATTACAATGGGAGTTGTGCAATCTCTTCATACAGAGGTCTTACTCGAACACTCAGATGATTCATACTTTGTTGTCTCTTCTCGAAAGAGAGGCGAAAGTCCAATAATTTTTATTAAAGGACTAGAACAAAAATTCAGTTATACGGATGACAGTAAACTTAACGACACGGGGCGTATCCAACTCCATCGTTATAGTCAACAATCAAAAGACATCATTCGGAAAATGGGTTATGATTTCAAAAGTGGCTTCAATTACGGTAAAGGTAGACGAACTCCTATTCGTACAACTGTTCCGAAAGGAAAGTCAGACATGTACTATAGCAGGACTAAGAGAGGTCTCGGATATGCTTCTCCTCCATTGTTATCCCCAGCAGTCTCCGACTCCGACAGTGAAGAACGCTCTAACTCATCTGATTCCAGATCTTGGGATTCTGATACTAGCATTGGTGAAGTCCATAGGTTGGTCGTATCATCTAACATGGTCTCCGTTGAACTTCCAGAAGACTATGACGAGAATGTGGAAGAAAATCCTGAAACAGATCCTTGGGCTCAGCATATGGACAATCAATGGGTACTTCGCTTTGAACAACGTGAACCCCCTACTGAAGATCAACTACTTCAAATTGATGTAGGAGAAAGAGATTCACCTCGGCCAATTTTTATTAGCAAAAATCTTCCAGAAACAGACAAGGAAGAGTTGATTCTTCTTATTAAAGAATATATTGATGTCTTTGCTTGGAGTTATGAAGACATGCCGGGTTTAGATCCCAAGATTGCTACACATAAATTGAACATTTTGCCTAATGCAAAACCTGTTAAGCAACAACAGCGACGCTTCAAACCAGAAATGATGGACGCGATCGATGATGAAGTCAAAAAGCTCATTGCTTGTGGCTTCATTCGAGAAGAACAACATCCTGATTGGGTAGCCAATGTCGTCCCAGTTCTGAAGAAAACTGGCAAAGTTCGAGTCTGTATTGACTTCCGGGATCTTAATGAAGCATGTCCAAAAGATGAATTTCCTCTTCCTATTACGGACGTCATGATCGACAATACTTGTGGGTTCGAACGAATATCTTTTATGGATGGATTCTCTGGATACAATCAAATCAAGATGCATCCTGAAGATGAAAAGCATACTTCTTTTCGCACTCCTCGTGGTGTTTATTGCTATACGGTGATGCCATTTGGTCTTAAGAATGCTGGTGCAACTTACCAACGTGCTATGAGTACTATTTTTAAAGATCATCTTCGTAAAACTGTTGAATGCTATGTTGACGATATTGCTGTCAAAAGTCGTCTAAAGGAAGATCACCTCCAAGACCTGAGAACTATCTTCAATCTCATGCGCCAACATCAACTCAAAATGAATCCCACCAAGTCATTCTTGGGTGTCTCTAGTGGCAAATTTCTCGGCTTCGTCATTACCTCTAAGGGTATACACGTAGATCCCGAGAAGATCAAAGCCATTCAAGAGATGCGTCCTCCACGCAACTTAAAAGAGCTACGAGGATTCCAAGTTCGACTTGCATACATCAGGCGATTCATTTCGAACTTGTTTGGACGTTGCAGACCATTCACTCAACTAATGAAGAAAGGTGTATCTTTCGTTTGGACTGAAGAATGTCAACAAGCATTCGATGATATCAAGCGATATCTCATGAACCCACCAGTCTTGGTGCCACCTATTTCTGGTATTCCGTTCTTAATGTATGTCCGTGCTATGGATCATTCATGGGGTGCTTTACTTGCCCAAAAGAACAAAGAAGGTCACGAACAGGCCATTTATTATCTTAGCCGTACTATGATTGGTGCTGAACACCGTTATAGTCCAGTTGAAAAAGAATGCTTGGCTCTCATGTTTGCTGTACAAAAGACGAGGCATTATATCATTGGTCAAACTATTCATGTTATATCTCGAGTTAACCCTCTCCGGGTACTTATGAAGAAACCAAGTACACTTAATTCTCGGTTGGCTACATGGGCAATCCTGCTAGCTCAATATGACATGGTGTATGTTCCACAAAAGTCTATCAAAGGTCAAGCGCTGGCGGACTTTTTAGCGGCTCATCCTGTACCTGAGACATCTAAGCTCTATGACGAAATTCCAGACGAAACATTGGAAGTCAACATAATCTCCGAAGAATTTCCAACCTGGCGTTTATTCTTTGATGGTGCATCAAGGATTGGACCAAATGGTGCTGTTGTGGCAGGTGTTGGAGTGGTCCTCGTTTCTCCAGACGGATCAACTATCCAAAGAGCCTACTCTTTAGATGAACCTTGTTCTAACAATGTAGCAGAGTATAATGCTCTACTTATTGGCCTTCAGTTAGCTAAACAACTGAACGTTGAATATCTTGAAGTATACGGTGATTCTAAATTGGTTGTTAATCAGGTTAGAGGAACCTATGAAGTTCGTCATCAGGACCTAGTGTCTTATCATGAAGCGGCAATCAATTTAGCTATATCATTCAAAGATTTCTTCATTGACTATGTGCGGCGGGCTTGCAATACTGAAGCAGACGCTTTAGCCAATCTTGCAGCTGTCTTAGCTATCCCTATTAAAAGACAGCAGGTGGTGGTTATCTCCAACCGAGAACTGTTCTGTATTGAAAATAATCGTAATATTGAATTCAGCAATTTTGCTGAAGTTAATGTTATCGATGATGACTGGAGAACTCCTTTTATCGACTTCGTGGTACATGACATACTCCCCGAAGATCCTAAGGAGGCTACAAGCGTTCGTCGAAGATCTCTCCGATTCTATTATAATCAAACTACTAAAACTCTCTATCGGCGAACTTATGACGGTCTTCTTTTACGCTGTCTCGCTGGTGATGAAGCTAAGCAAGTACTGCGTGAAGCTCATGACGGTGTATGTGGAGCACATCAGCCTGGTCCTAAGCTACAGGACCGCATTAGACGCATGGGTTACTACTGGCCCTCTATGGTATCGGATGCCATTGAGTATGCAAGGAAATGTCGAGCCTGTCAAATCCATGCAGACTTCATTCATCAACCATCAGAATTTTTATACCCGACGGCTGCTTCTTGGCCTTTTGAAGCTTGGGGTATGGATATCATAGGGCCCATTAATCCTCCTTCTTCTAGAGGACATCGGTTCATATTGGCGATAACGGACTATTTCTCCAAGTGGGCTGAAGCTATACCACTGACTGAGGTTAAGACTAGCAGTGTCATCAACTTCGTTAAACACCACATCATCTATAGATTTGGTGTACCCCGAAGAATCATCCATGACAATGGACCTCAATTCATCAGTCAGAAGTTCACTAGATTCTGCGATGATCACCGGATTAATAATGTCGCTTCGACAGCATACAATCCTGCCGCTAATGGCCTAGCTGAAGCCTTCAACAAAACCATCATTAAACTCCTCAAGAAGTTTGTTTCCACTAACAAACGGAACTGGAGCGAGAAACTTGGCGAATGTCTTTGGGCCTATCGAACTACAATCCGCAATCCCACAGGCTTTACACCTTTCTCTTTGGTGTATGGTTGTGAAGCTGTTCTTCCTTTAGAGCTGCAAATTCCTTCTTTAAGGATCGCTATTGCCAATGAGCTTACCACAGAAAATAATGATCTTCTTCGACTTCAAGAGTTAGAAGCGTTGGATGAGAAGCGATTAATGGCTCAACAGCATATTGAGCTATATCAAGCCCGCATCTCAAAGACTTTCAATCGTAAAGTTAAAGTCAGAGCATTTCAACAAGGAGAACTTGTTCTAGCAGTCAGACGTCCTATGACTATGACTCATATGAGCAAAGGGAAATTCGATGCGAAATGGGTAGGTCCCTATGTTGTAAGAAAAGTCTTCTCAAATGGAGCTTATCAACTTTCAGAGCTTGATGGTCGAATTGCCATGATGCCTATCAATGGCAAATTTCTTAAGAAGTATTTTGTATAAATGTAAATGCTTGTAAAATCGTCAAACAGGATCAGGTTCATAAATAAAATGCAAATTTTATTTCATCATATGATAGTACATAATATTAAAGGTTACTATCATCTTTTTCTATATTCGGACGCGGGCCACTGCCGTCCTTCTCGAAGACATGATCAGCAAAAGAGCTAAGAACCTCCTTGCTGGAACCCACGAGGAATTTGCAGGCGGCCATCCTCATGGCTTCTTCTTCTTCTTCAGTCTTTTCTGGTTCGAGCAGGAAGTCCAAGATATCCCGTGGCGGCTGGGGTGCAGACGGACCTTCGCCCGCTTTTGACTCCTTCGGCTGGATTGGATCGACAGGGCACTCTTCAGTGCCATTCTCAACCTTCGGGGCGATCTCGGCCTTCTTAGATACTTCTCCGGACGACGACATTTTTATGTTGAAAAGCAGAAGTGTTCATTCCTGTCAGACTTCTGTTATATTTATAGGCAGAAGTTCCTCAAATAACGAAGAGACGGTTCATCCGTTCATTTATCACATTCATCAGACGGTTCATCCGTTCATTAAAGCCCGATGGTTCATCCGTTCATTTATCACATTCATCAGACGGTTCATCCGTTCATTAAAGGCCCGACGGTTCATCCGTTCATTTATCATATTCGTTTGACGGTTCACCCGTTCATTGTCATCCATCATTTGATGGTCTTCCCGTTCATTCATTTTCACAAATATTGACGATTCATCATCGTTCATTATCTACATTAGCAACTTGTCGTTTTCGATTAAGTTGTCAAAATCGAAATAATAATATTCAATATATTCTGCCATGTCCATATTACCTCTGAGCAGATATAATGAATATAATTATTTTCTACAAAATTATCAAGAAATATATCATGTCTTGCACCTCTGAATATATTTTCTATCTCTATTTATTTATATCTAAATAAGATATGTAATAAATAATGGAGCCACAACAAAATGTCTTTTATATCAAAATACGGGACATTACAAAAATGTAGCTATAGCAATAAAACACAAATACAAAATCAAGAAGGAGGGACAATCAGATTGTCAATTTGCTGCTTTAAGGTCTGCAGCTCTTCTTCGTGACTAGTTGTTACTCTCATTCTTGCTTCCTCCATCCCATTTTCTTCATCAAAGATGGGCATATCTACTGTCCTGCGGGTAATTTCAGCACTATGAGTCTCGTCATACTCATTTTTCTCCTGAATTAGGGCATTGAGTTGTTCAATCATAAATCGTTGATTGGCAGTTTCTTCTTCAAATTCCTTCTGAAGGCGAATAATTTCTGCTTTCAATTCAGCAAGCCTCTGTCCTTTGTTCTCAGCTGCCAAAGTAACTGATTCTATCTTTGAGTTGAATTCAGCTGACTTTGCAGAATGAGCTTCTAAAAGGTTCTGAAGGTTTATCCTTTCTATATCAGCTTCTTGGGCTAGTCGTTCATATTCAGCTTGCACCAGAGAGTCTATATTCTTCTTTTTGAGCTCTTTATATTTCCTTATGGATACTTCCAACTCATCTAATATATGTTCAAGAAGAACGGCTTGGGCTTCGTCTCCTTGGCCTCTTATGGCTTTTATCAGGAAAGAAGTGGGGTCCCTAACCATAATGAAGTTAGCTCCTTCCTTCTCTATCATTTTACGGACAAGAGATCCCAATGACTCAAAGAAACATCTGGTAAAAGATTGGATAACTTGCTGATTGATGGCTATAGTTCCAGGAGTCGAAGCTACCCCTGTTGAGGATGGGGTAGTCGGTTGCTCAATCCTTTGCTGATGAATGATAGGCTCTTTAAACAAAGGAGCCAGAGTAGAACTAGCTGCTCCTCCTGTTTGTTCTTCTGCAAAAAGTAAAATTATTATTTTACTAATTTGCCAATAAACAAAAAGATCAAATTAAAAAAGCAGTCTTACCTTGATTGGATCTAACAACAACTGCATTTCCTGCTGGAATAGGCTCCCGTTGAACGAAAGTAGCTTCAATTGCGACAGCTTGGCTGCTGCCCGCTTCAGAGCCGCAAGATAAGTGATGGCTACTACTAACAACTACCGTTGGAATAGGCACCATAGCCAGGTCCCTCGGAGGTGTTGGTAGAGTATCAAGACCTGCAAGAACTACAAATGAAGATATTAGATATCAATCTATTTTAAAGAAACAAGATTGTTAAATATCATTTTATACCTTGGGGATCGGTAGCGGGACTCTCTTGCTGAACATCTTCACCAGCCACTTCTTCAGGGGATACTTCTATCTCGACGTCTTCATCAGGGTTAACAACCTTTTCTACTAACGCCTCTACTTCAATATCCTTTTTAGGATCCGAAGCATCGTCGGCGGTTTCAAGAGATATGTGTTCTTCGTTGTCCCCTTCAGGATTCTGTATATACTTATCAATATTTCCAGACGAAGAGCTTTCTTCATCCTTATCTTCTTCTTCTTCTTGGGCTACATTCCCACTGTCAGTTGCGGTGAGATCCTCCTGCAGGCTATAACAATCTTCTAAAGCTTCGATCATTTTATGCTCTTCTTCTTCACGAAGAGTCTTTGGGGTAGGAGGAAGCTGAGTCGTCTCCACGACAGGTGAAAGGGGTCGTGTAATATTTAGCTCCTCTTCAATGATGTTTTCTCTGAGTATTTCAACTTCAGTTCTGGGGTCAAGATCTCCCCTTTGTTCAGTCTCTTCAAGGATTTTATTCCCTGATTCAGAAACAGGGGTGGAAGATGGCATTATAAATCCTGCTGCAGCATCTACTGAAGTCAGGAGTTGTTTGGAAGAAGAGGCTTCTAAATTTCTTCTGGTAACCAACTTCTTCTTCTTTCTGTATAGAGGTCTATCGGGACTCTCTACATTTATTGGTGCTGTTTGCTTCTGTACAGAAGTTGGTGTAGTAGTAACTTCTTGATTTGTCTCGGCTAGCTGCCGAGATTGGGATCTTGTAGTCACTTTATCAGAAGAATGCTCCAAGACCAATTTCTTCTTTGCTGCAGGAGCAGGAGGCTCCTCTCTTCTTCTTTTCTTGGCAGAAGACTTTCCCACTCTTAGAGAGATCCGCATTGCTGCGTTTATCTCTTGTTGGAACATCATTTCTCTTGAAGTTTCTAGGGGTTCATCCGCCGGTTCGTTTGCCTCATCATTGGCAGGGATTGATAAAGCTATCCTCCCTTTCCTCAATCTTATCGCAGAAGCAAAACTATCGGCGAGATTAAAGTTCTCGGCAAAAGTATTTGCAGATGTGTAGAATACCGAGTATGTAAAGAGCATCCGAGGCCCTTGAGGAGTGCTCTTTGGTGGCATAGAGAAGGTAGCCTTTGTGTCACGGGCATTGTAGTAGGCCCAAGCTCGGGCCCCGTCAATCAAGAAACCCTTGCCCTGAAGGCAGGTGATTGCGTTCCCTACGTGGAACTGATCATACCCAAATTGTCTAGCAAAACGGCTAGGGAGGTATGGTTCCAAAAAGCATTCTTCTTCAAAGCGGTATACTAAGTGAGATGGTCGAATTGTCTTCAACCATTCAAAGGCCACACGGTTTAAGGGCTGCAGTTTTGAATCTACCATGTTGGGTGGCATCTGGTCATGACCGGCCGGGAGAGGGGCGCAACAGAAGTTCCATCCTCTGTTCAAATTTAAAACAAATCTACATTCACTCAGAGAGGTGTACTTCCATTTACCCTGAGAATATCTGCGCAAGAAGCTGCCATCTACTGGTCCCATACCAGGGTCCATTAAAGTTGGATAGTGGAGGAGTAACCATCCAAAGAGATAAGTGTACGGCATTTCGAGACGGGGGAATTCTTTCTCTCCCTTTTCCTTCAGCATCGAGTCAACATACAAGCGAAGACTCGCATTCAATCTGCAGGTCATTGCCGATAACAAGTCAACCTTATAACCGAAGACTAGCTTGACGGCAGCAAAAAGTACACCGCGATGAAAACGGTCCACTGCACTAGATCCCGGGACCACGAATCGTCTGAGCCAGTGTGTCAGAAACCCTGCTAACTGGGCTTCTTTGGACATGGGTCTGTAACCCATTCTCAAAAAACTCTCCAAAATGTCACCTTTCTTTAAAGGTGGATATTGATAATCATCCTTCATTTCCTTATCATAATGTTTACTTTCTTCCATCATCTTCATGACTTCCGTGTTAATTAAGGGTTTGAAAAAATGAGGGTAACATTTGTCATTTTCCTTGGTTTTCTTCTCTTCAATATGATTTAAGAACAAATATGGCAACCACTTCGAAGAATAGCAAGTGTTGGCCGTAGCACTCTTATAGTACAAAGAGCAAATTTTGTAATGGCATAGCAGTTCTTCAAACACTGCTACCATTTCTGCATTTTCTTTTCTGAGTTTCTCTAACTCGTCATTTGTGGGAACAAACTCCTCATATGGAGCATCCGCCATGGGCAAGTATGAGATGTACTTCATCTCGTGGAGTGCAAACCCCATCTCTCCACCCGGGGTCATGAAGGTTCCTGTTCTGTAATTGTATCGCTCAGCCAAGGCCAAAAACATTTGAGGGTTAGGAGCAAACCCGTATACAGTGGCATGCACTGCTTGAAACAGGTTAATTTGTTGAAGTTTATCTTGGAAGGTTGTCAGAACCCAATTTGCAATGCAATTCCATCGTTTGTAATCTGGATTCACTAATCCAGTCATTCTGATATCCTGTTCAGGGTATCTTCCTTCTTCCTTCGCAAATTCATTTACGAATATAGGGGTTCTGACGGGCATCAGCATAGAGGAGTTTTCCGGTGGAATGCAGCTAGGTCTCAAACCTCTCAACATAACACTGTATCTGTCAGAAGAGCTGTAAAACATATCTTTCCCGTTAACCTTCTTTACAAAGATCTTCCCTGCACGAGCATCCTGGAGAAGGGTGATGTTCCAATCCATTTTCCTTGGGTAGCTCGCATGAGCGTACCGTGACAAAGGAAGGCATCGAGCAATTTTAGGAATGAAGAATGATCTGTCTTCCCGGTGGACTACCATCTCCTCCATCATTGGCCTAGGCTGGGAGACTTTTTCAAAGGCATCACCAAACAAGAATAAGGGTTTCTTGTGGATAACAGCATCTGCTGATTCCAGAGGCTGTCCATTCATTAGACACATTAAAGTTTCGTTGTCCTGAGAAATCAATATTGCCTGACGAGAAGTCGGCAGATCGTATTGAGGATAATGGACGTGAGACAAATCTTCTTTATATTTAGATTCAGACAAAGTTCCCACAAAATGTTCATAGTTTGGATCTTCATTGGTTTCAACTGCATCAAAAACAGAGGAAGATCAGTACAAGTCAAAAACTCTATTTTTCAGACAAGCAAAACAGAAGAGTACACAATCCTCAGATTGCGCTAATATGGATTGCGCAACATTAGTTTGCGCATCATAATAGGGTGCGCAAACCAATCGATTGCGCTGACATTCAGCGCAAATCAATCGATTGTGCTGACTTTCTGTCAGCACAATTCGATAGATTGCGCAGGATTACAGTCTTCATAAAAATGAAGACTGACTGTTTATGCAACCAAAAACCCTAAAAAGGGTGGCGCAAGTTGAACTCATTTCTAAAAAGAAATGAGTTTCGAAGATCGAAGGAAGTCAAAACACCCTAAAAAGGGGTTTCGATCGGTTTTACTACCTATCAGAGCAGGGTGCGCAGACTCATGTCGAGATGCTCGCCGAGCAACTCTGTCAGAGGATTCGGCCGGAGCTTTTCCCTTCGCAGCGGCGGTGGCGGCAACATTAGATCGTCGGGGCGCCATGGAAGTCGTCGGAGAAAGAAGACAGAAAGGGTTCGGGAATTTTTCTCTCAAAAGCACGAAAGAGGCAAAGTAAAAAAAATGATGAAATGAAGAAGTGGGCTATTTATAGCCTTTGAAATACGAAACGGCTGCCTTGGATTGCGCCTAAGATCGGGGAATACTTCGCTTTGCGCAGACAGCCCATAATCATGCGCAACTTGATTCAAAAATTTAAAAATTCAAAGTATTTCGAAACTTTGAATCAAATCAACTTTCGAAAACTTTGAAGGGGGTCTTGTAGGTTCTAAAAAATCAAGTTGCATCAATCAACAAAATCAAGAAATCAAAATATACATCATCTTGTTGAATTGCGCAGACAACAGATTGCGCAGCCAACCGATTGCGCATTCTAATTTGCGCACACAATCGATTGCGCAAGCTGATGTGGCAGAAGTCATCATTACTAAATCAAATCAAATCTTTTCTGACAACTGACAGCGCGGATAACAAGGAGTCTGTTCGTTTCCTGCGCCGCACAGTGCTCGAGGGCGGCTGACAGCTGGCAGCGCAAACCAATTCTGCGCAGTTTGAGTTTGCGCAAACCATGTATGCGCAATTCAACTCTGCGCACTCTATCAAACGTAACTGTTAAGTTACACGTGGCATTCATGCCATCGATTGTTCATTACGTGGCAACTGTTTATGCACGATCATGCATATTTCTATCAAATCATGCCATGTGTCCATGATAGTCGGCCCACGATCCAGTAACTATCTGTGCAAATCAATGTTGCGCAAACCAATGCTGCGCAAATCATCATGCGCAGTCCAAAATAACTGAAAGTTAGTTATTTCCAGAACTCTATAAATAGAGTTTCAAGTCTTCATTCAAGGGGCAGAGATCAGGGATCAGATATCAAGATCAGAAATCAGAAATCAGAGAGTCCAGGAGTTCTTGCCAAAGTGCTGCTGCATTCTTCCGAGACTTTTTGTCTTCAACTTCAGAGACTTTTTGCCTTCAGTTTCCAGAGTTGTTTTCAACTTCAAAGGCTTCGTCTTTACAGTTCACATCGTCCAAGGGATAAAGCAATCGTCATCGAGATTGGATTCCTACAGTTGTAATTTTCCCAGAATTCTTGTAATCTTTATTACAGTTTGTATCAATAAAGTTCTATACTTTTGTTTTTGCAAACAATGTTAAGCAACCTCCTGGCTTTGAAGATTTCCAATTTTCCTATTCATGTCATCAAGCTACACAAAGCCCTTTATGGCCTCAAACAAGCTCCTCGTGCTTGGTATGAGCGCCTTAGTTCCTTCCTTATATCTTACAATTTTTCTAAGGGCAAAGTCGACACCACACTTTTTATCAAATCCCTTAATGACACACTTTTATTAGTACAAATCTATGTCGATGACATTTTCTTTGGTTCTACTAGTAATGCTCTTTGTGTAGAATTTGCTAAAGCATGCAGGATGAATTTGAAATGAGCATGATGGGAGAACTATCATTCTTTTTAGGCTTGCAAATTATACAAGGACCCAAAGGAACCTTCATCAATCAAGCCAAATATACAAAGGATCTTCTCAAACGCTTCGAACTTGACTCATCCAAATCAATGAGGACTCTTATGGCGACAATGACAAAACTTGATAATGATGAAGATGGTACTTCTATCGACATTCGTAAGTATTGAGGTATGATCGGCAGCTTACACTATCTAACTGCTAGCCGACCTGATATCATTTTTAGTGTGTGTCTTTGTACACGATACCAAGCAAATCCAAAGGAATCGTACTTACGTGCTGTAAAGCGTATTTTTCGATATCTCAAAGGCACCATTAATGTGGGCCTTTGTTATCTGAAATCTTCATCCTTCGAGCTTTACGGCTTCTCGGATGCAAATTTTGTTGGATGCAAAATTGACCAAAAACACTAGCGGCACATGTCAATTTTTTGGGAAATTTTTGGTATCATGGTTTAGTAAGAAACAAAACTTTGTTGCTCTTTCAACCACTGAGGCCGAGTATATAGCGGCTGGTTGCTGTTGTGTAGAAATTCTTTGGATGTCACAAACACTTGTAAACTATGGCATTTTTTCTACTTGTACTTATATTAAATATGATAATACTAGCTCAATAAATCTCACAAAAAATCTGATTTGTCACACCCGTACGAAGCACATTGAGATTAGTGTAGGAGCGTAAAAAGTGCTTCAGAGAAAGAGTCAAAGAGATGGATCATTTCATTCATAAGTGATTGGTTTTACGCCCAAGACAAGGCTAATCTCTTTACGCCTAAAGCAGGCTGATCACTTTACGCTCGGGTCTACACCCATAATTTTACGCCAAGGACAGATCAACCACTCTTACGCTGGACAAAGCTGTCAAGTCTTGCATTTAATACAAACTCTGACATGGAGATCTTAATGATGGCATATATCACAAAGGGATTTGTTTTATACAGAGACCAATGTTGTCGTTTAGTATGTGGATTGATCTACTTTACGCTCACACTATGGCTTCTTTTACGCACGAAGACTATACGAGCTTTTACGCTCAACATGAGCTGTCATATGCATCAGTCAACATGGCGTCTCATACTAACAGAGGATGACGTCCAAGACGGAATATATCCCAAACTCCAGGTCAGCAATAGTTTAATAGACTTCTTGATTCTTTTGAGGGGGTATATCAAAATACTCGATCAAGAAGACAATGACAAATGCAGACTTCTGATTCAGAAGCTGAGGGTACTCAATCTTTTGAGTCCGAGACTGACAGTGTGGATTCATACTTCTATACAAATCCTTCTGTATCTTCAAGAGAGGTTGAATCCTACGCTGTTGGAGATGAACCAGAGACGTCATCCGTTAATACAGAACAGCGTCTCACTACCGTTGAGCAATCACTGAAAGACATGCTTAACATGGTGCAAAGCATACATCAGATAATTTTGAATCAGCAAACTGCTCAGCCGACGGTAATAACACCAGTACCAGTAGCAGCACAAACTCAAGATAGTCAAGGGGCTGAAATACCTTTGAGTATTCAAGAGCCTGCTGTTAATCAAAATTCTGCATCTCCAGATCCCATCATTCCTGAAGACGTACCACCTCTAATGGGGGTTACGGTACATCTAACAACTATTCAATCAAATGTGCCGCCATAAAACAGTAAAGCCATTCAGGCAGTGCATGAACTCAAAGCACAGTTTGAAGTCTTGAGGCACAAGGATCAGCTTCAGAGATTAGGGATCAAGCAACCTTATCCTCCTTATTGGAATGATGTATCCTTTCCACCGATATTCAAGCCACAATCTATGGTTTTGTTCGATGGAAAAGCATCTTCCAGTCTATATATCAATTACTTTGATATTATGACTATACACTTACAGAAAGATGACGCTCTTCTCACTCGAGTGTTCATCGGGTGATTGACGGGTTCGGCTTATGATTGGTATCAAAGTTTACCCGACAATTGCATTTCGTCTTTTGACGAATTTAAGGCAATGTTTCTTTCCCGCTTCTATGAAGGAGGTATGGACATGAACATGTCCTCCTTGATAGAAATCAAACAAAAGGAGAAAGAAGATACTCGGACGTTCATCGAACGTTTCCGACAGGCTACTTTAAAGATGCCTCCTGGTATGCCAGATTCAGCGTTGATTGATACATGCAAGATGAATCTACGACCATCCATCGCTGTTTTCACGGGTTCCCAATTCTCAGATTGGGCTTCGTTCATCATAGCAGTGGTTTCTGCCGAGACCAATGGTAGGTTGGCTCGTGAACATGGGATGATTTTTGCCTCAGATGATAGTGGAAAGAAAAGTAATCCTGGTAATAACTCCGGCAATCGTAATGTGAAGGGAAAAGATACCCTCATGGTTAATCTTTTCAAGAATAAAACGATGTCGAATAGTCAGGAATCTTCCAAGCCAAAGGAAGAATACTCTTTTGATGAGAGTGATATCCCAGGGATATTTCAGTGTCTGGTGAAGAGTGGCAAACTTCAGATCCCAGAACCAAAGAGGCCTAATGAGGTAAATCTAACTGATAATCCCAAATATTGTATCTATCATAGATACATTAATTATCCTACCAGTGCTTGCTATATCCTGAAGAAGAAAATCCAGGAGCTAATAAATGGTGGTGCTATCGCTTTAACCAATGATGACCATACGGTTACAACCAATATGGTTTCTCTTCAGTTCGGAGATTTTCCTCCACAGCAAGTCCCAGATGGAATTATTCCGGTTCTGAAGGCGACGATGAAAATCGTGAATATCCCGCATGCCAGAGAAGAAAATGCAGGATTGCTGCCGCTCACACTAAAGAATGGTGAAATCATGTGGGTACATCCTGACCTAGTGCCTGAGTTGGAAAATGAAGATAAAACTTCAAAATCCAAGAAGGGTAAGAAAGTCAAAACCTGCAACATGATTTCTTATGTTATTCCAGATCCTGATGACTTGGATTATCTATGGGATGGCCTTCCTTTAGAAGATAGACTGAAAGGACTGAACATCTGTCCTCTAAGTCTAGCTCCTCCTACTAAGCTCAAGCTTACTCACCAGCAGTTGCTAGCCATGAATAGTGCGCAACAAGTCTTCGCTGCTTATGAAAAAGCTCCGACAGAGATTTTTCCTCGTATCCCAAATCTTTCTCCTCCTGTGGCTACAGAGACATCTATTCTTCATTCTCCTGTGGATACATAGATTTCTTTTCCTTCTGTGGAACCATCTATCAAAAGTTCGCTACCCACTCACTTGTATAGTCAACAATCTGTCCATCTCATGAAGAAGATGGGTTATGATTTGAATAATGATAAAGGAATACGACTTCCTTTACAGATTCAAAGTCAAAATTCCACTGTTGGATTGGGTTCTGAAGTTTCTCGTAACAATCTACACAAGAAAAAGGCTAGGAGAGGGAAGACAAAATCCTGTAATATGGTACTTCCTTCTCCTGAGTCTGAGGAAGAAACTTTTACTGGTACAAGATCCGAAAAAGTGTACCATAAAGACTACGAGGGATCCTCCAAAGAAGCTGAAGACGTAGTGAAGACACTACCAACTCAACCCTCTCATATTCCTGCTAAATCTTCTGTAGTTGAAAAGGGGAAACAGAAAGCAGTACGCTTCGACGTCCCATTGAAGTCTGCTTCCAATCAGGGAGTGGTGATGAAGCCTTACAAGTTTGATATTCTGGCTCAGTTGGCCAATACTCCGGCTAGACTATCTATATTTGAGTTGCTTCGCCTTTTCAGAGAAAGCAGAGAGACTTTGAGTGAAGCTTTACTTCAAGCAGATTCATGCTTGGCTCAACTCAAGACTCCTGATAATATACCAGTATCATGTCCACAATATCATAGTGTGATGGAAGCAATTCCCAACATCACCTTTACACAAGAAGATATGTTGTTGAAGCATAACAAGCATGATATACCTTTGTGCTACACTGGGTATATTGGATCTACTGAAATTGACAGGATTTACATTGACCCTGGGTCCTCAATTAGCATAATTCTTCAGAGTATGCTAAGACCCCTGAGGATTCCTACTACTGATTTGACTTACACTAGTACTACGATAGTCGATTTCAACTCTGGCAAGAGCAAACCATTGGGGAAGATTCGTCTGCAGATTCAGATCGGTGATCTTCGAACCATGGCAACTTTCTATGTTATCAACTCAGACGTCTCCTATAATATCCTTTTGGGGAGACCGTGGATTCATGAGCACAATATTATACTTTCAACTCTCCACCAATGCTTCAAGTATATAGATTTCCAAGGAGTTCTGAAGACTGAGTTTGCTGATATCAATCCCTTCAAGGGTGTCGAAGTCTATTTTTCTGATTCAAGGCTTTATAAACAAGAGCATGTGAAAGAGATATCAAACATGGCTGAAGATCAATCACCCACTGAGGATTAGTCTATTAATGAAGATCCGCCAGAGGAACAACCTTTGAAGATCATAGTCAAGGGACGAATCCAATCCCAATCTGTCAATGATCAACCTCTGATAATCAAGGTTAAAGGAAGAACTCAAACTTCATCTAAGGAATCAACAAATATTCCTGCTAAGAGCCAAGTTCAACCTTTTATGATTAAGGTTAAAGGGCGTACTTCTTGTACGAATGATCCAGAACCACCATTAATTGTCAATCTTGGCAAAACTACGCAGAAGACGGATAATGGTCCACTGTTGATTAATCCGAAGCGTAGTGATCAGATTATAAATGATGTAAATATTGATCATTCTGTACCTTTTGATATCAATAAAGATTTCCTTTTCGAGTATATGGTTGTCAAGTATATCGAAAGAATGACTTTATCTTCTGATAATCAAAGTCATCAATATAAAGACGACATTGAGCCAGAGAAAACTTTATACATCGATCATAAGGAAAATTCTTTCCCTCCTCATATAGATATTGGACCTTATGCTCAAAGGTTCCTAACATCTTCTCCTTATCTTCTACCTGTGACCGCTTCATCATAAGCTTGTGTAACTTTTAGACATCACGAAGAATCTTATTTCGTGGTTCCGTCTGATAAGAAAAACAAGCGCCAAATTATGTTTGGCCTGGCTGGAAATATCTCTGTTGTTCAGGCAGATGAGCTGAAGGATAAAGATAAGGGAAGAATCCGAATTGACAAGTATAGTCAACAATCTATCAAGATTATCCAGAACATGGGATATGATTTGAAGACTATGCAAGGTCTCAATCAAGGCAAGGGTAGACGACTACCATTATATGGTGATCCGTTTTACCAAAAGACTCGTCATGGGTTGGGATATGATCCGTCCCACATGTTTTATGACGATATACAAGAAAAATTCTCTTCCAGCTCTTCGTAATCATCGGATTCAGAAGAAGTCCAGTTCATTAAAACTGATATGTCTCGTTCCTCATATAATGAATCTGGACAAGTATTTTCAGTCAATATGGTTCAAACTGATGACGAATCTGAACTATTTGAGAATGATCCTTGGGCTCAACAGATGGATACTCAGTGGGAACTCCGTTTTGAACAGCGACAGCCACCTACAGAAGATGAAGTTATCTAGATTGATGTTGGAGATGGAACTACGTCTAAACCAATATTCATCAGTAAGAATCTTTCTGAACATAAAAAGGAACAGTTGATAAAACTTATCAAAGAATATATTAACATTTTCGCATGGAGCTATGAGGATATGCCAGGCCTAGATCCTAAAGTTGCTACTCATAAACTTAATATTTTATCTAACGTCAAGCCTGTAAAACAACAGCAACGGCGCTTTAGACCAGATATGATGGATGCAATCGAAGTGAAGTCAAAAAGTTGATCACATGCGGATTTGTTCGTGAAGAGCAACACCCAGATTGGGTTACCAATATTGTTCCTGTCATGAAGAAGAATGAAAAAGTTCGAGTTTCTATAGATTATCGAGATCTTAATGCAGCTTGTCCAATGGATAAATTTCCACTTCCAATTACTGATGTCATGATAGACAATATATGTGGTTTCGAACGCATGTCTTTCATGGATGGATTCTCAGGGTATAATCAGATCAAGATGCATCCAGAAGATGAGAAACATACCACTTTTCGTACACCCCTTGGGGTCTACTGTTATACGGTTATGCCGTTTGGTCTTAAAAATGCCGGTGCCATATATCAACGGGCTATGAGCAACATCTTTCAAGAACATCTACGGAAGATAGCTGAATGCTATGTAGATGACATTGCTATTAAAAGTCGATCAAAGGATGATCACATTCAGGACTTGAGGACAGTATTTGAGTTGATGCGCCGGCATCAATTGAAAATGAACCCTACTAAGTCTTTCTTAGGAGTTTCCAGTGGCAAATTTTTAGGATTTGTCATTACTTCTCAGGGTATCCTTGTCGATCCTGATAAGATTAAAGCAATTCTTGAAATGCATCCTCCTCGTAATCTGAAAGAACTCCGTGGCTTTCAGGGTCGTATTGCTTATATTAGAAGATTTATATCTAATCTTTCTGGGAGATATCAACCTTTCTCCCGTCTATTAAAGAAAGGCGTATCTTTTGTTTGGGATGAAGCGTGTCAGAAAGCCTTCAATGACAATAAGCAGTACCTTACAAACCCACCTGTTCTGGTACCTCCGGTAGTAGGAAGGCCATTTTTGCTATATGTTCGAGCCTTGGATCACTCACTTGGCGCTCTTCTTGCACAGAAAAGTGATATGGGTCATGAGCAAGAAATATATTATCTGAGCAGAATGATGGTCGAAGCTGAACACAGGTATACTCCTGTGGAAAAGGAATGTCTAGCTTTGGTTTTTGCCATCCAAAAGACAAGACATTATGTGATAGGACAGACTATTCATGTCATTTCCAGAATAAATCCCATTCGGGTATTAATGAGAAAACCTAGCATTCTTAACTCCAGGCTGGCCACCTGGACAATGTTGCTTACTCCTTATGACATGGTTTATGTACCTCAGAAATCAATAAAGGGTCAAGCATTAGCCGATTTCTTAGCTGCTCACCCTATACCTGAAACATCAAAATTATATGAGGACATTCCAGATGAAGTCGTGGATTGTAACCGAACTTTGAAGAATGACATACGGCAATTATATTTTGATGGGGCATCACGAGTAGGACCTAAAGGCAATATTGTCTCTGGGGTAGGAATCGTCTTGGTTTCTCCTGACAAAATGGTCATATACCGTGCTTATTCTCTCAATGAGCCATGCTCCAACAATGTAGTAGAATATAATGCTTTATTGTTCGGTCTCCAAGTAGCAAAACAATTGGGTATTGAGTTCTTAGAAGCTTATGGAGATTCTCAATTGATTGTTAATCAAGTTAGAGGGACTTATGAGGTCAGAAATCCTGATCTCATTCCTTATCATCAAGTGGTGGTTGAACTGGTCCTTTCATTCAAAGGGTTCTTCATTAAATTTGTACCATGTTCTCAGAATGTGGAGGCTGATGCTCTTGCTAGCTTAGCTGCAGACTTGGCTGTCCCAATCCGAAGGCAAAATACAATTACTTTGTTAGATCGAGACTTGTTCTGTGTGAAGAATAATCTATATATTGAACAAAATTATGTCACAGAATTAAGTTCCCAACAGAAGGATTGGAGAACTCCATTCATTGATTATGCAGTTCATGGAATTTTGCCTGAGGATCCTAAAGAAGCTGCATCAATCAAGAGACGATCGTTTAGATTCTATTATGATTCGTCTTTACATATGTTATACCGTCGTTCATATGATGGACTCTTGCTGTGCTGTCTTTCAGAAAGTGAAGCCAAACAAACGTTGCGAGAAGCTCATGATGGTATTTGTGGCGCTCATCAACCGGGCCCTAAATTACAAGACCGTATTCGAAGAATGGGATATTATTGGCCTTCTATGATAGCAGATGCTGTAGTCTATGCCAGAAGATGTAAAGCATGTCAGATTCATGCTAATTTTATTCATCAGCCGTCTGAATTTCTACATCCTACAGCAGCTTCTTGGCCCTTCGAAGCTTGGGACATGGATATCATTGGTCCTATTAACCCTCCTTCTATCAAGGGACATTGATTCATATTAGCTATAACCGATTACTTTTCTAAGTGGACAGAAGCAGTTCCCCTTGCCGAAGTAAAAACATCTAATGTGATCAGCTTCATCAAGCACCATGTTATTTATCGCTTCGGGATCCCTTGACGAATAATTCATGACAATGGCCCACAATTTGCCAGTCAAGCATTTTATCGATTCTGTGACAAGAATCGAATTCAGAATTTGGCTTCTACGGCTTATAATCCAGTTGCTAATGGTTTAGCCGAAGCTTTCAATAAGACGATCATTAAACTTCTCAAAAAGTTTATCTCTTCTAATAAACGTGATTTGAATGAGAAACTTGGAGAGTGTTTATGGGCTTATCGAACAACAGTCTGGACTCTACTGGTTTTACACCATTCTCATTGGTTTATGGATGTGAAGCTGTCCTCCCATTGGAAATCCAGATCCCATCTCTACGAATAGCCATTGCTAATGAGCTAACTACAGAGAATAATGATCGCTTACGACTCCAAGAACTTGAAGGATTGGATGAGAAACATCTTCAAGCACAACAGCACATTGAACTATATCAAGCCCGCATATCTCGAACTTTCAATCGTAAAGTTAAAGAGAGAGTATTCAAAGTTGGCGAACTTGTATTAGCCGTTCGGAGACCGATGGTGATGACTCATAAAAGTAAAGGGAAATTCCAAGCAAAATGGGAAGGCCCTTATGTAATTGAGTCCGTATTTTCCAATGGCGCCTATCGGTTATCAAAGCCCAATGGAGATTTGCTTATGATGCCAATCAATGGCAAATTTCTTAAGAAATACTATGTATAAAAAGAAAAAGAGACAGAATAAAAATAAAGTTTCTTTTATTACTATTTTTGTTCAAAACAAAAGGTCAAGGACGAGGACCACTGCCTCCCTTATTGAATACATAGTCAGTTAATGTCTCGAAGGCATTGTTGCCTGAGTTCATAAAAAACTTACAGGCGGCCATCCTCAGTGCTTCTTCTTCAGGATTTTTTCCTGGCTCTACTGGCTTGGGCGTAAAAGAGCTGTTGCCTACTTGGGTTGGGCCTGCTACTGTTGGCTCAACGGGACACATCTCAGTGACGTCCTCAATTTTCCTGGAGTCTTCATTCTTTTGCGGTACATCCTCGAAAGACATTTTCAATGGGGAAGTAGAAATAAGAATGAAATGATTACAGAAAGTTCTCGCCTATTTATAGAAGAGGACTGTTGATGAACTGATCTTTGAGATTGAGAACAACTTTTCATTCCCGAAAAGACCTGTCCACTCGTTCTATCGGGTTCATTCATTTAATTACGGAATCGAATCAATGCTTTCTTTTCCCGAAAATCATGATTCATTCATACATTAAGATGGACTTATATACTCATGACATCTGTTTCCTTAGTCCCCAACTACCAAGGTTTGGTTAAGCTGATTTCTTGTCTCCTGGGAAAGGGATTTTCTATCTTCTATTTTATCAATTGATTAGAAAGTGGAATTCGTTATTTATCATGTTTCCATGACCTCTGGATAAATACTAAACCTACTTACTTTTCCTATCTATCACTTCTATTTGACCTCTGCATAGATATTAATCTAATTTTCTTTTGAGTTCATATATACTATTATGTCTATATTACCTCTGATAGTATTATATACTCTGAAACAGAAAATAAGATTTTATTTATCTATCATGTCCATATTACATCCAGATAGATAAAAATTATTGATCATAGAAAAATCATCATTTCCATTCCCATATCATCAAAAAAGTCTATTACATTTTTTAGACTTTCTTACAAGTTATAATGGAAATCTATTACATTCATGGATTTTCATTTCTATACACACAACGATAGCCTAATGGAGATCTGTTTCTTCGTTGGATCTTCTTCGTCGGATTCGTTGTTGGTGTCAATTCCTTGCTGTCTAAGCCTCCGTGGCGACCAAAACAAAAGGAATCAAACTCTGGTCTTCTCTCTCAGACGAGAGGAGAATCCCAGAGTATGGCAGCCCGAAGACGTGTTGCTGCCAATACAACTGGTGGATTAGGGGCGGCCTTCCAGAGGAGATAGGAATGTATCCAGCATTGGGATACGATTCCTAGTTCTGCCGTGAAAGGAACTCTACTACCCGATTTTTCGGGGTAGAGTTGACTCCACCATCCAACTCTCCGTTTATAAAGGCTCTTCCTACCAACAGAGGAAGACCCTTCTATCCCACGAAGAGTTCTGAGTTGTCTGATTTGCGCGTCAAAAGTGCATGAGCTCCCTGATGTTGATGTCAGAAGAACGCTCTTCACAACGTCAAAGTCACCAATGCCGATTCTGGAAAAGCTGTTCAGCCAAACTTCTGCAGAAAACAACAAAGAAGAAGTGTTTTAAACAGAAGTATCATCAGATGCGTATTAAACGCTAACTAAAAACAGATGACAAGGCATTTACGCCAATGATTCAGCAAGGCTTTTTATGCCTGTGATTCAGCAAGGCTTTTGCGCCTGTGTTTCAACAAGGCTTTTACGCCAGCGATTCAGCAAGGCTTTTACGCCTGTATTTCAACAAGGCTTTTACGCCAGTAATTAGCAAGGCTTTTACGCCTGTATTTCAACAAGGCTTTTACGCCAGTGATTCAGCAAGGCTTTTACGCCTGTGCTTCAACAAGGCTTTTACGCCAGTACTTCAGCAAGGCTTTTACGCCAATACTTCAGCGAGGCTTTTACGCCAGTGCTTCAGCAAGGTTTTTTTACGCTCGTCAAGAATTTACACTCATGAATAGCTGTTTTCAACAAAAAAAATTCGAAGGCAGACAATTGCTTATGATCGGACTTACCACTTAAGTCAAATGGTTTGGCTCTAATGGTGGTTGAATCTACGTCTAATGACTGGGTGTACAAAAGAATGCCGTTGGAAAGCTTCGCCATGGTCACTTGTTGGAGAACGACATTGCAAAAAATTATCTTCAGAGAAACGAGAATGAGAATATATGAAACATTCTCGGCTATTTATAAAGGCTGAAGAAACTGATTGGTATGAGTCTATTTCGGGAGAAGATCCTATTTAAAAGGCTCTCGTGACCACAAGACAGATGCCACGTGTTGGTTTGTTTCTTGGGAATTAACAACCATAAAAGCAGTCAAAATAAGTGCTGAACAGTTCTATATACCAACAGATGAGATTAACATCAGACTTTATTTATAAAAAAGGGGGAGTGGCCTCCTACAGATAAAAGATTTGCAAAAAATATCATTTTTTCTCTCCCTCGTCGGGCTGACGAAGGGAAGTACCTAGTTCGTGCATATTACGAATCCCGGAGCGACGCATCAGATTAAGAAATGCTTCTGCATCTCCTGGCCCTTCGTACGCAGTTGGGGGACCACCATCGATGCGACTAAAGATTGCAGGAGTCAGTCCAAAGCACTCTAAAAGGTTGCATGCTCGCTCAAAATCAAGCCTGGAGCCCGAAGCCTCTTTGTTAGTAATCTCATTCTTTGGCGCCATGTCACTATGAGGATGAATGGCAAGAGTAAAGAACTTCTTCTTATTTATACAATTAAACCAACTCTTCATATTCCTCTTTGGAAACTGCTCATTACTAATGTAAACTCGGGGAAACGAAAAGGCATTCAAAAGTCTCGAGAAAGAAATTTATTGTGACGGTTGAGTATTGACCGACACTATTGAAAATTATGCCAACTGTTGGATATCCCCGCTTTTACGCGGATGACGGTTGCGTATCCCGAATTTTACACTGACTGATCAAATCTTAACTTTTACGCTTCTGTTCAAAGTGTTTCAAATTTTGGAGATATTTGAAAACTTTGAAGGGGGTCTTGTAGGAGCATAAAAAGTGCTTCAGAGAAAGAGTCAAAGAGATGGAT
This sequence comes from Iris pallida, assembly GCA_029216955.1. NCBI lineage: Eukaryota > Viridiplantae > Streptophyta > Magnoliopsida > Asparagales > Iridaceae > Iris > Iris pallida. The sequence goes on along the minus strand of JANAVB010026199.1, from coordinate 29,257,405 downwards.
CATTTCATTCATAAGTGATTGGTTTTATGCCCAAGGCAAGACTAATCTCTTTACGCCTAAAGCAGGCTGATCACTTTATGCTCGGGTCTACACATATGATTTTATGCCAAGGACAGATCAGCCACTCTTACGCTGGACAAAGCTGTCAAGTCTCGCATTTAATGCAAACTCTGACATGGAGATCTTAATGATGGCATTTATCACAAAGAGATTTGTTTTATACAGAGACCAATGTTGTCGTTTAGTATGTGGATTGAGCTACTTTATGCTCACACTATGGCTTCTTTTACGCACGAAGACTATACGAGCTTTTACGCTCAACAGCTGACGTGTGCGTAAAGTCTATTTGAGCTACTTTACGCTCAAGGTTATTTAACAACTACTTTACGCGGGAAGTCTATGTCAAGGCTATTTTACGCCTAATCTACTGCTTTACGCTCAGAGTACATTGGGGCTATTTTTATGTCCTATTCTCCTCCACCAGCTTGGAACGTGGTCTGCCTACGTGGCTTTCATGCCATTCTTCTCCAAGAACGTGTGTACATGCATCCTATTCTTACTGAAATGATGGGACACATGTCAACATATGCAGAGGTTGGCTCCGATCGTGGATGGCAGTTGTTAGCGTAAAGATGGAACTTTTGCTAAGTTTTTATGCACAAGAGCCCAAGTCTATAAATAGACTTATTTTTCTCATAACACACACACACAGAGACAGGAGAGAATACAGAGATCAGAACTTAGAGATTTTGATTCTCCATAGCATTCTTCTTCAACCTTTCTTTCAGAACAGAGTGAAGCAAAGCAGGAAAGCATTCAGCCTCGCCATTAGTGCCCAAGTGCGTCGATACCTTTCTGGTGACTTAGTTCTTCCAGTTGTTCTACTTCAAGCAGTGATCTTCATCATCATCATATGGTCCAAGGAACAAAGTGATCATTTATGAATTAGACTTCCATAGCAATACTTTTCCAGAATCAAATATGTACTTCTTGTACTTTTTCTTATTTTATTTTCAAAAGCCAATTCCTCAAGGCATTTTGTTAAGTGAAACAATTAGGCACCACTTACTTCGTGACCATCAACAAAAGGGGGATATCCACCTTGATTTTATTGACACTACTGATCAATTGGCCGACATTTTCACCAAAATACTCCCGGAGGATCGTTTCGTCTTTCTCTGCCAAGAATTAAGCATCATTCATTTTGACTCTTAGCTCCCCTCCAACGGCATACTACCGACATACGGCGGCATACCGACGGTATACCGATTTGTGTTCAGAATTATCTTCTGTGCACAAAATCGGCATACCGCCAGCATACTCCAGTATACCGACGGCATGCCGTTTGACGCGGACACTGCCTGTCATCTCTGCTTCAGGCCCCACCAAATCTTTCTTTCTCTTTTTCAACCCTATCTCATTAACTACCCATCCCATCCCATCCTCTCACTCATAAATTCCCATGCCATCCCAATCCTTCAACTCCCTTTATTAATTATATTCATCATCTCTTTTTCAAAAACTCCCCTTATTCATTACTCTCATAAATTTATTTTTATTTTCAAAACTCTCCCTACCCATTCAACTTCCTCTTCTTCCTTAAAAACTCCAACTTCTTCTTCTTCCTCCTCTTCATTCTTTATCACTTCTCCATCATCATTCTACCATCAACCCTAATGGCCACTCAAAAACGTCCTCGCTCCTCCTCCACCGCTGCAAACTCGTTCACTACGATGCCTCTTCCAAATGGCTTCTATGATCCAAAAAATTTTACCTCTGCCCTAGCAGCCGATGTCTGGTTCCAATATTTTGCCAACCACAATGACTTTAAGGGCAAGGCCATCATCTGGAATATATTTTCCGGCTATCTCTCCCTCTTTCAGACGGCCAGCCTCTCATCTTTTTTGCGTCGTCAGGTGCCCGTCTATCCAGCAGCGGTGCGCCTATTCTACTGCAATCTCATCCCCAACCTGTAAAACAACGCCATCGAGACTATGGTAAATAATCGCCACTTTCGCCTGACGGCTCACGACATTGCCGAGATTCTCGAAGTACCTGACAAAGGAGATGCTCTGTCGACCTTGGCCGGTCTCTATCCTTCTGTCGAAGTCTCCTTTGACGAGTTCTGCGGCATCATTTACAAGGGACCCAATCCTCCGGCCATTCCGGCCCTTTTCAAGCAGTTGGAGCCATTCTACTACGAGCTCCATCAAATTATCTGCCACACCCTCTTATCCAAGGTCGACAACTATGATGCGATCACAAATGATGCATTCATCTGCATGAACTACCTGTACTGCAAGAAGACTTGGTCATTTTCCAAGACTTTTTTCAATGCTTTCTTCTCTGTCCTGCCCGCCAGGAAGCAATCCCTCAATTATGGCGCTTTCATCACCCTTATCCTTGAGATGAAGAACGTGGATCTCTTCCTCCGCCAGTCGGACGACGTTTCCTCCTTTCTTGCTGTTTCCCGTTCTGCCCCTGGTGCATCAGCATCTCGTGCGTCATCCTCCCTTGAACCACCGGCTGCTTCTTCTGCTGCGCCATCTTCTGTGCCCCCTCCATCCGACTGTTTTATGCCACTGATCCAGCAGCATTTTGACATACATATGGCACAGGCGGAGGAGCAGATAAGGGCCAACACCCGCGGCCTTGGAAATCTTATCCAGAGCCGCTTCTATGACTAGGCTTACTTCATCCAGTTGACTCTTCACGGTCGGAATGCCTTTTTGGATCTTAACCTTTATGATCCACATTACCAAGGCTCGCGCTTTTCTGACCCCAACGCCTACGAATTCATGTACCCGGACGACGTGGATCCTTTTGGTGCATTTTACGGTGCTCAGAATGGGAAGAACGATGATCCGGCAGATGACTAGTTACGGGCTCCTGTTGGTGGTGGTCGAATAATCTGGTGTCGTATGTTTGTCCTTTGAGGTCATTCGGGGACCATCAGTATGTTTTTTGTTGTGTGTGGTCATACGGGCATTGTTTTATGTTTTTCTATTTCTTGCTCACTCTTGTGAAGGAGAGTTTTAACTATTTTTATTTAGTAACAAGCATGTTCCCTCTTTCAAAATCTAATATATGCTTGTTTTGGTTCTTCATAATGCTTTCATTATTTATTGCTGATAATTTTTTTCCTACTTATTTCCCATCTTTGACTAAGTAACAAAGGGGAAGAAAACGTATTTAGGGGGAGTTGTCAACCTACGGGAGAGTCACTCCCTGAAGATGCTATCTCTCTATTTTGTCAATTATTAAAATGGGGGAGGTTGTTGGCATAGTTTATTTTATAACATTAACAGCATCTTTGTAGTCTATTTTTCTCTGTATTTCAGCTAATAGATAATCTTTCAAAAGCTCTCCTACAATCAGTTCTGTCCATTCTAGTCGAATCATCAAAGCCTTGTGGACGTTTCTAAAAGAAGACTGAAGGAAAGACCAGCGCTCCTTAAAGACGGCTCTCAACAGAGTCAAGATTTTGAGTCTGTACAAGGTTTAGGTCCTTCTGTATAAAAACCTAAGGTTGGATGATAAAACGTAAAGCTCTTCTATTTTTCATTCAAAAGTCATTGTCCAAAAGAACGGTATACCGCTGTATACTGACGGTATACTGTTTCTGAGCCACAAGAATATTCTGTGACAAACATCGACATATCGACGGCATACAACAGTATACCGATGGTATACCGTTTTGTGAGCCACAAAATATTCTTTGATGAATATCGGCATACCGACGGCATACAACAGTATACCGACGGTATACCGTTTTGTTAACCACAAAAATATTCTGTGACGAACTTCGACATGCCGACGGCATACAATAGTATACTGACAGTATACCATTTTGTTAGCCACAAAATGTTCTGTGACGAACATCGGTATACCGATGGCATACCGCTACATACCGACGGTATACTGCTTTATCTGATTTGATTTTTGAATGGACAAATACTAGCATTAAATGGTCTCCAATAGATATAATTATTACTGTTACTGTTCAGAACGGAATACCGACGGCATGCTGGTCCATACCGACAGTATGTCGTCTGGGTTATATTCAGGAGCATTAAATGCTACCTACTCTTAGTTTTCTATATAAAGGGATTCCTTTCTTCTATTGAAGGCTATCCACTAAAGCCATAAATTTTTTCAACAACCAAGAGCTCCACCATTACTACTCTACCAAAGCTTTCAATTGTCATCCAATCCAAAAGTGTTAGAGTATTCAAGAGTTGTACTTTTTAATCTTCAAGTGTTAGAAGATCAACTGTTCTTTTCCTTTCCTTTTGAAGTTGACGAGCCTTCGTAAGAAAACTCGTGTGTAAGAAGTTGGCGAGTTCTTCAGATCCAAACTCGTGTTGAAGTTGGCGAGTTCTTCGGATCCAAACTCGTGTGTACTATTTACTCAATAGCGGATTTAAGCCAGAGAGAGTTCCGGGACTGGATTGCCCCTAGGGAGGAGATCAGGATACATCGAGTGTTTGATTTTCTTATTCTCTCTTATTTTATTTCAGTGATATAGCTTATTGTGTTTAGTTTTATTTTATTTTCCTATTCACCTCCCTCTAGGGTTCTATAATTTTATCGTGATTCATCTATTGTGACGTGTCATTATTAGATCCATTGAACTAGTTGGGTTGGGGAGATACTATTTAGATATGTGATTATATCCTTAGACATTGTGGTAGTGTAAACATTGTGAGAGCTAATTATACACCCCACGTATGGTTAGCTAGATCTTGTTAGACATTATGCAAGTTTTTTGACCGATCACATATCTAGACTAGTATTTTAAAAACACATAGATAGTTGCAGTTATGTCTCATTCCAGTTTATATCTTGTTTTAGGCCTACACTTGTCTACTTATTATTCATTACTTGCTATCGCCATGTATCAGTTTTACGTTCTTATCTTGTATTACATTTATTATTTCTAATTTATAGTCTTTATTATGTAATTGGAACTGTTAGGGATTGATCTAGAGGATTGTTGTCCTACTTATTATGGAATCCAGGAGGGTGTAGCAGCAAAGTTGGCCCATTGTAGCTCAAGAGTAGAGTAGCTTGGAGTGATTGCGGGAAGGTCTAGCCGGATTATTTAGTTATTCTATTTATCTTTATTAGTATTTAGTATCAGATTTGTTTTCGGCAACTACATGATACTTTAGGATGTTATATTAGATTTGTTGTTGTTGTTGTTGTTGTCTAGACTTATCTAGAACTTATGATTTTGGATTACCATCTCTTTATTTTCTATCATGCCATATCATATCGTATGTTTAGATATTATGACTGAGTATTGTGTCACCCCCAGTTTTCAAGAACAAGGGTATTTTGGTCATTTTTTTCATTTTTGAATATTTTTGAAATTTATTTTATTATTTATGATATTGTTTTGGGGTTATTTGAGTCGGGTTCGAATTTCAACTCAAACCGACTTGTAACGGGAACCCGGGGTAGTTTTGACTTTAGTGGGACCCACTCATTAGTTAGGCATTATAACGCCCCAGAACCAAAATACTGGAGAGCGGGGGAATACATAGCCAGCTACGTATATTGAAGTACAACCCACCTTGCTATACGGTCACGACTGTCTAGATACATGAGGGTTTAACTACAAGCCATCAGTCTCCTAGGGTCATAAACAAGCCTATTGTCTCAATCTCAAGAAAGAAATAACAGTTAAAAGATGTCATAGCACCAAATATATAATAGCAAGGCGTCCCGTACATTACATACTTGGATGATCATAAAGCTAGTCGTACAAAATGTCAAGACTAGCAAGAGTTTCAATCATACATGATCAACCCTAGAATTTGTCAATCATGTTACAGCCCGTAGGCAGACAGTAAATAAAGGTACAATACGAGCTAACACGTGCTCGCCGGTTAAACGCCTCAAAAGAATAATTTTACAACAAAGTGGGAGAACAAAATAAACCCACTCATTGCCAGGTTATGCCTGGTGGTCACCATCTGGCTGGAAGGTAGGTAGATCCTCTAGAGCTGCTCCGATATCTGGCCAAGGAGGCTTCACTTAGGAACTAAATCCAACACATCATAAATGAATATTAAAGATAATTATAACAATACTGATAATAATAGGGACAACAATAATGAATTGAGTACGAGGAAACTATTCAAATAGCCAGGTCGCAATCCTTAAACCAAACAAGGATCGGGATTGCAACCCTTCACCTGAATAGAATCCCGTCTCAAATACTGCTGGTAAAATAAAACATGATGAGGACAATAAACGAAGAGAGGATAAACAACTGCTCCGGGAGCCAGGTTACAACCCTTAAACCAAACAAGGACCGGGGTTGTAACCCTTCGCCTGAACAGAACATTGCCCCTGATCTTTATTGTTAAGGCAGACATAAATAACCAGGACGATATATGATATGATAACCATAGGACTGTTCAAATAGCCAAGTTACAACCCTTAAACCAAATAAGGACCGGGGCTGTAACCCTTCATCTGAATAGAACTTAGTATCTCATCATTTATCGATAAGTAAGGCACAGGAAATCAGGTCATGTTACAAATCTTGTACAGGATCGGGACAAGACTAAGCTGGGCTAAACTCCATCCAACCAATCACGGCCAAACAATGAGTATGGCTTGATACTTTAACTAACTAGGGTTATCATAGGCCTAGTTACTAGCAAGATGCAATGAGATTATCCTATAGCCACAAGACCTGTAGACCATCCAGGTTATCTAGACGCAATTAGGAGATTGAATTCATGCGGGTATATTATCCAAGAACATATGTACCCTTAAGTAGCTTGGTGAGTGCAACACATGACAGTGTGCTGTAAATATGCCCTACTCGTCGGTAGGCTACAAATCCTATGACGGGGCGCCCAGATAACGGGATTGCCTGTAGCTGGGAAATCTCTTCATGACTACTGTATTATTCTAGTTATTAGCCTTAGTCAATTTCACTAGGTACCCATGACCGTGGTACTCAGGGATCCCCATCCTAGACATGATGCAAGACAGTACTGGTTTATTTATACAAATACAATCATCCACGGTATCCAAGCCATTTATTATAGTCATGTCATGTAAGCTGTCACAATAGCTTTCAATAATTACCATCCTGCGTACTTGTCATATCTTGTTATGCCATGTCATATCAAGTACTTGCCATGCCATGCCATTATTAGTCCGGTCATATCAATCAATCCGTGATTTGCCAAGTCGTGGAGAGTGCCAGAGTCATAAAGTCAAACGGATATGCAAAGGGGCTCATGGCTCTACGCGAGTGAGCATTTACGCTAGGCCAAGGGCCTTAAGCGTAAAGCGGCTCTACGCGAACACGAGCAAGGGTGCACGTGGGTGATGTTTTACGCTAGCCAGGCTTTGTACAAGCGAGATTATACGTACGTAAGATTTTACACGAGTAGAACTCTACGCGAGAGAAACACTCGAGCAAGACTTTACGCACGCGAGAGTCTGTTCGAGCCATGAGTTTTACGCGAGCACGATTTTTACGCGAGCGTGAAGGCCCCGAGCGTAAAAATCGAATAAGAACTCAGCGTAGAAGGGAATATGCTGGCACGCAAATGCGTGTGCATAAAAGGCTAAAAATATCATGCTGACACGTAAAATGTGGGCGTAAGGACCTTAAACATTACGCTGGCACGTAAAACGTGTGCGTAAAACTTCATCTTCTTCCTATGGCCAAAACAACTTGAGTAAAGATCATGAACTCGAGGAACTCCATCTCGACCAAGACTTAGTGAAGTCCGGCCGTCCCAAAACAAAACTTACGTAAAATCAGAATGCCTACTACAAGAAACTCTTAGTTTTCGAAAACAAGCCATTTTAGTAGATCAAAATCAAGAAGATCAAAATGCTAGAAACTTAGATCTACATGGAATGAGCCATGGAATTTGAAAATATTAAGTACTAAAGTGTCTTAGAATCTTGTGGAGAAGAAAATGGAACAATAAAATTGAGTTCCTCCATGAAGCAAGTTGCACTTGCCTAAACCTCTCTCTAGTAGGTGAGGAGAGTAATGGTGAGGAAGAAGAAGTAATGAGGAGAGAGAGAGTTTGGGCGGCTATTAAAGGAAGGGTGAGGGGGTAGGTGGGGGTTGGTCCACATGAAGAACCAAGCCAAGCCGAGCCAGCAAGTTGAACCGAACCAAGCAATCATGTAATGAGACATGCAATATACGTACTCGTATACCAAATACGTAATACGAACCACGGTCATTACAACTCTACCCACCTTAAAAGAATTTCGTCCTCAGAATTTAATTAAGAGGCTAGAGCGGCAAGGACAAGCTATACTAATCACGGGCAACCTATAACAAGGCAATCAATCAAGCAATCATTCAAGCTAGGAACTGAGAGCATAAGGTATAAGAAGGCATTATACCTTACGAGTCAAACAAGTCGGGATATCGCGATCGGATACCTCACGCTCCCACGTTGACTCACCCAAAGAGTGATGACCCCAAGCGACATGGACTAAACTAATAGTCTTGTTCTTGAGTATATTCTCTCTCCGGTCCAATATGGATACAGGTCTCTCCTCATACGAAAGATTGGTACCAACAACCAATTCCGAATGATCAAGGACATGACTCGGATCCGGGATATACCGTCATAATTGGGATACATAGAAGACATTATGTACCTCACACAACGATGGCGGGAGAGGAAGACAATAGGACACGTCTTCTACTCGCTCGAGAATGTCAAATGGCCCTATATACCTAGGACTAAGCTTTCCCCGTATGCCGAAACGAATGGCACCAAGGTTATACGAAAACCTTAGGAATATATGGTCGTCGACAGAAAACTCAAGGGGATGCCGATGAGAATCGACCCAATGACGCTGGCGATCTTGTGCAACTCGAAGATGGTCTCTACTCTCCTGACCACCTCAACCGTCTGAACAATCATTTTTGGATCGAGCATCTGCCTTTCTCTAATATCGTCCCATGCTAGCGGGGATCTGTACTTTCTACCATATAGTAGTGCCTCGAATGGTGCCATCTGGATATTGGCCTGGAAACTGTTGTTGTACGAGAACTCCAACAGGTGCAGGTGATTCTCCCATGAACTACCGAAGTCGAGTGTACAAGATCTCAACATATCTTCCAAGGTTCGTATGGTACGCTTCGACTGACCATCTGTTTGTGGGTGATAAGCTGAGCTGAACTGGAGGTGAGTTTCCAATCTCTCCTGCAGGCTATGCCAAAAGTGTGACGTAAATCTGGAATCTCTTTCCGAGGTGATACTGACTGGTACTCCGTGCAACCTGACTATCTGCCTGAGATATATCTCTGCTAGCTGAGCTGTCGACTGACCAACTCTGAATGGGAGAAAGTGAGCCACCTTCGTGAGCCTGTCTATAATAACCCAAATAGTATCTTTACCGGCCGGGGACCTAGGAAATCCAGTCACAAAATTCATGGTTATATGCTTCCACTTCCATTCTGGAATCGGCAGTGGCTGAAGAAGTCCAGCGGGCCTCTGATGTTCAGCTTTAACTTGTTGGCAAACCAAACATCGAGAGACAAACCGGGCTATCTCCTCCTTCATGCCATTCCACCAAAAGTGCTGACGGAGGTCACGATACATCTTTGTGCCACCGGGATGTACAGAATACTGAGAACTGTGAGCCTCTGCCATGATCTCCTGTCTAATATCACCACTGGGTACACAAAGATGCCTCCCATGTCGAAGTGTATCGTCCTCATGGATACATAACTCGGGCCGTCGTCCTGCCTCACACTCTGCCCTAAGCCGCTGAGCTTAGATTCTGCTGACTGCGCCATCCGGATCCTCCCGACTATACTGGACTGAACTTGCATATTGGCCATCAATGCCACACTGGTAGGAAGGACAACTTCAATACCCATCTTCTGAAGATCTGCTAACAATTCTGGTTGCGCTGTTAGGAAATAAACTCTGGTTCTTCTGATCAATGCATCTGCAACAACGTTGGCCTTTCCTGGGTGATACTGCAGGTTGACATCATAATCCACAACTAGCTCTAGCCACCTTCTCTGACACATGTTAAGATCCTTTTGAGTGAACACATACTTCAGGCTCTTGTGGTCGGTGAAAATCTCGACCCTATCTCCGTACATGTAGTGCCTCCACAACTTAAGTGCAAACACTACCGCTGCCAGCTCCAAGTCATGGGTTGGGTAATTCCTCTCATGATCACGAAGTTGATGTGACGCATAAGCTATTACCTCCCCATGTTGCATCAGAACACATCCTAAGCCTCTGCCTGAAGCATCACAATATACTGAGAATCTTCCGATCCCATCTGGAAGCGTGAGAATGGGTGCCGTCATTAAGCCTCGCTTCAACTTCTCAAAAGAATCCTGACACTCTGCTGTCCAAGCAAACTGCACATCCTTGTGGGTCAACTGGGTCAATGGTGCTGAAGTCCGAGTAGTCTGAAACAAATCGCCGGTAATAGCCGGCCAAGCCAAGAAAACTGCGAACTTCTACAACTGTGCTGGGTACTGTCCATGTCTCAATAGCCACGATCTTCTGGGGATCCATTTCTACTCCTCCTCTGGTGATGATATGTCCTAAGTATGAAATACGATCGAGGCAGACCTCGCATTTACTAAACTTGGCATACAACTGGTGCTCTCTGAGAGTCTGGAGGACAACTCTGAGATGCTGCTCGTGCTCTGCCTCACTCTTGCTGTAGACCAGGATGTCGTCTATGAACACAATCACGAACTGATCCAAATAAGGTATGAAGACACGATTCATGAGGTCCATGAATACGGTCGACGCATTGGTTGCTCCGAATGGCATAACAAGGAATTCCCACTGCCCATATCTAGATCTGAAAGCTGTCTTCGGGATGTCCTGCTCTCAAACTCTGATCTGATGATATCCTGATCGCAAGTCGATCTTCGAGAATACCGCTGCCCCCTTGAGTTGATCAAACAAGTCACCTATCCTCGGAAGAGGGTATCTGTTCTTGATTGTCACTGAGTTCAAGGTACGATAATCTACACATAACCTGTACGTACCATCCTTCTTTTTTACAAGAAGCATCGGGGCTCCCCAAGGCGATCTACTAGCACGAATGAATCCTTTGGTTCTGATTTCTTCAATCATCTTGTACAATATCTCTAACTCTGACGGCGCCATCCTATAGACTCTCTCTGACACTAGGGCTGTCCCGGGGATCAAGTCTATGGTAAACTCTATCTCCCGCTCTGGCGACATCCCTGGAAGCTCTTCTGGGAAAATATCTGGAAACTCTTCGACTACCCGGGGAAACTGCACTGCTGCTACTATAATGCCCCAGTCCCAAAATATGTAGGACTAGGAACGTAGACATGCCAGCCGTATAGTATATATACATAAGCTGTAAAATATAGTAGAACCATAACTAATCTTATCCACACAAAATAAAAGATATTATATAATGATAATGAATTATCTTGATACAATATGTTGGACGGAGACAAATCTACTACCAACAGGTAAGAAAAAAACATGGAAAATGAAATAAGTTTGACGGACGAAGCGAAGACGATCAAGTACAATCATCCTCGAAGAAATAGTGACGATCATGGCCACGGCTAGAACACCTGCGAAAGATAAGAACACACACCTGGCAAGATAAGCAGGTCCTCAGAGGGACGTAACAAGATACAATAAACATGCCATATAAATACTGAATATAAAATATGCCACAATCAAAGAAAGTGACAAGACATAAATAAGGTAACTTAACCGTACTAAAGTGATCATGCAGTTGAGAAACAATCCTTCGACGCATGAGCCCTGGATGTAAATAGGATCGGCATAGTACGCATAAAGGGCACCAGGGCCTACGTCCGTAACATCCAAAGATCGTTAGAGGGCATCATGTGCAAGGGGCTACATCCATAACGCTCTGGAAAACGTCAGAGGGCACCTGGAGCCTACGTCTCTGGAGGAGCGCACAGGTAATAAGGGAAGTGCAAAGAAGCCCATACGTCAGGTAATGTCCTCCCCACCCAATGCACCTATCATGTCGCATCCACGACCATGTAATACTACTAACCGTCAAGTCTTCTAACATACAACTATTGACAGTTAGACCTAACGCACGTCCTATACACATCAGTGATCAGCCAACACGCAAGTTCGGATGCTATATGCTACTCATAACTCACACATCGCGTGACACAACAGTGTCAAATTTTATGTAATACACTACACTAGTGGTAGTCCCTTAACTCTAGGTCCATATGCAATCAAAGGATAAATAATAAGGTACAGCTAATATCACTGAGCAGGCAGTAAGTCAGGAACTGTAATAATGGTACAGCTAAAAGTACGGGAAATAAATATACAGTGATATGCAATAAATAAAATTCAGACTAATTTATAAATAGTAAATTGTGGCAAGGTATCTTGCCTGGTGTGTCGTCCGGTGTGGTACAAAAATTCGACAAGTCCAGTCTTGTCCAATAGCCATGGTTATTGCGTGCGGGTCCAAATTTCACGAGAACATAGGAGTAGAGATTAGTCATGATTACTAAGATAATTTGAAAAAAATTATGAAAGTAAACACATATGCTAATTTTAGAAATATTTTATAATACTGAAAATATGTTTTGATACTAGTTTCAAATAAACACTTGAAAATAATAGAAAATCTTTTTAAACAAAACTAGGTTTTACAAAAAAAAATTTAGATAGGAAAACTATTATCATTATTATTATTTTCAGTAACAATAAATATGTGAAAATACTAGGAAATTATTTTATAACTTGAAACTATATACACTTATAGGTCAAAATTATTTTTAGGTAAAAATTAAAATAGGATTAACTCTAATTATATCAAATATATCATTTCGCTTAACCATCTTTTTAATTTGCTATATAATCTGTAAAACTACATTTTAAACAAAAAAATATTTAAAAGACAAGTAAATAATGAAAATAATAACAATATAAAAGTAGCCATGGCAGCTACTGCTGCTTTCATTTTTTCTAATAATAATAATTATTATAATTATAATCCCAATAATAATCTCTAAAACTATTCAACTCATTCCTCCTTTAATAATAATAATAGTAATAATAATAATACTAATAAAACTAATAATAATAATAACAATAATTAAACCTTATAAACCAACAGCCACTTCCTCCAATGTTCACGAGAGAGGGAGGAGGAGCAAGGGAGGGTTTCACCTGGGCGGCGTCCGACATCGCTGGTGGTGGCCCTGCGCGCGGTGGCGCTCACGGCGGGATCGACGGCTTCGGAGGGGATCAGTGGAGGCGGATGGGCGCACGGCGAAGGCGGTTGGCTACACGGGGTTTAATAGAGGCGGCGCTAAGGAGGAGCGGCGTCGGCGCCGGGGCCGCGTTGCCCTGGAGGCGGCGGAGTCGGACGGAAGGCGGTGGTGAGTGAGTGGCGGAGGGTTTCTGGAGCTCGACGACCGGGTGGAGGTGGAGAGCTCAGAGGGCGCAGCGGAGCTCCGGCACAGCAGGGGTCCACGCGGTCTGGCGCAGCGCCAGAGATCTCCACCGGTGTCGACGCGCACGCCGGTGACTCCTCGACGGTGGTGCGGGAACACTGAATCTCGCGGGTCGAGGTGAGAGTTTCTTTTCCCTTCTCTATTTCTGGTGGTAGCGGAGGTGATGGGTTCGGAGGAGAGGGTGAGGACGCAGTGGCGACTGGTCTGGGGTGACCACGGTGGTGACTCGGAGTTTTTTCGGCGAGACGACCGGTGGCAGATTTGGGTGCGGGCAGCTGTTGTTGTGGGTGTGTGTTGTGGTAGCGTAGAGGAGATGGCCGGGGAGTGGTGGAGATGATGATGATGTTGGTGATGGTTGTGGCGTTGGCGAAGTCGTTGGCGCCGATGGGTTTGGCGAGGGCTTCGGTAGTGGTGGTGACGGTGATGGTGGGGGTGTTGATGGGGATGCTGCCGGAGTAACGGAAAGACGGAGCGGGATTTGATTGTTGGGAATCGTCGTGTCCGGGATTGTCGGACGCGACGGAGATAACTGTAAAAGATTTGGAATAAGATTGACACAGACACGATGCACAGCACGTTGTACGAATTTGTGTAGATTGGTTTTGTGTGGATTTTTTGGATGAGTACCTCTCCTTATATAGGAGGTGGGAATTCCCAGTTGGGTAAGGACTATGATTCGTTTAAATTCCAATTAGGTAAATCCCCTATTAATTTAAACTGATTTAAAAATAACTCAATCCAAATCAAATCAAATCTAGATAAATTCTATCCTTAATTTAAACTATTTTTAAATCAAGTCAATAAAATCTTTTCCAATTTAAATTACCATATTTAATCAAATATTAAAATTAATAAAATTCTAAATATTATTTTCATAATTAAATAAATATAGTAATAATTAATTTTAAAAATCACGATAAATAATCATAAAATAACTCTTTATAGATAACAAAAATATGTTACTATACAAATTCCAAATTTCGCAAATATCTAGAATATATTTTATATAAACCAAAATTTTCCAAATCACTGCTTATTTTTAAATGACGAATAACTATTTTATAAAATACTTATCACATTTATTTGAACATGCACTTTCCTATATAAAATAAATTTATAATAAAATATTTTTCTAACATATGTACCTCGAAACATGTTCGCACTCGTCTAGAAATTACGAAACACAAATCTCGCAAGATACGTAAATACAACAATGCGAACTCGTATGCGAAGTACAAAATAAATACAAAATTAATAATGTAGTAAAATTTTAGGGGGTTTATATCCTACCCAACTTAAAAGAATTTTGTCCTCAAAATTTAGGGATAATTAGGGTAGGTAGGGTGAAGGAGGTAGAAGCAGTATATTCGAATAGATGTACGAGATCTTCTTGGGACGAGAATGCAAACAAAATATTCTGCGAGGAGGCGGGCAACATTTCAATGATACTAGATCTGTTGGATGACTAGGAAAGAATCAGTTATAGTATGATTATGCGTATGACAACCCGTCGATGCCTATAATCCATCATTTACTGTCATATGTTCTATGGACATGCAATCTCCCCAATTAGGTAATAGTCTTCCAATATAAATTTTTATCATTAGACCATTATTCTTGATTCAACATTTCCTTACGTGTTTTCAATATTGTTAAAATCTCAAATCGTCCTTATCAATTTGTCATTCACTATTGCAATATATTCCATAACTTTCTTTTCTTCTTTATTTACTTCAATCATTTTCCCCCCAAATTTTAAATTCCAAAATGTATGCTATTATCTAATTCAATATTTCATCGTAAAAAAATTTCAACAAGTTCAACAAATTTTGAATTAAATGAATCTCTAATGTACTTTGCTCATATATCTATATACATCCATTTTCCTCAAAATAGATCTCGTCGTTCACAATCTCTTCAAGAGTAGGTTCTAGATAATCCTTCAATATGTTTAATCAAAAGTTAAATCAACATTCTTTGTAGGAAATTCGTACTTATCCTTAAAGTACCCAAAATAATCTATCACCTTCAATATTTGTTGATCATATCTTCACAACACAATCTTTTATCATTACAATGAAAATTCTTTACCTATTAGTGTCTTCTTCGGGAATTGGAATCCATTGATCTTTTAATTCATGATGGTAAAAATGAAACCCGTCTTACTTCATATTCGTAATCATCTTTGGGTCTTATTCCTTAATTCGTCAAAAATGTAAGCAATTTCTTTTTTCAACCATTGGTTATCCTTGAAGCCTATTCTCTTCATAACACTATAATTTATCGAAGGCAACGTCAATATTGTCTTTATCGAGAATTTGCATCCATCAATTTAGTATATAAATTTGGTTCTTAAACCACCAACACTTTAAGAATTTTTTCGCTCAATATTTTGTTACCTCGAAACAAATTTTGTAAATTTGAGAAGTCTATTTACCTTTGATTGTTTTATCATCACAATATAACATTTCTCACTTCATCTATTTGGATTTATCGCACATTTTCATTTATGTCCATTCTACATCTTAGTCAACTGTGTTATTTATCCTTGCTGTGGGATTCTCTAATCTACCTCTATTCACCCGAGATTGTCATGATCAAATTTCATTTCGCATAAAGGAATCATACAAGGAACAAGGTTGCATAAACAATGGAGAAATTATAGTGAAATATGATAAAGCAATTTAATTGGAAGGGAGAAAGTAAGTGTTGCTAATATTGCATGAAGAGTAAAAGGTGTTATGGGTCTAAGTAAATCAAGTTAATACAAGAAATTAAAATGACAAGGGTTAAGCAGTCAAGATAAAACACAAGGTTAAGCATTTAACGGATTTAGTAGATCGCAATCGGGCCGAAGATTTGAGTCGAGATTGAGTCCATATATATAGTTAAAAGTATATCGGTACCATGGTATAGGTTATAGTTAGTCTTTATGACCCAAAAATCGTATCATAAAAATAGGGTACAAGGGGACGTGTTTTAGTGGGACATGATATACCTACATGAAGATGAGCTCGTCTAGGTCTTGCATGTGAAATTTGTGGGACAAAAAAGTCTAGTGTTGTGATCCAAATATCGAAGTCATGATAGGGAACACCAAATGATTAAAGATAGAAAGTGGGTTTTCATAAGGTACTAATTAATACTCAAAATAAAAGGATAAAGCACGAAATAATTTAGGGAATCTCATAGATCATGGTAAAGTAAGTTAGAGACACAGTTTCTAGACAGGAAATAGTCTCGTAGATAAGGGTACGGTCACGGGAGCGATTCTATCATTTCTAAGTTTTAACAACTAGATGGTCACGATTAAAGATCTAGATTTGAGGGAAGGTCGAGTAAGTCAAAGATATGTTCATCGGTTTGGTCGATGCCTAACTATACTTGTGTATATGCAATATCATAATCATAGGTGGTATGGTAATCTAATGTGGAATACTTCTATCTCACTAGGGTGACCTTATTTGTATCTTGGTCCTTCACCAATATATGATCTAATCTAAAATTTCAAGTTCCTCGAAAGTTTTTCAATAAAATTTTCAAGATACTCTGCCAAAATTTCCAATTATCTTAGACTGTCAACTTAAATCAAAATTTTAAATCTTTAGTCAATCTCGAACAATCCTCGTAAATCGCAAATCGAATTTTTTTCCAAACCTCAACATTTAATAAGTTTATCAGCCGAATTCATACTACAAATAGAATATTTAAATAACTCCCGAATTTAATTATATATCCTTCAAATGTGTATATCTAGCTTCTAATAAGTCACAACTACTCTTCAAAAGAAATTTCCCCTTTTTTTCCAAAATTTAAATCCATAATCAAGATTTTAAACTCGAAATCTAAATAACTTTATAAATCATAAATCATATGACGCAATTTAATTCAAAAATATTTTACCAAAATTTATCAATCCTCCTCAAATTTTGGTCAATCGTAAATTTAAAATTTTATGATCCTTTTCAAATCAAATTTATATCCCCCCAAAAGATGTATAGCTATAACTCAATAAGTCATAAATGTTCAAAGACCTTCAAAAATCAAAATGCAAAATCAATTCAATTTGTTTTCTCGATCTAGCTATCCTCTTATGTATATCACCTTGTAAGATCAAATTAAAATTCCTATTATTTTTTGGAAGCGGTAATATGCTACTACCCAACTTGGTATTAACCAATCCTTAAAATCATATTTCTAGGAAAATAAATGCCTTTATAACTCAAATAAAATCTCAACGTACACTAATTGTCAATGTAATCTTCCTAGCCATGTGTTTGACCTATGAGCATATAATAGTGTAGTCATCTTCCTAACTGTTATAAAGCACGAAAGATAAGGATTTACGGTAGAAAGAGTTCAAGCAGGATGCAAATCAAGGATGGTAACGAGAGTTCGGAATTTGATGTTAAGAAAGGATGTCAAGTAAGTGGATGAGATTCTAAACTCTTATCCTATATTGCAGGCCCGTTCGGTACAGTCATGTAATCGAAACGGCAACTGACCTGCATGGGCCACCACAAAAACATGTAGCGCCCTAGTCCTAAAATACGTAGGACTAGGAATGTAGACATGCCAGCCGTATAGTATATACACGTAAGTTATAAAATACAGTAGAACCATAACTAATCTCATCCACACAAAATAAAGATATCATATAATAATAATAAATTGTCTTGATACAATATGTCGGGCGGAGACAAATCCACTACCAACAGGTAAGGAAAAATACATAGAAAATGAAATGAGTTTGACGGACAAAGCGAAGACGATCAAGTGCAATCATCCTCAAAGAAATAGTGATGATCATGGCCACGGCTAGAACACCTGCGAAAGACAAGAACACACACCTGGCGAGATAAGCAGGTCCTCAGAGGGACGTAACAAGATACAATTAACATGCCATATAAATACTGAATATAAAATATGCCACAATCAAAGAAAGTGACAAGACATAAATAAGGTAACTTAACCGTACTAAAGTGATCATGCAGTTGAGAAACAATCCTTCGACGCATGAGCCTTGGCTATAAATAGGATCGGCATAGTCCCCATACAGGGCACCAGGGCCTACGTCCGTAACGTCCGAAGATCGTCAAAGGGCATCATGTGCAAGGGGCTACGTCCATAACGCTATGGAAAATGTCAGAGGGCACCTGGAGCCTGCGTCTCCGGAGGAGCACACAGGTAATAAGGGAAGTACAAAGAAGCCCATACGTCAGGTAATGTCCTCCCCACCCAATGCACATATCATATCGCATCCATGACCATGTAACACTACTAACCGTCAAGTCTTCTAACATACGACTATTGACAGTTAGACCTAACGCATGTCCTATACGCATCAGTGATCAGCCAACACGCAAGTCGTTGGCGCCGATGGGTTTGGCGAGGGCTTCGGTAGTGGTGGTGACGGTGATGGTGGGGGTATTGACGGGGATGCTACCGGAGTAACGGGAAGACGGAGAGGGATTTGATTGTTCAAAATCGTCGTGTCCGGGATTAACGGGCACGACGGGGATAACTGTAAAAGATTTGGAATAAGATTGACACAGACACGGTGCACAGCACGTTGCATGAATTTGTGGAGATTGGTTTTGTGTGGATTTTCTGGATGAGTACCTCTCCTTATATAGGAGGTGGGAATTGCCAGTTGGATAAGGACTATGATTCGTTTAAATTCCAATTAGGTAAATCCCCTATTAATTTAAACTGATTTAAAAATAACTCAATCCAAATCAAATCAAATCTAGATAAATTCTATCCTTAATTTAAACTATTTTTAAATCAAGTCAATAAAATCTTTTCCAATTTAAATTACCATATTTAATCAAATATTAAAATTAACAAAATTTTAAATATTATTTTCATAATTAAATAAATATAGTAATAATTAATTTCAAAATTCATGATACATAATCATAAAATAGCTTTTTATAAATAACAAACATATGTTACTATACAAATTCCAAATTTCGCAAATATCTAGAATATATTTTATATAAACCAAAATTTTCCAAATCACTGCTTATTTTTAAATGACGAATAACTATTTTATAAAATACTTATCACATTTATTTGAACATGTACTTTCCTATATAAAATAAATTTATAATAAAATATTTTTCTAACATATGTACCTCGACACATATTCGCACTCGTCGAGAAATTACGAAACGCAAATCTTGTACGATACGTAAATACAACAATGCGAACTCGTATGCGAAGTACAAAATAAATACAAAATTAATAATGTAGTAAAATTTTAGGGGGTTTACATCTACTGCCATCCGCAACACTGGAGGAGAAGGTTCAACTTCGCCTCGGGAAAAAAAAAACTCTGGCTTGCCGGGAATGCTAAAAACAACCCTGCCAATATGGCAGTCTATCCTAGCATACTGGTCCCTCAACCAATCTATTCCTAAGACCACATCATAATCGGCCATCGGAAACTCTATCAATCTAGCGGAGAATTCTCTACCGCTAACTACGATCCGACACGAGGAAAACACTCTATCTACAAGTCCGTTACCAGTAAGTATATTGAACCTTACTGATAATGACTCGGGCTCCAGTCCTATCCGTGTCGCGAATCGTGCAGACATGAATGAATGCGATGCACCAGAGTCAAATAATACTGAAGCTGGAAAGGTGTTGACGAGAATAGTACCTGCCACTACCTCACCTGGTTCCAATCCTTCCTCTCCCATGGTCAAAGCCAGCACTTGACCACGTCCTCGGGGTACGGGTCCCCTCTGCTGAAAACCTCTCTGTCTGCTCTGGATCAAGGCTTGGGCTTGGACATACTACTGCAGTCTCTGCTGCTGGAATGCCTGGGCCTGCGGCTACAATGGCCTTGGGAACGAGTACTGCTGCTGCTACTGGTCTGGAGCTGGTCCTCTAACTGAAGGACTAGAGAAGGCTGACGAAGATGAACTCCCTCTGTTCGGGCAGTTTTCAACCCTGTGGTCCGGGGCACCATAAACCAAGCACAAACCCTGTGCTCTGCGACACTCTAATATCACATGTCCCGGCTTCCCGTAGTGTGAACATCCCACTGCGGAAGAATGCTTATGCTTCTGCTGCTGAGGGTACATCGGGGTTGAATGCTGAACCGACGTCACTGAGGCCGCCCACCTCGGAGCTCCAATGGTCAAAGCCCTAGCTGCCGGGGCTGGTGCTGATTACTGATTCATCTGGCCATGGGATCGCTTTCGACCACGGTCCTATCCACGATCCTCTGGGAGGTATACTCGTGCCTCCTGGCTGCTCTCAATACCGTATCAAAAGTCTTATGCTCAAATTGCTCCACCGTCAATAGAATCTCCAAGTGAAGTCCCTGCTGGAACTGCTGGGCTCTATCGAACTCGGTCGCCACCAAGATAGGAGCAAATCGACTATGTCTCAAAAATTCGGCCGTATATCCGTCGACCGTCCTGTCCATCTGCTTCAGATTGGTAAACCTACTCTGTAGATCGTACCGAGCTACATCATCAAATACTTGGTCTGGAATCTCTCTCTGAATACTGCCCAGGCAATAGGTGCCACTAATCCAACAGCCTGCGACGCCCACCAGCTGCGGGCAAGATCCAATAACTGCAGGCACACCACGACCACCTTCTCATCTTCTGGAGTCCTGGCTGCTTCTAGAATCACCTTTGTGTCCTGTAGCCATGCATCTGAGGTAATAGCATCTTCGATACCATCGAAGAATGGAGGGTTCAAGCGCTTGAAGCTGTTGGCCGTGCTGTTACCCTGATGACCTCCTCTGGTCAGAGCATCTGTTACTGCCTGGTGCAAGGCATCTCCTCGACGATCCTGAGAATCTAATAAGGTCCTGATGAGACCCACCAAAGTGCCATCATCAGGCTCTGCAGGCTGGACGGGCTGAACTGGTGGCTCTCCTCCAGTAGGCATGACTCTGGAGGCTACTCTTGAGTGCTGGACTTAATCCCCGGGTTGTTGCCGATCCACGGAAGGTGCTCCGCCTTGCCGATCGGTAGGACCAGGAATAATACCACTGAAGAAGACGACATAGGGAATAATAAGGAAGGACCAAGACAGATCAACGACACAAGCATATGATCAGGTCAAGAATCCAGGGATTTAGAGGATACGAGCAGAGATCAAGGGCGAATAATGATTGAGACATCTATTTGACAAACCCTCACATATCTTGATTTACAAGACCTGCATGGGCCAGCACTTAAACTATGTAATGCCCCAGAACCAGAATACTGGAGCGCGGGGGTATACATAGCCAGCTACGTATATTGAAGTGCAACTCACCTCGCTCTACGATCACGGCTGTCTAGATACATGAGGGTTTAACTACAAGCCATCAGTCTCCTAGGGTCATGAAAAAGCCTATTGTCTCAATCTCAAGAAAGCAATAACCGTTACAAGATGTCAGAGCACCAAATATATAATAGCAAGACATCCCGTACATTACATACTTGGATGATCATGAAGCTAGTCGTACAAAATGTTAAGACTAATAAGAGTTTCAGTCATACATGATCAATCCTAGGATTTGTCAATCATGTTACAGCTCGTAGGCAGACAGTAAATAAAGGTGCAATATGAGCTAACACGTGCTCGCCGGCTAAATACCTCAAAAGAATAATTTTATAATATAATGGGAGAACAAAATAAACCCACTCGTTGCCAGGGTTATGCCTGGTGGTCACCATCTGGCTGGATGGTAGGTAGATCCTCTGGAGCTGCTCCGATATCTGGCCATACAAAACCAGCTGGATCAGACCCCAGAAAGAGCAAGTGCCACAAAGAAGGCTTCACTTAGGAACTAAAACCAGCACATCATAAATGAATATTAAAGATAATTATAACGATACTGATAATAACAGGGGCAACAATAATAAATTGAGTACGAAGAAACCATTCAAATAGCCAGGTCGCAACCCTTAAACCAAACAAGGATCGGGATTGCAACTCTTCACCTGAATAGAAACCCGTCTCAAATGCTGTTGGTAAAATAAAACATGATGAGCTCGACATAGGGTGAAATAAGACAATAAACGAAAAGAGGATAAAGAACTGCTCCGGGAGACAGGTTACAACCCATAAACCAAACAAGGACCGGGGTTGTAACCCTTCGCCTGAACAGAACCTTGCCCATGATCTTTATTGTTAAGGCATGCATAAATAACTAGGACGATATATGATAAGATAACCATTGAACTATTCAAATAGCCAAGTTATAATACTTAAACCAAATAAGGACCGGGATTGTAACTCTTCATCTGAACAGAACTTGGTATCTCATCATTTATCGATAAGTAAGGCACAGGAAATCAGGTCATGTTACAAATCTTGTACAGGATCAGGACAAGACTAAGCTAGGCTAAACTCCATTCAACCAATCACGGCCAAGCAATGAGTATGGCTTGATACTTTAACTAACTAGGGTTATCACAGGCCTAGTTACTAGCAAGATGCAATGAGATTATTCCTACAGCCACAAGCCCTACAGACCATCCAGGTTATCCATACGCAATTAGGGGATTGAATTCATGCGGGTACATTGTCCAAGAACATATGTACCCTTAAGTAGCTTGGTGAGTGCAACACATGACAGTGTGCTGGAAATGTGCCCTACTCGTCGGTAGGCTACAAATCCCATGATGGGGTGCCCAGATAACGGGATTGCCTATGGCTGGAAAATCTCTTCTTGACTACTGGATTATTCTAGTTATTAGCCTTAGTCAATTTCACTAGGTACCCCTGACCGTGGTACTCAGGGATCCCCATCCTAGACATGATGCAAGACAGTACTGGTTTATTTGTACAAACACAATCGTCTACGGTGTCCAAGCCATTTATTATAGTCATATCATGCAAGCTGTCACAACAGCTTTCAATAATTACCATCCTACATACTTGTCATATCTTGTTATGTCACGTCATATCAAGTACTTGCTATGCCATGCAATTATTAGCCCGATCATATCAATCAATCCGTGATTTGCCAAGTCATGGAGAGTGCAAGAGTCATAAAGTCAACCGGGTATGTAAAGGGGCTCATGGCTTACGCGAGTAAGCATTTATGCTAGGCCAAGGGCCGTAAGCGTAAAACGGCTCTACGCGAGCGCGAGCAAGGGCACACGTGGGTGATGTTTTACGATAGCCGGGCTTTACGCAAGTGAGATTATACGCGCGTAAGATTTTACGCGAGTAGAACTCTACGCGAGATAAACACTCGAGCAAGACTTTACGCACGCGAGAATCTGCTCGAGCCATGAGTTTTACGCGAGCACGATTTTTACGCGCGCGGGAAGGCCCCGAGTGTAAAAATCGAATAAGAACTCAGCGTAGAACGAAATACGCTGGCACACAAATGCATGTGCGTAAAAGGCTGAAAATATCACGCTGACACGTAAAACGTGGGCGTAAGGACCTTAAATATTACGCTGGCACATAAAACGTGTGCGTAAAACTTTATCTTCTTCCTATGGCCAAGATAACTTGCGTAAAGCTCATGAACTTGAGGAACTCCATCTCGGACAAGACTTGGTGAAGTCCGGCCGTCCCAAAACCAAACTTGCGTAAAATCAGAATACCTACTACAAGGAACTCTTAGGTTTTGAAAACAAGCCTTTTTAGTATATCAAAATCAAGAAGATCAAAATGCTAGAAACTAAGATCTACATGGAATGAGCCATGGAATTTGAAAATATTAAGTACTAAAGTGGCTTAGAATCTTGTGGAGAAGAAAATGGAACAATAAAATTGAGTTCCTCCATGAAGCAAGTTGCACTTGCCTAAACCTCTCTCTGGTAGGTAAGGAGAGTAATGGTGAGAAAGAAGAAGTAATAAAAAGAGAGAGAGGGAGTTTGGGCGGCTATTAAAGGAAGGGTGAGGGGGTAGGTGGGGGTTGGTCCACATGAAGAACCAAGCCAAGCCGAGCCAGCAAGTTGAACCGAACCAAGCAATCATGTAATGAGACATGCAATGTACGTACTCGTATACCAAATAAGTAATACGAACCACGGTCATTACAGGCATGGCCTACATGACATTATTTTTAGTTAGTCTGTTAAACTAATTAATCATGGATAGGTTCGGTTTAATTAGAGACTTTAAACTAGACTAATTTAGCCAAAACCTAAAACCTATTTCCAAATTTAAATCAATAGGAGTCATGGGGGTATTTTAGACTTTACAAATAGGGGGACACCTAGTCATACATGGCCGGCCATAGGGGGATAGGCCTGAACATTCATTTGTTATTATCCCCAAAATTTCTCTCTTGTTTTTCTCCAAATTTTGAGAGGAACCACCATTGATTTCATCTCCAAATCAAACCCTTCTTCCACTAAATCTTCTTCATTTCTTCTCTATTCCATGAAGAGAGGGTGCTAGCCAAGTTTGGGAGGATTTGGCTCTTGTTCGTGTCCATTTGGAGGTCTCTTTGTGTCGGTATCGTATCGCGAGGAGTTTCTTTGGTTTTGATCTCCCGGAAGGTATAATCTCTCCTCTAATCCATCCCTACATGCATATAGAACATTTTTGAACCCATAGGAATGACCCCCATGGTTGTACCTCCATTTGTGTCCATTTCGTGTCCATTTGCATGTCATTAGGATGTGTCCATGTGTAGTTTTGTGTCCTAGTAGGAAAATCCTAATATTGGACACCTCTTATGTTTGTGATATTGTTTGAATGAATATTTTCCTATTTAATCTCAGATTTAGATGTTAGATTTGTTGTTCTTGATGTATCCATGCTCGTATCATAATGTATCATATTCATTTTATATTTAGATTTGTGTGTCTCTTTATATCTATATATAACTAGTGTGTGTATATATATATATATATATATATATATATATATATATATATATATATATATATACACACACTAGTTATATATAGATATAACTAGTTATATCTATATATATATATAAAAAAAAAAAAAATATATATATATATATATATATATATATATATATATATATATATATATATATATTTATAACTAGTTATATATATCTATATATAACTAGTGTGTGTATATATATATATATATATATATATATATATATATATATATATATATATATATATATATATATATATATATATATATATATATATATATATATATATATATCTTGTGGGTGTCTGTTTGTCTATATTATTTATGTATCTTGATTATATATTTGTGTGAGTGTGTCTCTCTCTCTCTCTCTCTCTCTCTCTCTATATATATATATATATATATATATATATATATATATATATATATATATATATATATATATATATATATATATGTGTGTGTGTGTGTGTGTGTGTGTGTGTGTGTGTGTGTGTGTGTGTGTATGTGTGTGTGTGTGTGTGCATCTGTGTATATATATGTAAGTGTGTGTGTGGTTTTTGGTATAGAGTTTGAGAGATATAGATTGTTAGATTGAGGGAGTTGAGAGTGATAGATATGTGGGATGAGATGGAGTGAAGGAAAGGGGGAGGAGCTGTTTCCCATGGCAGCAACAGTTAGTGTAGGAGCTATTGTCCTCATGACAGTAGCAGGGGGAGTATTTCGAAAACAACAGTAGAAGCAGCATGTAACAGCTGCTATATAGCAGCAACAGTAGCAGGAACCCCCTCCCTTTTATCTTTCATTCCTCCATTCACATGTCCATCCATTCCCTCCATTCCCTCGTGCATTCAGCCCCTACATTCAGTCCATATCAGCCCACATTATTTTACCCCATTTCACATACATTCATTCTCCATTTTCCATCCATTCATTTCATTTCAATTCAGTCATGCATTCACCGTATTCTTCTATTCATTCTTCCATATCCAGCCTCTTCATTCCATTATTTCAGCCTACCCATTGCTCCATTCATTCATCTATTTACTCATGCATCCAATTCATAAATCCCAATATCATTTTTTCCATTCAATTCATTCACTCCATATATCATTCATTGACCCTTTTATTTGTTTCATTCACCTAATAATCCATCCATCCATGCATTTCAATCATCCATACAATCATTTACCCCACCAAAAATCAGTCCCATATAACACCCATATTTTAGTCCATGAAATCAGTCCATCCCTATTTCATTTCATACAATTTCATTCATTCAATCCCATATGGTTTGT
Source organism: Iris pallida (assembly GCA_029216955.1). Taxonomy (NCBI): domain Eukaryota; kingdom Viridiplantae; phylum Streptophyta; class Magnoliopsida; order Asparagales; family Iridaceae; genus Iris; species Iris pallida. Next base: position 29,230,777 of record JANAVB010026199.1, on the reverse strand, counting down.
GTTGAGTTTGTGTGAGTGGTTAGTTAGGATAGTGGCTTAGATAAGTTAGTATCCTAGTAGACTAATTAGTGTGACTAACCTAGACACTAGGAGAGTGTGGGAGAGTGAACTAGGAAGGTTTAGTGGAGTTTAGAGTGTGGTATCTCAAGATACCGTAGTGTATCATGACGATACACTATGGTAATGTTGAGATGACCAACATGACCATAAGATGGACTAGAACCCTAGATTTTTTGGTTGGTAAACCCTAGATAGGATAGTATCTAGCTACCTTAAGAAGTTTAGGCTAGTATCCTGAGATCTAGAGGGGTTTTCTTTGTAATGGGGCAAGGTATCGGGAATACCTTTAAGGGGTAAATGTTAGGATATTGGGTAATATAAAGTATTGGGTTTCTGATTGCCAGATACGGTTAGAAATATGTTGTCTTGGTAGGTAATGACTAGATGAGGGTAGTTTAGGCTAGTCTTGACTCCCGTTGACCAAGAGTTGACTTTTTGACCGAAAGTCAACTTCAAGTCAACGCTTGACTAGAATTGACTGAAAGCAAACCAGAGTTGACCTGTTGACTGAAAGTCAACTGTTAGTCAACATTTGACTTGATTGACCTAGGGTTGACTCAGTATTGACCAGAGTTGGCCAGAGTTGGCCAGAGTTGACTTTTGACCAAAAGTCAACTGTAAGTCAACCCTTGACCCAGATTGACCTAGTTTGACTTGGATTGACTTCCTGTGATCTTGGTTGTCCTAGTGTGACCTAGTTTGGCTCAGTATGACCTGGTATGACCTAGTTTAGCTTGGTGTGACTTAGTTTGACCTAGTTTTGACTTAGACTTGCATATCATGACTAGATCAACTTTCCTTTCATTATTAAACCCTGTTTGGACTCATGGTATCTCTTCTTTAGGTATGTGATTACTCTGAGCGTCTGTTCACCTTATCAGCTCAGGACCATAGGCGAGTATATTCACTGATAGTTTTTATTGTCTTGATATCTGCTATATCCTATTCAGTTGTAGTGTCTTACTCGATTTCCAGTCACGATAGTTCACGGACTAGTATATGTTGGATCATGACATGAGATGTTGTTCTTAGATTTCTTGGTATATTAGTACATTCCCTGTCTTATTCCCTGTACTTATATAAACACTGATTCCTAAGGGAACTTGCTACCCTCTTATGGAATCCCATATCATGATGTGTCATGTCCAGATCTATTATACTATTCGGGGGTGGAAAATTATTAGGGGCTATGTGATCAAAGCCTCATGTCACTATATTCATGTGCTTGCACCACTCTCACCTCACGTAGGGTGTAGCGAGATCTTATTTATGTGCTCGTTATCCCGGTTGGCCGGTATGACCCTTTCCAAATTTTTATGTGATTATCGGGCCAAGTGGATAGCCTGTCCTGTAACATTTCCTAAGCCGATCACATAACGCTCGAATAATTCAAGTCACATTTTTATATTTATTTATCATAGGAGGCTAAGTTCTGTTCGGGATAAGGGTTACAACCCCAGTCCTTGTTTGGTTTAAGGGTTGTAACTCGGCTTTCGAATAGTTTCCAAGTCATCCTATATATATATCACTACAAGAAAGTTGGCCTATCCCAACGTTTTGTAAGCGTTGTAAGAACTGAATAAAACGTTGGTATATGTTTAGCCAACGTTTGTCCAACGATTTATGTAAACGTCGTCGTTGTCCTAGTTGGGAATTTACAACGTTTGCAATAAATGTTGGTATAGGGATTAGACGACGTTTGCAGTGACGTTTATAAATGTCAATAATAGTACAAAAATGGTTAACAATTTTAACATTTTTACAATAGAAACGTTGGCATATGTAACTTATTTCCAACATTTTATAAAACGTTGGAATTATTTTTACCAACCTTTGTCAAAGAAAATGTTGAGTTTTGATTTTCCAACGTTTCCCAAAAAAATGGTTGGATTTGTGTTTCCAACATTTTCTAAAAAAAGTTGGTTTTTTCCAACGTGTTTCCACAAACATTGAAAATATAATTTTGGATGGTACTTTCCCAACAATTTACTAAACACATCGTAAATTTAACCTATTTCACAATAATTTTCCAAAACGTTGGGAGTTGTGTTAATGGGTGATAATTTTCAAATAATTGGACAAACATATCAATAATTTAACTATTTTTCCAACGTTTTACCTAACCACTGTATTTGTTACAAAAATTGGTTAAAAATATCTGCCACAATCGCATAAAATATAAATGTTCTTGTACATATAAAAATTTTAGATCCCATCACAAACATGTAAATGCATCCACCACCAAACAATCGAGCAAAATATTAATATAAAATTATTATAAATCAAAATATTGTTTGTGTAAAAAGTCTTTATATCTTTATTCATTCACCAAAATACAAGTTCATTCAAAGTAAAAATTAGACAATCTTCATGAATCCATATAAGTAACTTGACCATGCATGTAAATCTGTAAAAAAAATTAGGACATACGAGTAAATAATGAATATTTTTAAGATTTACTGTGCAAGTTGACCTTCTCCACTAATCAGTTCTTTTTCGCCCTCTTCATAGCCATGAGATCCTGAATTAATGAACACAAGAAAAGAAGAGTAAAATTTAAGGATATTTAATATAAATGTCAAAGTTCAATACTTTAAAGAGGAACTGCTATATATATATCTGTTCCATTTTTTTAAATTCATGAAGTGAAGGAACTACCTCTAAGTTATCCAAGACTATGGAGTTTTATTACCTAGAGAAGAAACTGATTTGTTAACCCAAATGAATCAAGCTATCCTAATAATTTTTATTCAGTGAACATTGAAAAAACCTATAGAAAGTTAAATATAACAAGGAGAATCATAATAATTTTTACGAATTGATGAAGATGATGGGATGATGCCTATAAGATGATGGGATGAAGATTATTATTACTTGTCACTTGATCTTCTAGTTGTTCGTTGTTGCCGAACAATACTCATGTTTGCTCCTCCTCCTCAGAAATAGTAGGAGGTGGCCAATTCAAAAGAGGTTCGACCATGACAGTGTTGGCACCTACTTGCTCTTGTTCCTTAATAATGGTAGACATAGCTCCCCTATTCAATTGGTTGCGTCTACTTGTCGCCATGAGATTTTAGCTTGACTACAATCAAAAAATGTATAAGAGAAAATGCATGATGGCACATTAGATCATATGTTACTTTTAATGAAGAAAAGATCTAAACAAACTTGAACATGAGAGTGTGCAGTCTCACACTTACTGGTGCCATAGAAGAGGATGAGAGAATGCTTAAGAAAGATGAACTCATAAAAGATGACTTAGCACAATGGGATTAAGATATACTGTTGCCATGCATAGGCAATACTTGCCCTCAGAATACTGATGATCTTAAGGAGATATTGTTTTGAGTTTGAGGTTAAAGCCAAAGATTCAACAGAGGGTATACATAAAACATACCAATGCTACAAATGTATATGCGTGTAACTATGAAATGTAGTATGAGAGCAACCCATGTTCAATCTCTCCGGAATGAATTATAAGCATATTTCACCAAAAAGAAATAAAAATTATATTGTTGAGTATGAACTGTGTAACTTCAGTAATTTGACCTGGAACATACGAAATACACTAGATGACATGCTAACATCAGTAATTTGAAATACAGCACCATGAACTTTGACATGGTATGAGAGCAAATAAGCACAGATCAAAACAACGTACCAAGGAGATCAAAACAACGCAGGAGAAAAAGCAACAAACTGCATCAAACTTGTAGTTCCAACCAAGTTGTACTAAGTCAGGATAAGTTTCCTCAACCTTTTATTATGTATCAATGTGTAAGAGAAAAAGCCTGACTTAGGCATTTCAAGACCCTTTCTCGCTGGCAATCTAAAGGTGCTGAACAAGAAAGGACGGACCAGCCCAGACTGTCCATATCAACACAAAATGGTAACAATATCTAACTGAAGCCTCCTGATGGTCCTGTTACTGAATCCCTTAACAATCCTCTCTTAGAAATTTAAATAAGCAGTAAACATTGGTGGAAAATAAATTATGGAAAGCCTTAATACCTAACACGAGACTCAAACAGTCCTCTTACCAATGCATATATATAAATAAGAGAGAATAACCTAAAAGATATAGTTTCTAGGGGGCGCGAGTGACGGTCCTGAAAAATGTCGCAGAACTCACTGAACAAACAACTCATTGTCATTTCAATTTAGTCATACATGGTTGCCCATAATTCAATCATATCATATTTAGGGGAAAGTGTGCACGACCAACCTAAAATTGAAGATCAACAAACAAGAATAGGTGAAGGAAAATGATATTTAAACATTCAGAGGGTTAACAAAACAGATAGTCAGGTGAGTCCAGCACTAGAAATTACAATTAATAAAATCTGCATAAAACCCTACAAAACGTAAAAATGATGATACTGATTTATGAAAGCAATTATAATTTAGGACATTAGTACCATACAAACAATGTGGAGCCAAAGCTATAATTTGTTAGCTAATTAAGTAGAGGGCATAACATCAATACTGCTACAAATAAAGTTGTCAATCTACATTAAACATCAGCATAGCAAATACTGATATATATAAAGCTGATGCAAGAACCATACATGTAGAGGATTTGCTGGAATTTAATAATAGCATGGAAACAAGCAAACATACATTCGCTGTTGTGCAATAGTTTGACAGCGGATGTCAGGGGTTCAGGGCAGCTAGGGGCAAAGTAAAAAAATGCAGGCAACATGAACACATCAGGTGTATGTGTATGTAATTCATAATACTATTTTCATAGTCAAGAGATAACAATACCATGGGTCAAGACCAAACACAACATCTACTATATTGTTCACAGTTTATGACATGAACTTTGACATGGTGTGACATAAATGCACAAATAAGCACAGATCAAAACAATGTACCAAGGAGAATTAACTTCAATGCACGTCTACTCTATTGTTCACAGTTTATATGGTTGCAGAATGAAACTTCACTCTTCAATACTATAAATAGAAAAATCTAGTGCGACATAGATTAACATACACAGTAATATAAGCGAAACATGCCAAGTACATTATCGAAAGTTTCAAGCATATAGATAAATATTTACAACACAAACTGAGAACCCGAAAGTCCCACCTTGACATAGGCAACAATCAACTCTAATGTTGAATGATTCTAGGTCATAAATTAGTATACACAGGACCCTCCAAAGCAATCCCCATCACTGTCATGTAGGAAATCGGATACAGAACAAGAAAGAAATGTCGTTGAATAACTAAAAGTAGCTATCATTGTAAATCAAGCAGCAGTAAATCTGACATTGAGATTCAGAAACAAAGAAAGACATACTCTGGAAACAAGGATATATCTAATTTGAGATTTGCTAAAGAATCACAGGAACTTTTTCCCCCTTCGCTAAGAGAACCATAGAACTTTGTTGTGAAGTGATCGTTGAAGTAATGTATAAATATTGACAAGTTATTCTCGATGATGAAGAAGAAAACTAGAATCTACATGTTGCCAATCAACTATTTTGTGCAGCTACCATTGCGAGAAAACTGTAAGATAACAATTCTGTTTAAAAAAAATCTGCCCTTAGATCTCCAAACTTGTTTCAGTCAAAAACAAGTAAAAAGTAACATCATATTGAAGACATGAGGAATGCATCAAGAACATCTTTAAATGAAAGATCATGAACTGCAATACCTGGCAGCCAAATATTATCGACAATAGGAAAAAAGAGGACACCATCTTCCCACTCATCACATAAAGTTGCAGCCTAACCGAGCTCAAATAGACCCAAAAGGGGGGTATATCAAAATACGAAATACAAACATGGAACATGAACTATAATTTGACCTGGAACATGAACTATGTAATTGTGTAACTTCAAAAGTTATCCAGAGAATCCTACCAGTTACCAAGCCAGCATGAACTGTGTAATTTGACCTGGAACATGAACTGTGTAATTTGACCTGGAACATGAACTGTGTAATTTGACCTGGAATACGAAATACAAACATATGAACACAACATGGATAATACGAAATACACTAGGGACATGCCAACATCAGTAATTTGACCTGGAACATGAATGAACCAATATATACCAACCACATAACTACAACAATAGGTAATCCAAACACCTTCAATCATGTTCAGTTTACTCTATCCACTCTTCATGGCTATATACCGCCAGAATTACAACAACATGCACCACAAGTCCCTCCAAATGTGGAAAAACCCACACAAGCACAAACCAGCAGTTCTTGGGCACAACTATCATCTTTGAGACTCAAAATTCTATATTATGATGGAACCCATGATGTAGAAGAGTGGTTACTTAGAGTCGACCATTATTTTAACTACTACAATGTTCAAGATTGGTACAGGATCAGGGTGTGTTCTGTACAACTGAAAGGAAATGCTGCTTATTAGTTTGACTGGATCATGAAGGTTAAGGGAGGATATATGTGCTGGGAGGAATTTTACCAGAGTATTACAGCTGAATTTGGACCTTCACAATTCACTGACCACAGAATATAGCTAAAACTATTGAAGCAAGAGACCACAGTTCATGAATCTGACCAGCAGTTTTAAAAGTTATCAAAGAATATACAAAGAATATCTGAAAAATGTCTGATTAGTCAGTATATTGTGGGGCTGAGGGAGGACATTAGATATAAAGTCTAAGTGTCCAATCCCACAAGTCTGCCCCTGGCTATGCAGTTAGCCAAACTACATGACGCCAAGCTACTGGCACAGGGAAGAATGAGAGGACTCAGTAGTGAACAACAAGAGGAATACAGGAGGCAGTAATGTAAATCAACAAACTAATAATAGTCGAGACTCTGAAGTAAACAAAATAGACTTCTCTATACCCCCAGTAACCCGGTACCTTATTCCACCATATCTCATGCTTAATTTCTAAGAAGAAACAGACTGGGTATATATTTTATGTGTGATGAGAAATGGTTTAGGGGTCACAAATGGTAGGAGAAAAAACTTTACATATTTATAACGGATGATGAAGATGATGGGATGAAGCCTATGAGATCATAATTGTAATCAGAAGTCATTTGCCATATCCATACAGGCCATGTCAGGCACCATTCATGCTTCTACAGTGAAGATTAGAGAACCTATGAAGAACAAACCAGTGATTGTACTAATTGATTTGGCTTCTACCCATATTCTCGTTGAAACTATACTCTGTGATACCATGAAACTTCAATCAGTGGATAACAGAACTTTTGAGGTTATGGTTACTAATGGAGCCAAGTTGTAGAGGGATTTCCAAAATATAGTAGTTAATTATTTGACCTGTAATACGAAATACAAAATACGAAATACAAAATTTGAAATACAAACATACGAACACCTTATCTTATCAAGTAGGATAAACACCATCGGTGGTCATCCAGTCATCACATTCAAATCAGTCATGCACTAGGAAGCATGAACACCCTGAAAATAGGTGTAGTGTCCATTTAGTCACATGTCAGACATGTCGAACACAACATGAATAATACGAAATACACTAGGGACATGCCAACATCAGTGTCATGGTGGTGTCAAAATGTCTGGATTTGTGTTGTATCCTATTCGTGTCCATGCAACATGTCATGATAGATAAAAAAGGAATTACTAGAAGAATGTTATTCAAAGAGGGAGCAATAAAGGTCTGTTTTACTTTCTGACCCTCAAAATCAGTTTAGAATTATCAGTAAAATAATATGCAATGGTTACCTTACAAAAAAGAAAGTTTTCCTTGACGCAGGCAAGACCATGACTAAAAGTTCATATCTAGAAGAGTACAGAAAGAAAGAGTATGATACCCTAATTAAAATTAGTATACAAGTTATAAGAAAGAAAGAAAGAATATTGAACTTGATGTATAATAATTATATATTGAAATAACAAGTTCCAAAAAGAAATAATTTATCAAAAAATAAAAAAAAGAACATTTTATATGCCAATATTTTAAAGAAGCCTAAAACAGAGAACTTGTTTATAAAAGTAAGACAAGGTGAGCAATAAATGTATCATGTTTGTGAGGATCCTTTCATTGATAATGAAAATAATTTGTTATGAAATGACATAAGGTCATTAACTACATGGATTGCTCAAGAGATTAACCGATAAAACCAAAAAAAAGAAAATACATATAATGATTATGGTCTGGACTGCTGGCAGTAATAATAACTGGTCGCTCTAGCTACTCAAAGTAACATTTATATAATCTAAATGGATGTGAACAATTGACAATTGCAAAGTAAGCAAAAAAAGAGAAAAATAAACATAATCAAAAGTTGAAATGTAGTGTTGTGTTGGTTTGGAGAGTGGTTCGGCGCAACGAAACCAATGTGTACTAAATCCTCAAATGTTGTTCAACTTTTTCTGATTTGTATCCATTCATAACATGATTATCAACCCTTCTAGTTTGTTTATACAAGTGTTTCCTCCTCTTCAACCTTATTATAGGACGAAGTTGTAGATTTCTCATACTTGGAGAAGTCAGCAGTTTATCTACTTATATATGGTGGTGGATCAACAACATCTAATTCCTCCAAAGATGCATCAGCAAGGTATCTTGGTTCAACTATTTCCCAAATATATATTTAATATTGCATTATGAAACCATTAGGAGCAAAAGCAGCAAGCAAATGCAAATTATACACAAACAAGTACTCATAAATAGAAATATGCAGACATACAGTGATGTAAGCAAGGTATTTAGAACGCAAGCAAAATTTGACGGGACTTATTCTACATATATCTAAGGTATATATGTACTTGTAATATCTGTATATTCTTGCTCGAACCGGATGATGAAAGATTATCGTGTCCGAAGTAGAAATAATTAAAGAAGTAGAAAGAAAAAAATAGTGAAGGTAGTTCTATCTCCAAAGTAGATTTCTAATTGAATTTATATCCTACTTGGCATTGAATAATAAGAAAATTTTTATCCTAGTAGGTAGAGTTCCTGCATAGAAATTGTACCAAAAAATATATATTCTCTAATTCTCCACAAATTTTATCATATACGTGGCACTGCCTAATATTAAGATGGGAGAATAATAAATAAAAAAATTTATGATTTAGTTTGAAAGTGGGACCAATGCAAAATTTCTATAAAAATTTCTAGATGTAAAAACTCTCATAAAAAAATTCATCCTATATCAGCGTTACGTAAACGACGATGAAAATTGGAAAAGAAACCACTAGAATAAAAAAAATTTCTAGAAAGTGCTTCGACCATAGATACATGGAGATAGAAACCCCATTGAATATGACCTAACTAACTTCACACCAAACTCAGGCCACATCTAAGTTTGATTTTTTTATGAGTCAATGGCCAAATTGGATGAGGTCCATGAAGAGTTGAATGGAGCTGAAGCGATGATTTAGCCCACATGACCAAATCTTAGATTGATAATGTTTTATTATATATTTTTTAGGCTACTTATTAAATTTTAGATGTTGGTGCTTTCTTTACATGGAAAGAGCTTGCTCTCAACATGCCTTGTAAATTTTAGTCCCACATCGAAAATGCACCATGAGTTATCTCAATATATATATACTTGGGTGTGTTGTTGAGAGATGCACATGGGGTGGTGACCCTAAGGAGGGAACCATATGGGTGATTTTACTAGGAGGTAAGAATAAGGCTCCAAGGATTAAGCATTAATGCTTTTGTCATTCTCTTGGATTAATTCTATTTGGAGCTAAGCCCCATAGGGGCTTAGCAACTCGGACTCGGACTCGGGCTCATGGGCTCATGAGGCGTAATGTGGCATTTTGTTGGCGCACTTAGCACGTCAGCAGTCATGCGGTCTTTATGCGGCCATGCGATCTTATGCTGCATGCGGCTCATATGCGGCCTCATGCGGCTCATGCGGCCATGCGGCTCATGCGGCCATACGGCCATGCAGTCCATACGGCACATGCTGTTCATGCGGCCATACGGCTCATGCGGTCCATGCGGCTCATGTGGTCCATGCGGCCCATGCGGTCCATACGGCCATACGGCTCATGTGGTCCATACAGCCCATGCGGTCCTTACAGCCATGAGGCTCATGCGGCCAGGCTGCTGCTGCTGCTATCGCATGGAGGGCTCCGCTAACTGTGCAGATTACAAGTCAGTTATGGAAAGGCTGAATCAATGCGATTAATTCAGATCCTATCTTTGTGTGATTTGAATTAATTTCGTTCCTATCTTTGTGGGATTTGAATTAATCTCGTTGCTCGCTTTTTGGGATTTGATTCAATCTTTCTATAACTGAAGAGACGTCTAGGGTTTCCATCCTCTCTCTATAAATACTCTCTTTTGGCCTCCATTGTGGTTACTACGAAAAATATAAGTCAGAAAAGGAGAAAGAGAGAGAGCTGCTGCAGCCATTGCAAGTCCATCCGAGGAGTCAGAACAGAGGTGACTTCGAGCGTTCCACAAGTTCTTCAAACTTGCTGGTTCCTGGAAGAAGATCGTGTGGGGGCGAATCTTTCTTTGAACAACGGTGTTTTGACACCCCAATATTGTTCTTCTTCTCATCTTTCTCTAGATTATTGTAACTCGTTCTGTCCCAATTGCAACACGTTTGCAAGGAAGAACGAGAGATCTTCTTTTCTCTATTTTCCTCCTCCATATTGTAATCGGGTTATTTGGTATTTGTATCATCGTAGATCTTTGTTGCATTTGTTTTACCATCTTTGATCAAGCCCCGGGACTAACAATCTTAAAGCAAGATCCGTATAGATGGAAAATATTAATGCTTCGCTCCTCCAATCGGACTTCTGCAAGTTGGAAAAGTTCTATGGAGAGCACTATCAAGTCTGGAAGAGAAAGGTTTACCTAACTCTTCAACTAAAAGACGTTGATCATGTTCTGTTGGAGGAAGAACCCTCTGTTCCAGACACTAGATCTACTGCCGCAATCAACGCGGCTACCAAACTCCAGGCCAAGTGGAGAAGGGAAAATAGCATCTGCAGGCTTTTCATCCTGAATGCTATGGAGGATTCCCTGGCAGAATCCTACTCGAAGAAGGAACTTGCCAGAGACATATGGGAGTCTGTGGAAAATCTGTATGAAGAAGACAGGAACAAGAGCAAGATGTTTGTGGTTAAAAAATATCACAAATTGTTCTTTGAGGACGAGAAGTCCATGTTGCCACAGGTGAAGGAATTTATGAAGCTACGTCAGAAACTGGAAGACGAAGAGATGCCCCTTCCCGACAAGTTTGTCGTTGGAGGGATCGTCTTAAAACTTCCTGTTGGATGGAGTACCTTCTATGCAAGGATGCACAGAAAGAAGCTAGACATTAGCTTGGGAGATCTACTTCAAGAGATCCATGTTGAGGACGAGATACGTTCCCAACAGAAGGTGGACACTCTGTCCAAACAGTTGGCCAAAGCCAATCTAGTGCAGACGAGGGATCCCAAGGGGAAGTAGGCGGCTTTTCATCCCAAGAAGAAGGACTTCACTAATCTAAAAGTGAAGGGTCCTTCATTCAAGCAACAGAAGACTAAGTCCCACGTGACTTGTTACAATTGTGGCAAGAAAGGCCACTACAAGAGTGAATGCAGATCTAAGCCTAAACAATCAGAGAAAGGTGAGCCTAATAAGGTTTCATTGGTTTCTAACTTTGTTGCTATGATCGCACAGGTCACAACTGTGGTGGTTAACTCTGACTGGTGGATAGACACTGGTGCGACTTGCCATGTCTGTTCTGGCAAGGAATGGTTTGTCACGTACCAGGACCAAGCTGAAGTTTTGGGGATCGGGACCGTGGAACTGAAACTCACTTCTGGGAACACTCTGACGCTTCAAGGTGTGAAGCATGTTCCGACGATTGCCAAGAACCTGATCTCTGGAAGCCTGCTCTGCAATGTAGGCTTGAGGATGGACATCAATGCTAGTCAGATGGTGATGTCCAAGAAAGAAACATACTTTGGGAAGGCTTATCAAACCGAAGGAATGTTTAAAATTCAGCTTGTCAACCAGTTTGATGACATTAATGCAGTTGCATTTTCTGATCATTCTCTTGAGTTGTGGCATAATAGACTGGGACATGTTCATTGTAAAAGAATTAACAAAATGTCTAGTTTAGGACTTATCTCCAAATATGGGGGTAAGGTGGAGAAGTGTGAAGTGTGTGCTCAGACGAAGATCACAAGGAAACCCTTTCATCGGGTCAATCGAAGCACAGATCTTCTGGAGTTGGTACACTTCGATATCTGTGACTTCAAACATTTCTCCATGAAGGCCGGGATGAAGTATTTTATAACCTTTATCGACGATTTCTTAAAATACGCGTTCGTCTACTTGCTCAAGTCTAAAGATGAAGCTTTCGAGAAGTTCAGAGAGTTCAGGGCCGAAGCTGAACAGCAGACTGGACAACAACTTAAGAGGTTAAGAAGTGATCGAGGTGGGGAGTACAGGTCTCATGAATTTGCATCGTTCTGCAAAGAACATGGAATCATATACGAGACTACTGCTCCATATTCTCTTCAATCCAAAGGAGTAGCGGAGAGGAAGAACAGAACGTTGACAGAAATGATGAACTCAATGCTGCTAACCGCGGGTCTTCCTAAATACTACTGGGGAGAAGCTGCATTGACGGCCACTTTTATTCTAAATAGAGTGCCATATGCAACTTCGGACGTAACTTCTCATGAACTCTGGTTCAAAGTCAGACCAAACTTGAATGTCATTCGAGTGTGGGGGTGTCTGGCGTATGTGAAGCTCCCAGATCTGCAGATTCAAAATCTAGGGACAAGGACTACGAAGGCGATCTTCTTGGGGTACGCCGAGAAGAGTGATGCTAGGAGATTTCTTGATATTGAGTTAAATCATATCATCGAATCTTGCGATGCTGAATACTTTGAAGACTAGTTTACAAAAGACAAAAATATTGTTCTTTCGGACATTCTGAAAAATGATGTAGGTACAAATGAGACTGAAATCTTATATGGGCCAGTAGTCCAAGAAGAAGCTGTTGTTGAAACAACTCTTGTACCAGAACTCGCAGAGCCGTCAGCTAAGCGAGCGAGGAGACCGAAAGACTTCGAAAATGACTTTGTCACCTATCATGTGGAAGCAGATCCGCTTACCTATGATGAGACGATGAAGACCAGAGATGCTATCTTCTGGAAGGAGGCAGTGAATGACGAGTTTGACTCCATCACCTCCAATAACACATGGGTGTTGGTAGATCTATCTGAAGGAAAAAAGCCCATCAGATGTAAATGGATCTTCAAGAAGAAGATGAAGGCAGATGGAACTATTGATAAGTTCAAGGCCAGGCTGGTAGCCAAGAGATTTTTTTAGAAACAGGGGATAGACTACTTTGACACGTACGCTCCACTAGCTCGGATGACCACCATCAGAATGTTAATCGCTCTAGCAGCTATACATAAGTTGGTGATACATCAGATGGATGTAAAGACCGCATTCCTAAATGGGGAGCTGACCGAAGAGATTTATATGCAACAGCCAGATAGATTTGTCGTCAAAGGTCTTGAAGACAAAGTTTGCAAGTTGGTGAAATCATTGTATGGTTTGAAGCAAGCTCCCAAAATATGGCATGAGAATTTTGACAAAGTTATTAGGTCAAACGGCTACAAAGTCAGCGAGACGGACAAATGTGTTTACACAAAGTTCGCTGATGGAAGAGGAGTCATCGTTTGTCTGTACGTGGATGACATGCTAATCCTAGGCACGGATATAGGCTGTGTCACAGAGACAAAGAAGTTCCTCTCAACCAAGTTCAGTATGAAGGACTTGGGGGATGCAGATGTCATCTTGGGCATAAAGATCATCCGGACAAACACTGGAGTAGCGCTGTCTCAATCTCACTACATTGAGAAGATGCTGATACGTTATGGGTATAAGGATCTTCCATGGATCGATACGCCATACAGGTGTGATCAGAAGCTAAAGCCAAACTCGAGAGTAAGCGTCAGGCAGCTGGAGTATTCTAGCGTTATCGGAAGTTTGATGTACGCTACCACTGCCACAAGGCCTGACCTAGCTTTCGCCGTGGGGATGCTGAGTCGGTTCACAAGCAACCCAGGGGTTGAACACTGGAAAGCTGTGAAGCGGGTGATGAGATATCTTAAGAAGACTCAGACATATTCACTGCACTACAACGGGTATCCGACAGTAGTGGAAGGCTTCAGTGATGCTAGCTGGTGTTCAGAGGTGGAAAACGAAAGATTCACAGGTGGATGTCTTTTCCTTAGGTGGAGCTGCTATATCGTGGAAGTCGAAGAAGCAGACTATACTCTCTCGTTCCTCCATGGAATCTGAATTCTGTGCACTTGAAACTGCAGCAGATGAAGCAGAATGGCTTCGGGAGCTCATATATGATCTTCCAGTGGTTGGGGCTCAGATACCGGCGATACCGATATACTGTGACAACCAGACGACTGCGGCGGTGGTATCAAATGACCTCTTCAACGGGAAGAAGAGGACTGTGCGGTTGAAGCACAGGGCAGTACACGATCTTATCAAAAGAGGTGTAATTGCAGTGGTTGATATTCGAAGTCAGGAGAACCTGGTAGATCCATTCATAAAGGGCCTTAAGCGCCAGTTGGTCGATGACACAACTTATAAAATGGACTTGAAGGCATTCTGATAGTGTGTCTTTGTAATCCTACCATAAAGTTTTATGCTATTAGTTCAAAGAGAAATCTACTAGGCATCTAACTTTTGGTTCAAAAGAGGATCACTGACTGGGAAACTATCAGGTAACAGTGGGTACTTGTTCTCTGGAACATGGAAGGGATACGGACCCATAACCACTGTTGTCTACTATGTATTTTTTTGCAGAAAAAATAGATCATGTAGAAGGTTGGCTTAAACGCCTTAATGAGTTCTCAGGAAGAGTGAATGCCTGGTGTGCTTTATAGGAAGCACGGTAGAGCAGCACTACAAGGAGTGAAATTCCATGCTACAGTGGGATGACTCCACCATGAGGTTCCCAGGAAGGGATAATGCCTCGGCTTTGCAAGCCAAGTCATAGCGGCGTAGCACCGTAAATAGATGTGAGCACCCTGAATTTTGGGTTATTTTTTTTTATTTTATTTATTTCCTGATTGATTTTTATTTCGGTAAATAATTTATTCTGTATTTTTCTGTTAGTGTACTTTTCCATGCCTTTGATATTTGGAGTATCAGGGATGTTCAACTCTGGAAATCTTCTTCATGAGTTTTGGAGTGGACATGATTACCTTCATGACGGTATATAGTGTCCCATCCAAACTTGTTCCCTTGTGCTCTTTCTGCTTCGCTGAACTTTGGGTCGATTTAGACCATTTGATTGTTATTTATTTTTCCCACTCTTTTTCTTGATCATTTTCAGCGCGTTACCATGACATTTAAATTGGGAGCGCAAGACCAGTCAGTTTCTTGAAACCAACTCCTCATTGATGATCTACTCGAGACGCTCGTCACCCATGACCTTTGTGTCCCACTCAGACACGTCATTTTGAGCTCCATTTGATTCGCACAACTTTCCCGACACGTGACCCGATTTTATTTCACGCCACGGCGTCACATTCATTTTCCAACTTGATTTGTAGGTCCCCTGTCGACCAAAACCTGTCCACCCCAATTATGGACATGGCCCACTTTGAGCCTACTATCCGTCTGCCACTTGTGTCCCATTTATTGGAATCCCCTTGTGCTACTTATTCACTCATGATCATCAACGCCTATTTTAATTCAATTTTTGTATAATGTCCGATTTTCGTCTAATCTGGCTCCACCGAGTCCAGTCCAGCTGCATAATTTTCTCCATCATGACACCCTCAACTTTCTTGTCCAAAAATATCAATTACTCATTTTAACTATTTCTAATATTTAATGGGAAATTTTCTATTGATTTAATCCCTCTTGGAATAACCTATTTCTCAATATTAATCCTAGCCCTTGGATCATTCTAATCTAATCCCAACCATCTATTTTTCCACTATCCATTTCCTACAGCCAACTCCCACATGGCCGGCCCTAATTATTGGAAAGCCATTTTTTTCATCTCTCTCATATCCTCATTTCTCTCTCTCCCTTATTTAATGTTATCACTCTCTCTCTTCTTTTATTCCCACACCATTCAAAAACAACCACAACAACAAACTTCAACAGCAGCATCTCCAACTCCATACACCCGACCACCCTTCCTCCTCCTGGCCCGGCCATCCTCGCCGTCGGCCACCGTCGATCTCCTCCACTTCCTCTTCCTTCTCCTCCTCCATGGATCAATCACCACCACCATTGCTCTCCGATACCACCAACTCTCCACACCAACACCAGCAACTGGCCGACCACCTCCTCCCCGGTCGAGCGCCGCCGGCCACTACCCCGGTGAGCTCAGCCTGGCTCGGCCACAGCCGCTACCTCCACGCTCAACCTCTCCTCCATCTCCTCCACCTCATCGAATCCGCCACCACCATCATCCGTTCATCCAACGACTCCGGCAAACCACTCTCGACGTGCTCCGCCGCCGTGCTCACCGCCACTGGCCGTACGAACGTCGCCCCTCTCCGTACCTCCGCGTGCAGCCCCGCACGTGCGAGGACAACAGCTACAGCAGCAGCGACCATCGGCAGCAGCGCGCGCCCCCTTGCCGCACGCACCGTCGGTGCAGCGCCGCCGTGGACGGCCACGCACCGCCGTGGGCGGCCACGCACCGCCGTGGGCGGCCCCCCCACGGTGGGCGATCACCGGTGACCCCCCTGGGTCCGCTACCTCGTTCTCCGGTGCGACGTATAGGCGATTCGTGCGTTTTGCACGACGTCCCGTCGTGACGCGCGCGAGATTGAGTCCGTTTTGGCGCTCCGTCGCAGCGACTTCGCGCGCATTTTTCCAGAGATCCAACCATTGGATCGACGATTTCTTCGCTCCGTCGCAATCTCGGTATATCCACCTTCATCCCTGTCAATTTTTGTCCGTTGATTTTATCGTTTGATACATGAAAACCGGCCACCAAGTTGACCGTTTAAATTGTATTAAATTTGGACAGTTTCGTGGGGCCAACTTCGTCAGCTTGTATCTCCTCCACCGCAGCTCCGTTTGGTGTACTACCAGTTCCGGTGCGAAGCTGGTATAACCCTCTTACTATTCCTCCAGTTTCGTTTCATTGTGAGCTTGTTTGATTGGTTGAATTCGACGCCAAAGTTGGTCATCCGAATTCGTAATTTCCAACTTGTAAAATTCCATTTTTGAGCACGGGACTCCAGATTTCATTTCTGACACCACCATTAGACTTGTGGCGTCGTTCTGGCATATTTTCATATAAAATTTGTTAGATTTGGAGAACGTGGGCTCGGGCACGTATTTTGATGCAAAGCGGATCCCACATTCTGGGTCAACAGAACTTTTTGACGCCGGCTCATCGAAATCCAATTCCGGGGATACCGTTGAGTTCATATCATCATTCTGGACTCGTTGACAGATAGTTTGCTGAGTTTTGAGAACTTTGGCTCCGGCACGCATTTCCGTGCAAATCGGAATTCCAAGTTCTGGTCAACGGACCAAATTGAGATCGGGTCAACGGAATCCAATTCTGGAGATACCGTTGGGTTCGTATCGACATTCTGGTTTCGTGGACATATAATTTGTTATATTTTATTGACATGTTTTTTTGCATGTTTTTTGGTGCAAAACGGTTCCGACACGGACACCGTTTTGACCCAAAATTACCTTTTTGCCCTTGTGTCCAAATTGGACCGTTGGGTAGGCTATCCTAGCTAATTTGACCATTCTGGACACGTTGGCGATGTTTATTTCATCGTCCGACAATGTTTGTTGATAATTTCTCTGAGTTTAACCTTTTTATAATTAGTTAATAATTAATTCATATAATGTTCGTATTTCGGGATTAGTACAACGAAACTGAGATCAGTCAATTCCAGTGATCTCACATCGCTGAAATTGACAAGTTGGACACGTGGATCACTATAATAAGATTATCAACCTTACCGATAATCTTCTTATCTCAATTTTGCGTGTCGTAAGTTTCGACATACAAATAACGAAGTACACTTTATATTAGACTAGAATTGACCCAGTTTGACCAGTTGACCCAAAGTCAACTATAAGTCAACGCTTGACCTAGTTTGACTAAATTATTGACCGAAGTTGACCTAGAGTTAATTTGACTTAGAAGAACCTAGAATAATATAGATTGCCTGTAGGGATTTATTTATTTTTAACTTGAACACCTTGTAACCTGTGTTACTTTAAATAGGACTCTGTGGCTTCAGTGGGACCCCCTATACTTATCAGCTGTTCAGGTTATCGAGGCGAGTATATTCTCTGATCATTTCATATCCTGCTTAGATTTATATTCCTGCTTTAGATTACTATACTTGATGCTGTCACGACATTATCACGGATTAGTACTATATGGATCTCTTCATGCGATGTTATCCCCCTCGGGAGCATCGGGTACATTGTGTCATGTGCGTTTTACTTTCATCATGTACTCCTGTGCTTTCACCATACATGTACACTCTTTTGAATCTTGTACTCTCATGCTCACAGAGCTTTCATGTATACTATCATATGCACCCTATATGGGCTCCCATGTGATATCATGTATAATAACATAACTTATTTAGATCCTTGTGTATTGATTGGGGAAAACGGGGGAGTGCTAGTAGTCATGTGAACAATTCCATTGCAGTGTAGATCATGTACAACTCTTTAGTGTAGATCATGTACAAATCTGTCCCGTTCACATGTGCTATCATGTACTCTATATCACTAGCCACTGTTAGTTCTCGATTTATAGTAGATATTTCTATTACAGTTCTCTCTTCCTGTTTACATACTGTATTTCTTCAGATCTTGTATCTTACTTTACTGCATGATTATATTTTCTAACCTGCTATGAACTGTTGAGATGTAATGTGCTCGCTCCAGTCCTGACTGGACCTGTTGATAAATTTTACAGATAGCCTGGAGGTGCCTGCTAGCCTAGAGGAGACACATTAGAGGTTGTTTAGGTCGTTATTTCATTTTGTCTGGAGTTGTATTTACTTGTGGATTACTGTATCTTTATTTGAGTTTTGAGATGTGGTTCATGTATCTTAGACACTTAGACTTCTATCTCCTGTATCTCTTTTGGATTTCATGTTTTATCTATTCTTATCATGCTCTACCTTAGATGTGATTGAGTTTGTATCTGCTATGTCACCTCCATTCGGGGAGTATAAACTGTTTAGTCTTTTACTGTTAGATGCATTGAGACCTAGGACAGCGTTCTACCGCCGACACTTCGGCGTAGGCTGGGCGTTGTTACGTTCTCGTGCCCTAACTCTAGGGTGCGGGTCGTGACACATTTTTAGTGGTGGCCCATGCAGGTCGAGACTAAAGTGTAGTGGTATTCAAACTAGAGTACCACTACAGCCTGTACTAGGAATAGGATATATTTTGAAGATACTCAATCACAGTTAGGAACCCTTGAGAGATTCCTGGGATGACCTTGGAGAATCTTATTTAACTTCGATTTGAAACTCTTTTTTTCCTTTGATTTAATTTATTTTACTTTTGTTGTTAAATTTGATTTTTATGGATTATTGTTGAATTTGAGTTGTATTTATTTTGATGGAAGAATTTCGAATTTTGAATTTTGACGATAGCTGTTGCATTTGAGTTTGTATTTTGATAGATTTTGTTCATTTTGAATTTTGATGTTCGTTAGTAAATTTGATTTGATTTTGAGTATTCATTATTGATTAATTTAATTTTTGGCAAGATGAAATTATATGGGCTAGGTCATATATGTTATGGAATCTAGTCTTCTATAGTCATACTAGCCAGCATGGTGAGGACATATAGTCTGACTCTGGATATATTTCTCGGGTATGGGAATTTAAGGCTTTCGCAGCCAAGCATGCGGCACCGCGAAAATGTTAAATACCATGATTCTAGAGATATATGCATAAGTCAAGGGCTCTGTGATTATCGTAGCCTTGCTTACTAGTATGACGAGGATTTAGAGTACCATGATTTGGGATAGACGCATATGATTATCAGATTGCACCTTAAATATTTTTGAACATGTTTTCTCTAATTTTGTTCAGCCTTTCAAAAAAAAATTTATTATTTATTTGTTTTGTCTAGTTTCCTATTATTTAACTTAAGAGTATGTCTAGTTGTTTTATAAACCTTTGTGTAACTTCTTCTATGAATTTTTCTTAATACAATGAATTGATGATTTTGCTAGACTTTACCTTGGATTTGATAATTTAGCTCTGGGTTTCAAAATGGTTCTTCTTTAAACAGATAAGCAAAACAGATTTTATCGTTATTTCTTCTTGATATATTTCTTGTATTAAGTAATAATAATAAAACTGTCTTGATTTTGTCAATCGCCTGCTTGCAATCTTGGTAGGAATCTGAATGTTGGTCTTAATGTAAAAATTAATTTTATTGGGACACGAGAATATGTATACGAATATATATAGCAGACACTTTGCCTAACACGTATACATGCTACACTTGATTTTTCCACATATCTAGATACATATTGATATGTTGTTGATGTCCAAATTTTCATAACCAATATTTCTGGTTCTCTGCTTTTCCATGTTTAAATTCGTAATATTAAATATAAATTTCATGTTATTATTTAGGTTTACATCACTGCTCATGTATGTTATACGTAGGGTTTCAATTCAAATTTTTTTTTTGTTGAAAATTGTGTTTAAAATTGTCAAATTTAAGACTGTGTACATATTAACCTTTAATGCTGAATTTCCAAATGTTAGTTCAAATTGCTGTTTTATTTTCTTAAATGTAATATTGAGCTACCTTGTGGGAAGTAGGATATAAATTTAAGTTTCATATTCTTACATGCTAGTTTGTTATAAACATTGAGTTGGGTTTTAATGTTCAAGTTCTCCAAATTCTGAAAACTAGTTACATGTTAACATTTTTACATTGATTTCCATGTTTAGTTAAATTTCAAATTTAACATGTAATATCGAACTGTATGCGTAGATAAATGTATTGGTAATATGTTAGGGTTTCATTTCTATCATGCTAGGATGTATTGGGAGCATTAAAATTAGTTGTGATGTTTCGAACTCCTAAATTTTGAAATTGCATTATGTTAATGTTACACTGGTTAAATGTTAGCTTATTTTCAGATAATTTTTTTTTATGTAAATGCTGAACTAAAACCTGGTTTAACTTTTTAATACTAAGCTATAACCCTGTACGAGGACACACACACACACACTAACATAGTATATACTGTCATTTAACCTAATCTTCCTCTCTATGTTATGATCATGTATCTATATAGATATATATAGTTTTTATACATCCATGTTATAATTTGTATAGATACATAAGTAAATCTCTACCTCTTTATAGATGTATATGGTTAGCCATGCATGTTATGATTAAATAGGTTGCGTATTGTAGATTGTTTAACCAAAATGCCATGATTAGTGTAACTTGATAGCTGTTGTTTTAAACCCAAATTCTCATATATACTTTCATGTATACTCACGTACACACACGCCTACTATCTAACCGTATGAACATGTCCCCATACACATGATGCTAGTTTTCCCTCTCTAATGCTCTCTATATTATATAATGCGGTTGGATTTCAATGCAAGTGATTTTCAATTCCTTAATTTTCAATTGGATTTTCTGTACCTTTTAGATGATTGGTGGTTACCTTTTTTTATTTTTTGATGAGTACCAGTTTTCACATGGGATGGTAGACTGTCTTACAGTTTTGATGATTTGATATTTCTGCATCTTTTCTCGTTTAGCACCCTGGATTTGCTTGTGTGGTTGATACCCTATGACCGATTCAGTTAGCATGACTAGTATACCTAGATGAGACTTTCACTACCACCGTATGCCATGACCCTGTATGCAGTTCTTTTTTTGATGGTATGTTTTATTTAAGTTCTGGGACTTTTATTGTGGGGGTTTTACCTAGAGGGAGTATGGACATTTTAATTTCGAGGACGAAATTTTTATAAGGTGGGTAGGATGTGAGCACCCTGAATTTCGGGTTGTTTTTTTTATTTTATTTATTTCCTGATTGATTTTTATTTCGGTAAATAATTTATTCTGTATTTTTCTGTTAGTGTACTTTTCCATGCCTTTGATATTTGGAGTATCAGGGATGTTCAACTCTGAAAATCTTCTTCATGAGTTTTGGAGTGGACAGGATTACCTTCATGACGGTATATAGTGTCCCATCCAAACTTGTTCCCTTGTGCTCTTTCTGCTTCGCTGAACTTTGGGTCGGTTTAGACCATTTGATTGTTATTTATTTTTCCCACTCTTTTTCTTGATCATTTTCAGCGCGTTACCATGATATTTAAATTGGGAGCGCAAGACCAGTCAGTTTCTTGAAACCAACTCCTCATTGATGATCTACTCGAGACGCTCGTCACCCATGACCTTTGTGTCCCACTCAGACACGTCATTTTGAGCTCTATTTGATTCGCACAACTTTCCCGACGCGTGACCCGATTTTATTTCACGCCACGGCGTCACATTCATTTTCCAACTTAATTTGTGGGTCCCCTGTCGACCAAAACCTGTCCGCCCCAATTATGGACATGGCCCACTTTGAGCCTACTATCTGTCCGCCACTTGTGTCCCATTTATTGGAATCCCTGTGTGCTACTTATTCACTCATGATCATCAACGCCTATTTTAATTCGATTTTTGCATAATGTTCGATTTTCTTCCAATCCGGCTCCACCGAGTCCAGTCCAGCTCCATGATTTTCTCCATCATGACACCCTCAACTTTTTTGTCCAAAAATATCAATTACTCATTTTAACTATTTCTAATATTTAATGGGAAATTTTTCATTGATTTAATCCCTCTTAGAATAACCTATTTCTCAATATTAATCCTAGCCCTTGGATCATTCTAATCTAATCCCAACCATCTATTTTTCCCCTATCCATTTCCTACAGCCAACTCCCACATGGCCGGCCCTAATTATTGGAAAGCCATTTTTTTTATCTCTCCCTCTTATCCTCATTTCTCTCTCTCTCCCTCATTTAATGTTATCACTCTCTCTCTCTTCTTTTATTCCCACCCCATTCAAAAACAACCACAACAACAAACTTCAACAGCAGCATCTCCAACTCCACACACCCGACCACCCTTCCTCCTCCTGGCCCGGCCATCCTCACCGTCGGCCACCGCCGATCTCCTCCACTTCCTCTTCCTTCTCCTCCTCCATGGATCAATCACCACCATCATTGCTCTCCGATACCACCACCTCTCCATACCAACACCAGCAACTGGCCGACAACCTCCTCCCCGGCCGAGCGCCGCCGGCCACCACCCCGGTGAGCTCAGCCTGGCTCGGCCACAGCCGCCACCCTCCACGCTCAACCTCTCCTCCATCTCCTCCACCTCATCGAATCCGCCACCACCATCATCCGTTCATCCAACGACTCCGGCCAACCACTCTCGACGTACTCCGCCGCCGTGCTCGCCGCCACTGGCCATGCGAACGTCGCCCCTCACCGCACCTCCGCGCGCAGCCTCGCGTGTGCGAGGACAACAGCTGCAGCAGCAGCGACCATCGGCAGCAGCGCGCGCCCCCTTGCCGCGCGCACCGGCGGTGCAGCGCCGCCGTGGACGGCCACGCACCGCCGTGGGCGGCCCCCCCACGGTGGGCGATCACCGGCGACCCCCTGGGTCCGCCACCTCATTCTCCGGCGCGATGTATAGGCGATTCGTGCGTTTTGCACGACGTCCCGTCGTGACGTGCGCGAGATTGAGTCCGTTTTGGCGCTCCATCGCAGCGACTTCGCGCACGTTTTTCCGGAGATCCGACCGTTGGATCGGCGACTTCTTCATTCCGTCGTAATCTCGGTATATCCACCTTCATCTTGTCAATTTTTGTCCGTTGATTTTATCGTTTGATACATGAAAACCGGCCACCAAGTTGACCGTTTAAATTGTATTAAATTTGGACAATTTCGCGGGGCCAACTTCGTCAGCTTGTTTCTCCTCCACCGCAGCTCCGTTTGGCGTGCTACCAGTTCCAGTGCGAAGCTGGTATAACCCTCTTACTATCCCTCCAGTTTCGTTTCATTGTGAGCTTGTTTGATTGGTTGAATTCGACGCCAAAGTTGGTCGTCCGAATTCGTAATTTCCAACTTGTAAAATTCCATTTTTGAGCACGGGACTCCAGACTTCATTTTTGACACCACCATTAGACTTGTGGCGTCGTTCTGGCATGTTTTTATATAAAATTTATTAGATTTGAAGAACGTGGGCCCGGGCACGCATTTCGGTGCAAAGCGGGTCCCACATTCTAGGTCAATGGGACTTTTTGACGCCGGCTCATCGGAATCCAATTCCGGGGATACCGTTGAGTTCGTATCATCATTCTGGACTCGTTGACAGGTAGTTTGCTGAGTTTTGAGAACTTTGGCTCCGGCACGTATTTCCGTGCAAATCGGAATTCCAAGTTCTGGTCAACGGGCCAAATTGAGATCGGGTCAACGGAATCCAATTCTGGAGATACCCTTGGGTTCGTATCGACATTCTGGTTTCATGGACATATAATTTGTTATATTTTATTAACCTATTTTCTTGTACGTTTTTCGGTGCAAAACGGCTCCGACACGGACACCGTTTTGACCCGAAATTACCTTTTTGTCCTAGTGTCCAAATTGGACCGTTGGGTAGGCTATCCTAGCTAATTTGACCATTCTGGACACGTTGGCGATGTTCATTTCATCGTCCGACAATATTTGTTGATAATTTCTCTGAGTTTAACCTTTTTATAATTAGTTAATAATTAATTCATATAATGTTCGTATTTCGGGATTAGTACAACGAAACTGAGATCAGTCAATTCCAGTGATCTCACATCGCTGAAATTGACAAGTTGGACACGTGGATCACTATAATAAGATTATCAACCTTACCGATAATCTTCTTATCTCAATTTTGCGTGTCGTAAGTTTCGACGTACAAATAACGAAGTACACTTTATATTAGACTAGAATTGACCCAGTTTGACCAATTGACCCAAAGTCAACTATAAGTCAACGCTTGATCTAGTTTGACTAAATTATTGACCGGAGTTGAGCTAGAGTTAATTTGACTTAGAAGAACCTAGAATAATATAGATTGCCTGTAGGGATTTATTTATTTTCAACTTGAACACCTTGTAACCTGTGTTACTTTAAATAGGACTCTGTGGCTTCAGTGGGACCCCCTATACTTATCAGCTGTTCAGGTTATCGAGGCGAGTACATTCTTTGATCATTTTATATCCTGCTTAGAATTATATTCCTGCTTTAGATTACTATACTTGGTGCTGTCACGATATTATCACGGATTAGTACTATATGGATCTCTTCATGCGATGTTATCCCCCTCGAGAGCATCGGGTACATTGTGTCATGTGCGTTTCACTTTCATCATGTACTCCTGTGCTTTCACCATACATGTACACTCTTGTGTATCTTGTACTCTCATGTTCACAGAGGTTTCATGTATACTATCATGTGCACCCTATATGGGCCCCCATGTGATATCATGTACAATAACATAACTTGTTTAGATCCTTGTGTATTGATTGGGGAAAACGGGGGAGTGCTAGTAGTCATGTGAACAATTCCATTGTAGTGTAGATCATGTACAACTCTTTAGTGTAGATCATGTACAAATCTGTCCCGTTCACATGTGCTATCATGTACTCTATATCACTAGCCACTGTTAGTTCACTATTTATAGTAGATATTTCTATTACAGTTCTCTCTTCCTGTTTACATACTGTATTTCTTCAGATCTTGTATCTTACTTTACTGCATGATTATATTTTCTAACCTGCTATGAACTGTTGAGATGTAATGTGCTCGCTCCAGTCCTGACTGGACCTGTTGATAAATTTTACAGATAGCCTGGAGGTGCCTACTAGCCTAGAGGAGACACATTAGAGGTTGTTTAGGTAGTTATTTCATTTTATCTGGAGTTGTATTTACTTGTGGATTACTGTATCTTTATTTGAGTTTTGAGATGTACTTCTGGGTTCATGTATCTTAGACACTTAGACTTCTATCTCCTGTATCTCTTTTGGATTTCATGTTTTATCTATTCTTATCATGCTCTACCTTAGATGTGATTGAGTTTGTATCTGCTATGTCACCCCCATTCGGGGAGTATAAACTGTTTAGTCTTATACTGTTAGATGCATTGAGACCTAGGACAGCGTTCTACCGCCGAACTGCGGCGTAGGCTGGACGTTGTTACGTTCTCGTGCCCTAACTCTAGGGTGCGGTTCGTGACAATAGGCAGGTAGCCTAATGCTGTATGATGAAACTAAAGAGTTGTAGACAGCACTACAAAAGGGAGGATGGCCCCATGTTACAGTGGCACGACACCACGATGAGGTACCCAGGTAGGGGTAAAGCCTCGACATTGCAAGCCATGTCGTTGCGGCGTAACACCGCAAGGAAGCCTTAGGCTTCATACTGAGTAGATTGGCACTACAAAGAGGCTGAGACCTCATGCTACAGTAGTATGACACTACGATGAGGTTCCAAGGTAGGGGTAATGCCTCGTCTTCAGGCCATATCATAGCGGCGTAGCACCGCAAGGAAGCGCAAGGCTTCATGCCATATCTCTTTAATAAAGAACTCACCTATAGTGTATGGAAATAGATATCAGGCCATCTCTTGAGGGTAAACTTGTCGAAGCCCAAAATTATACACTGAAACCAGGCTGACACATGGTCTTTAATGTGCAGCCAGAAGCACACGTAACTACACTTTATGAGTGGGAAGAATTACAATTGTGGTGCAGAATTCAAGGCGTAGTCCATTCTTGTATCACATTGTTATTTAACCCATGCGAGAAGATTCAAGTCGTCAGCGACATCTATCCTAATGCAAAATGGACAGTTACTGTGGGGAACGCTCAACCCTGGACACATATATATGTTGTGATATTTGGGGGATTGTTGGTGCTTTCTTTACATGGAGAGAGCTTGCTCTCAACATGCCTTATAAATTTTAGTCCCACATCGGAAATACACCATGGGTTATTTCAACATATATATACTTGGGTGTGTTGTTGAGAGATGCACATGGGGTGGTGACCCTAAGGAGGGAACCATGTGGGTGATTTTACTAGGAGGTAAGAATAAGGCTCCAAGGATTAAGAATTAATGCTTTTGTCATTCTCTTGGATTAATTCCATTTGGAGCTAAGCCCCATAGGGGCTTAGCGACTCGGACTCGGACTCATGGGCTCATGAGGCGTAATGTGGCATTTTGTTGGCGCACTTTGCACTTAGCACGTCAGCAGTCATGCGGTCTTTATGCGGCCATACGGTCTTATGCGGCATGCGGCCCATGCGGTCCATGCGGCTCATGCGGCCATGCCGCCATGCGGATCATGCGGCCATGCGGCCATGCGGTTCATGCGGCACATGCGGTTCATGCGGCCATGCGGCTCATGCGGTCCATGCGGCTCATGTGGTCCATGCGGTCCATGCGGCCATACGGCTCATGCGGCTTATGTGGTCTATGCGGTCCTTGCGGCCATGAGGCTCATGCGGCCAGGCTGCTGCTGCTGCTGCCGCATGGAGGGCTTCGCTGACTATGCAGATTACAAGTCAGTTATGGAAAAGCTGAATCAATGCGATTAATTCAGATCCTATCTTTGTGTGATTTGAATTAATTTTGTTCCTATCTTTGTGGGATTTGAATTAATCTCGTTGTTATCTTTTTGGGATTTGATTCAATCTTTCCATAACTGAAGAGACGGCTAGGGTTTCCACCCTCTCTCTATAAATACTCTCTTCTGGCCTCCTTTGTGGTTACTAAAAAAATATAAGTCAGAAAAGAAGAAAGAGGGAGAGCTGCTGCCGCCATTGCAAGTCCATCCGAGGAGTCAAAACAGAGGTGACTTTGAGCGTTCCACAAGTTCTTCAAACTTGCTGGTTCCTGGAAGCAGATCGTGTGGGACGAATCTTGCTTTGAGCAACGGTGTTTTGATACCCCAGCATTGTTCTTCTTTTCATCTCTCTAGATTATTGTAACTCGTTCTGTCCCAATTGTAACACGTTTGCAAGGAAGAACGAGAGATCTTCTCTTCTCTATTTTCCTCCTCCATATTGTAATCGGGTTATTTGGTATTTGTATCATCGTAGATCTTTGTTGCATCTGTTTTACCATCTTTGATCAAGCCCCGGGACTAACATTAGATAGTCAAAAAAGAAAAATACTGGGGGGGCCATGGCCCCCTTTGGTCTCCAAATAGTTTTGTCCCTGGGTTCACCGATATAAACTGCCCTAATTTTTATTAGTTTTATGTGGTATTTGTTTTCGGTTGCTGAGATAGACCTGAAACTTGCACTCCTTTTTGGTGGTTCATTGAGGAATCCAATTTCAATTAAGAAAGTGTATATATAGATGAAAATACATAAAATACGACATACCTAGATGAAATAGAGAAGGCTGAAAGAGATGAGGACTAGCGACTTCCAATGGCCGATGGAAGAGACAGTTCCACGATCGATTTCTGGCGGCCGAAAAAGAGAAGCTCATTGTTCTTCAATTTTGACTTCAATTGAAAGAGAGGAGCTCTAGGTCAGACTTCTAAATTGATGGAGAGAGGATTTATGGAGGGATATTTTCGTTTGTGGAGGGAAACGAAAATTTATTGGATAGCAGAACTGCTAATTATCGCCTCTTTATATAAAGATCCGTGCGTATCAATGCATATAGCACGCCGACCTATATTACCATATAAGTACCCATGTATTATATACTATACATACACAAAATTGCATATATACGTATATAGCAGCTATATATACAACCGACATTACCATATATATATGAACACCAGATTTAATTTGGATTTATGTCAATACACTTGCCATAAATAGGCGTTTAAATACAAAAGAAGGGCTTCTCTCTTTCAGTTTGGGTTTATGTCAATACTACTTACCATAATTCGGGTCAAATTGACTAAGCCAACTTATTCATAAACGTTGAAAAGTACAAAATATTCGACATTTTTACTGAATGTTGGTAAATTTTTCCACGTTTAAATACGAAGGCAGATATTTCTCAATGTTTATCTCAGGACATTGGTATAGGCCAGAAAAAACATTGCATAATTTCCAAATACTCCACATTCTTGCCTAAACGTTGAAAACTATCTCGACATTCTCAGAATGTCGGTATATGCTAGAAAAAATGTTGCAAAATTTCCAAATACTCGACATTCTTGCCCAAACGTCGGTAAATTTCTTGATTTTAAACATAAATGCAGGTAATCCCCAACGTATATGTTAAAACGTCGGTGTATAATGACTAAACCAACGTTTCCATAAATGTCGGAAGAAAAAATGTTGGGAAAGCCCTATTTTCTTGTAGTGTATATATATTGTCGTCCTATTCAGTACTCACATCTTGATATATATTTCCTGTTGATTTTGTCTCGTATTTCACATATTCTACATGCTCTTATGCTATACTTTGATTGGAGGCTAGGTTCTGTTCGGGAGAAGGGTTACAACCCCGGTCCTTGTTTGGTTTACGGGTTGTAGCTCGGCTTTCGAATGGCTCCCAAGTCATCCCATATCTTTGTCTTGTATTTCATCATACTGTCTCTTATAGAATTTGTCAATTCATATGGAACTGCTGTTAGTGTTTGTACTTGCTTATTTTCCTGACAGGATACCGCTGGCATATTACAGATGTTTCTGAGGCAGGCTGCTCGACCTACTATAGGGTCAAGACAGATGGAGACTTAGGCCAGGACTGTGGCCTGTTAGTTGAGCCACTAGACTTTGCATACCCAGAGTAGTATAGCTTAGTTAGGTTTACCTGGACTGCGATCCAGCTTTTGTTTTAGACTGTAGTATCTTATATTTATATTTTGTGACTCTATGATGTTGTTTGTTTCTCTCTAGCTGTGTTGGATGTTGAACTCATTTCCTGTTTTCACATCTATCATATTTCCTTTCCGTGCTATCTACCTTAGTTTTATCTTATGATTGAGACTGTATTTGCTATGTCACCTCCATTCGGAGTGTATATACTGTACAGGTACCTTTATACTATTTAGTTGTAGTATTTGTAGACGACATATACAGCGTTCTACCGTCGATTCTGCGACGTAGGCTGGACATAACCACATACTCGTGCCCCTAATCAGGGTGCGGGTCGTGACACGTTTTTGTGGTGGCCCATGCGGGTCAGTGTCGCAATTAGTGCGATCTCGTAATGGTGTTCGACTTAGAGTACTAATTACGAGCCTGCAACTAGGACATAGGATCTAGGATATGATAGGAGTTACTCAATCAAATTTTTGAAAAATTCTGATCTTTTGATTACCATGACAACTCTTCTTGCATTTGAATTCAATTGTCCTCCTTTGATAATATCTTATCTTGTGGCATATTGATCTCTTGGGTTCAATTCATCTTTAGGATGACAGTGACTCGTTCTCAGGCAGCAGGGCCTAGTGTAGTTCCAGAGAGGTCCGATCCAGTAGGACCTCCACCTTCGGCTATAGGAGTAGCAGTCGAGAGACCAGCAGTCTCAATTCCTGCCCTTCAGGCGGGAGTAGCAGCGGCAGTTCCAGGAGGTCTTCCACCCCCAGCAGTGGGACCGTCCATAGTCATTCCTGAGACTCTTCCTCCGCCGCCTCCGCTACTGATGGATGCTTAGCAGATGATGGACCTTCTACAGCAGATGATGCATACCCAGAGGGCCCAGGCAGAGGCACATCAGCATCAGGCTGACACATCCCACCGCCAGACAGAGGTGCTGCGGCAGAGCATAGAGAACTCCCACCAGCTGGCGATGACAGCAGTTGAGAGGGTAGTCTGGGTACTGTTCAGGGTGCTCCAGTTCAACAACAGAGTCAGAAGAGGCCTGGCACTTGTCTCAATTTTAGAAAGATGAACCCAAGGGACTTCAAGGGTACCGAGGGTATCCTGTATGCAGATGACTGGTTGGAGGACCACCAGAGGAGACTACAATTAGTAGAACTTCCGAGGGGACTATGGGTCACAGCTGCGGCGAGTCAGTTCTTCGACATCGCCTTGATGTGGTTTTGTACGGATCCTCGTGCATCAGTGACAGGTTTGACATGGGAAAACTTCAGGCGGCTCTTTAAGGAGAAGTTCTACCCCGATGTGGCTCTGGCATCTCTGGAGGTCCAGTTCGTCGGATTGGTGCAGGGGAACTCGTCGGTGGACGAGTATACAGCGGAGTTCTTCCGTCTGAGTAGGTTTGCACCATATCTGATCCAGGATGAGGGGTATAAGGCCTGCAAGTTCCCGAGAGGCCTTATTCATGCGGTTTGTACTTGTACTTCCGGGCGACGTGATACAACCTTCGAGAATATACTGATGAAGGCACAGATAGCAGAGGAGGACTTCGGCCTCAAGCCGAAGAGGGGCATCGACGTTCTTGGTGCGAGTTCTAATGCGGGGCCGGCGAAGGGCCCTCACTTTCGGCAGAGGTAGATTCAGCAGCAGCCTCAGTTACAGATTCAGCAGGTACCAGCACGTGCCCACCAACAGCAGGGGCAGGGCCAGAGGCAGACTACTCAATACGGCTTCTGCGGGAAGCATGGACACAGTCGAAAGACCTGTAGGAAGCGGTTGGGCGTATATCTATACTATGGGGCGCCCGACCACCAGCTGAAGGATTGCCACGCCCATAGAATTCGAGGAGGCCAGGACAGAGTGCAGCATGCTAGAGGAGGCCAGTAGGGGCATGTTTTTGCCATGACAGTTGAGGGCACTCAGGCAGTAGAAGGGAAGCTTGCAGGTTCCAATCTTTCGATCTCATTTCCGTATTACCTACTTATAACTGTCTTGAAATTCAATTTCATCTGTTCCTTGATCGTTTGATAAAAAAAAATTTGATGTGATTTTCTTTCGAGATAAGTCATATGGGCTAGGTCGCCTTGATTATGAGATTTTAGAATCCTCTAGGGTCATGCTAGCAGGCATAGTGAGGACATATAGTCGGATTATGGTCGTATTTCTCGGGTGTGGGAATTTAAGGTTTTCACTGCCAAGCATACGGCAATACGAAAATATTAAACACCATGATTCTAGAGGTATGTACCTTAGTCAGGACTCTGATTATCGTAGCCTTGCTCACTAGCA
The DNA here is from genome assembly GCA_029216955.1 of Iris pallida. Lineage (NCBI taxonomy): Eukaryota > Viridiplantae > Streptophyta > Magnoliopsida > Asparagales > Iridaceae > Iris > Iris pallida. Next base: position 29,198,598 of record JANAVB010026199.1, on the reverse strand, counting down.
TGACAGAAATTTTGAGTATCATGATTTTGGACAGACGCATATGATTATCGAACTGCATGATTTTATTGTGATTGTTTTGTTTTAATTTCGAGGATAAATTTTTTTAAGGTGGATAGATTTGTCACCCCCAGTTTTCAAGAAAAGGGATATTTTGGTCATTTTTTTCATTTTTGAATATTTTTGAAATATATTTTATTATTTATGATATTGTTTTGGGGTTATTTGAGTCGGGTTCGAATTTCAACTCAAACTGACTTGTAACGGGGACCCGGGGTAGTTTTGACTCTAGTGGAACCCACTCATTAGTTAGACATGGCCCACATGACATTATTTTTAGTTAGTGTGTTAGACTAATTATTCATGGATAGGTTAGGTTTAATTAGAGAATTTAAACTAGAATAATTTAACCTCAACCTAAAACCTATTTCCAAATTTAAATCAATAGGAGTCATGGGGGTATTTTAGACGTTACAAATAGGGGGACACCTAGCCATACATGGCCGGCCATAGGGGGATAGGCCTGAACATTCATTTGTTATTATCCCCAAAATTTCTCTCTTGTTCTTCTCCAAATTTTGAGAGGAACCACCATTGATTTCATCTCCAAATCAAACCCTTCTTCCACTAAATCTTCTTCATTTCTTCTCTATTCCATGAAGAGAGGGTGCTAGCCAAGTTTGGGAGGATTTGGCTCTTGTTCGTGTCCATTTGGAGGTCTCTTCGTGTCGGTATCGTATCGCGAGGAGTTTCTTTGGTTTTGATCTCCCGGAAGGTATAATCTCTCCTCTAATCCATCCCTACATGCATATAAAACATTTTTGAACCCATAGGAATGACCTCCATCGTTTACCTCCATTTGTGTCCATTTCGTGTCCATTTGCAGGTCATTAGGATGTGTCCATGTGTAGTTTTGTGTCCTAGTAGGAAAATCCTAATGTTGGACACCTCTTGTGTTTGTGATATTGTTTGAATGAATATTTTCCTATTTAATCTCAGATTTAGGTGTTAGATTTGTTGTTCTTGATGTATCCATGCTCGTATCATAATGTATCATATTCATTTTATATTTAGATTTGTGTGTCTCTTTATATCTATATATAACTAGTGTATATATAACTAGTGTATATATATATATATATATATATATATATATGTATATATATATATATATGTATATATATATATATATGTATATATATATATATATGTATATATATATATATATGTATATATATATATATATATATATATATATATACATATATAAAAAAAATATACATATATATATATATATATATATATATATATATATATATATATATATATATATATATATCTTGTGGGTGTGTGTGTGTCTATATTATTTATGTATCTTGATTATATATTTGTGTGAGTGTGTCTCTATATATATGTGTGTGTGTGTGCATATATATATATATATATATATATATATATATATATATATATATATATATATATATATCTTGTGGGTGTGTGTGTGTGTCTATATTATTTACGTATCTTGATTATATATTTGTGTGAGTGTGTCTCTATATATATGTGTGTGTGTGTGCATATATATATATATATATATATATATATATATATATATATATATATATATATATATATATATATATATATATATATATATATATGTATATGTATGTGTGTGTGTGTGTGTGTGTGTGTGTGTGTGTGTGCATAGATATACGTGTGTGTGTGTGTGCGTATCTGTGTATATATATGTAAGTGTGAGTGTGGTTTTTGGTATAGAGTTTGAGAGATATAGATAGTGAGATTGAGGGAGTTGAGAGTGATAGATAGATGGTTAGATGTGTGAGAGTGGAGTGTTAGAGATGTGGGATGAGATGGAGTGAAGGAAAGGGGGAGGAGCTGCTGCTATGGGCAGCAGCAGGTGAGTGTAGGAGCTGCTGTCCTCAGGACAGCAGCATGGGGAGTATTTCGAAAACAACAGTAGCAGCAGCTTGTAACAGCTGCTATATAGCAGCAGCAGTAGCAGGAACCCCCTTCCTTTCATCATTCATTCCTCCATTGACATGTTCATCCATTCCCTCCATTCCCTCGTGCATTCAGCCCCTACATTTAGTCCATATCAGTCCACTTTATTTCATCCCATTTCACATTCATTAATTCTCAATTTTCCATCCATTCATTTCATTTCAATTCAGTCATGCATTCACCCCATTCTTCCATTCATTCTTCCATATCCAGCCTCTTCATTCCATTATTTCAGCCTACCCATTGCTCCATTCATTCATCCATTCACTCATGCATCCAATTCATAAATCCCAATATCATTTTTCCAATTCAATTCATTCACCCCATATATCATTTATTGACCCTTTTATTTATTTCATTCACCGAATAATCCATCCTTCCATGCATTTCAATCATCCATACAATCATTCACCCCACCAAAAATCAGTCCCATATAATACCCATATTTCAGTCCATGAAATCAGTCCATCCCCATTTCATTTCATACCATTTCATTCATTCAGTCCCATATGGTTTGTGATGAGTTTGTGTGAGTAGTTAGTTAGGATAGTGCCTTAGATAAGTTAGTATCCTAGTAGACTAATTAGTGTGACTAACCTAGACACTAGAAGAGTGTGGGAGAGTGAACTAGAAAGGTTTAGTGGAGTGTAGAGTGTGGTATCTCAAGGTACCATAGTGTATCATGACGATACACTAAGGTAATGTTGAGATGACCAACATGACCATAAGATGGACTAGATATCCAAGAACCCTAGATTTCTTGGTTGGTAAACCTAGATAGGATAGTATCTAGCTACCCAAAGAAGCCTAGGCTAGTATCCTGAGATCTAGAGGGGTTTCCTTTGTAATGGGGCAAGGTATCGGGAATACCATGTAAGGGGTAAATGTTAGGAAATTGGGTAATATAAAGTATTGGTTTTCTGATTGCCAGATGGGGTTAGAAATAGGTTGTCTTGGTAGGTAATGACAAGATGAGGGTAGTTTAGGCTAGGCTTGACTTCCGTTGACCAAGAGTATTACAAACAGAACAATTTTACAATGTAGGACTTAGATGTAGTCCTAGGAGTACACTTTTTTTTTATCTAGGTTCTATTTCGGTGGAGCGAGTGGTAATACGTTGACTCCGTTGACGATCTGACGACGGTTTTAGGTTCTCTGAAGGTCTGGGTTGCTCTGGATGCCGGAGCTTGCGGAGGGGGAAGAAGACGTTGAGTGTCTCTTCCGATCTCTCTGGACAGACGTACGACCCTGTAACTCTGATGATCTGGTTACTTCTGTCTTTGACGGTGTATGTCTGTATATGTCTCTGTATGTGTGTGTGTGTGGAAGAAGGAAATGATCCCTCTATTTATATGCAGCAGTTTGGACTGCTCATGCGCGCACATGTAGGATGCTCTTGTACGTGGGAACGCCACGTGGCTGATGCTGGCGAAAGGAGGACGCATGGATGATGCGCCATGATTTGTGGGTTGAATCTTTTATGCTACATTTGTGGCTGGCACGTGGCAGTGGAGAGGATCTTTCTGTTGCTGAGATCTTGGGTGGTTAGCACCCCTTCATAGGCTGAACTGAGTCAAAGGACATGTGACGTACGTCTATAGCTCAAAGATCTCGAATTTAGTGGAGAAGGATCTGATGAGCTGCGCCTGGGATCTGGTGCATGATTTAGCTCGTAACCTTTAGGAATCATGAACCAGTCTGGGCGTATGGCTTTTGAGGCGCATGCGGGGCTTCAGTAGCATGGCCGGGGAGGCACATGCAGTGACTTGACTTCTGAGATCAGAAGTAAATCAGAGGCGCATGGCTTTTGAGGCACATGCAAATCTTCGGGCACACGGCTGTGGAGGCGCATGTGAATGGTTGGTCGGCCACGTGGCTTGTAACCGTCAGAGGAGAGTAATGATGATGCTAACGTCCGTGGCGCTTCATTTTCTGCAGAAAGCTGTCGACTGTTCAGTCCTCGGGGGACGTGCTTCCAACTCTGTCACTTTTATATTAATTGTTTGGTGCATGACGAGCCGAAGTGGGCGCATCGATTTGTACCCCACTAGGCGTATAGGTCCGTATTCACTAGGACATAAGGATCTATGCTTTGTTGGGCGCATCCATACGGGGCGCTTGGTGTTGATGAGCGCGTCTGTATGATGTACGGTATCTGACTGGCGCATCTGTTGCATGACGCATCTTTCATTGGTCCGACTGTTGAGTTCTTCGAGTGCTTTAAATAGCCGTTTTGACTTGGCTGAATTCGAAGAGGCAAATTCATCATCGTAAATGCAAGTTCATTGCACTAATTTCGGAAAGGTTGCCACTTAGCGCATGGGTTTGATTTGCCCTGGCTTATAAATAGCAACAATTTGAGAGAGTTTTGTTGTCTCTCCCTTGACTTCTCGACGAAGATGAACTTCTTTGCCCGAGTACCTTCTGTTGCCAAGACGCTCCCCAGGGTGAAGATGCGTCGAGTCATCTTCGTATGCACTCGTGAAGGTGACTGTTACATCCAAAAGTCGGGATCGCGGGCTCCCAAAGCAGGCCGAAGGTGCCTATTGCATCCAAAGATCGGGATGCTCGAGTCCCGTCTCCGTTATGCCTGAAGAGCCGAAGATCGGAATTGCAGTGCTCTCATCTTTCTTGGGCTTGGAGAGCTCTTCCTCCTGCTAGAGTGGGGTTGATCGCCCGCTCTTGTTATGCTCAAAGTTGCTCCTGATCGGAGCTGGTGATACGCATATGCTGAGACTTCATGATGCGCCTGACTGAGACGCTGAGGAGATGCACCTAACTGAGACACTGAAGAGACGCGCCTAACTGAGACGCTGAAGAGATGCGCCTGGCATGGGGCGCATGGCAGTTTGCTGCGCTTGGCTGTAGTCTTAGGATCTTTCGTTTTGTAGAATTTCTCCTTTGTAAAGCCTTTTTTAGACGTAATAGACTTTTATATGAAATAAAAATCTTCTTTTGACGTCTATGCTTTTGCTGTCCTTTGCTGTGCCAAGTACTTTGTTTTGAGCTCCCTAGCGCATGTTTATTAAGCGCATAGGAATTTTGGCCTATAGATGCGCCTGAAATTCCATGCTTCTACAGTGATAGGGTCTAAAACTAAAACTTCAATAGAATAACTTGATAATTAAAAAGGCTGAAGTATTGGCACAACAATCCATACTATGGTATACTCTATCTATCCGGGATCCCTAGCATAACACATGATTCCAAAAATACGGTTAGCTAATCTTAAGCCAGAATCTAAATCATATCGTCTTAAAATTCGTCTGTCTTCTATCTTTTTCACTAGTTCGCACCATTTTATGGCCTAACTTCCTCAAATATAACTTCTAAAAAAATGATATTAAGATGCTGATCATATAGTCTGTCAAGGTGTTTAACCGTACTTGATCCTTGAAAAATTTAGCATAGCATTTAATTTCTGATATTTTTTCGTCCATAAAAAAATTTCATCTCCTTTTATTATCCACCATCCACAACTCTAACCTTAGATTTCATTTATCAATCCATTAAGGATGCTCTATTTCTATTTCATTCCCACATTTCTATCTTGAAATATTATTTCCTCTTCATCTCACGCCATTTTGTTGCTTGATTTGGTTCCTGGATGCCTTTTTTACATAATCTTGATCACAGTCTCCCAATAATCTTTGATATTGGATTCTCTATTGCCTTATCAAAAACTTGCATAATCTATTCCCTCGAGTTAACCTTTTTATTCATTATTCTCATCCCAAACTTTAAGGTTGAGTTTACCGCCACATATTTTCTTAAAACATATCCTTTCTGTAATCCTCATTACAATAATCCTTATTATAATTCTCGTCTCAATTTCCATATTCCTCAAAATAAACTTTTCCAACAATTTCATCCTTGTTCCTATTTAATTATTCTACCTAAATATAGTACTGCTCATATGCTTTTTCCCACTTTATATTCACCACGTGCACCTTAATCCACTCTCAACTGTTCGAGTTACAATTTCTCTGGGATTCCTAACTAACCTGCATCGATGAAGGGCTTACTAGTCTATTAGTTAATTTCATGACCCGCACCCGGTTTAGGGGCACGAGTACGTGGGTACGTCTAGCCTACACCGTAGTATCGGTGGTAGGACGTTGTATAGGTCAACAATATTATCTACCTCTCTCACACAATATATACAAAACCTGTTAATGCATGACTCCGAACGAAGGACAGAAAATAATAATGAAATGATACTTAATCACAATAAACTATAAGGTAGATGTAGAAGCATAAAAATTTCAGCATTCTTGACAACCATGAGCCCAAGCCAGGGAGTCATATGCGCCCAAGCCAGGGAGTAATATGCGCCCAAGCCTGGAAGACATATGCGCCCAAGCCAGGATAGCCCACATGCGCCCAAGTCACCAGAGCAAGCTTTGCGTCCATGTTGATGGCATACATCTCCTATACGCCCACTCTGGACTCCTCCAGAAGGGGGCGTATAGCCCTGTTTTAGGCTATGCGCCCAAATCAGGATAGCCACCTGACTTGGTCAACACCCATGATCAATCGTGCACCGAAGCATAAGGCCACGTTAGTCTCCACGAGCAGTCATGCACTGAAGCATGCGGCCACGTCAACCATACAATCAACCCACGATCACGCAGTCTGCATGCGCCTACACTCTATGCGCCCAAAGCAGGACTATGCGCCCACATAAAAGTCAGTGTATTTTCTCATATGGGCGTATAACATCATTCCAGCACGAAAATGACTGCAAAAGGGGTCTCATACCTCTTCAAAGGACAGAACAGAGAGCATTTCAAGAGCCAAATTGCTGCCATTCTTGCGAGTGAGCCAAGAGTTAGCAATTTTCTTAGGTTTTCTCCCACTTTTGTAATCAGAGGGTCAACAAAGTAAAGGAGCAATTGCCGCTCGATCTCCATTGTCCCATTCCCCAGAATTCTTTTTGTACTCGGGGATCCTCAATGCAGGATCTCTCAGGCGTACTCGATTTGTGGTGCCTTACGCCAATAAAAAAAGACAGCGTTTCTTCTTCTTTTTTTGTGTGTGTCCACAAAATATCGATCTCCATTGTCCCATTCCCCAGAATTCTTTTTGTACTCGGGGATCTTCAGCGAAGGATCTCTCAGGCGTACTTGATTTGTGGTGCCTTGCGCCAATAAGAAAATACAGCGTTTCTTCTCGTTTTTTTTGTGTCTACAAAAATGACGACTCTGCTAGGACTACCTTTTCCTCTGACGAGAAGGTGGTGACGCAATCCGATACCAATAAAGTAGGAAGCACTCAGAAGATGTTGATCATGAAGTTCGATCAGCAGGCGTTTGAAGAGATGCTCTCGAAGGACGACGCTACTCCCTCAAAATCATTGAAGTCGAAAAAGTCTCGCAAGACTTGGCTTCCGAAGGCTCGTGGTGCATATCCTACCAGTGTCGTAGAAGATATACAACCAAAGAACTCTATCACGTGGGCGCATAGGTCTTCCACGTGGGCGCACGGAGCTCCCCTGTGGGCGCATAGCTCTGCCACAGAAGCTCCACAAATAAAGAAAATGTATACCGTTCCGGGCTCTACTAGCCTAGCGACTTCTCTCTTGTGCAATCAACAACATTCACTACTAAAATCTGCTCTATTAGCGACGTAATTTAGCGACAAAATAAAATAACGTTGCTAAATATTGAATATAGCGACTCCTTTTGATAGACATCGCAAAATGTCGCTGAATAGTGACGTTCCACGACATGAGATAAAGTACATTGTAGAATAGCGACGTTCAGCGACGTAACTTAAGTTATGTCGCTCCGTAGCGACATACAGCGACGTCAAAAGCAGACTTCGCTAATGTTTTAATATATCCCGTTCGAAACTTTTATTTCCCCTTCTCTCTCTCCCAAAAATTTTCTCTCTCCTCCGACGAAGCCCCCCTGCTCGCCGTCTCCCTCCGACGACGAAGCCCCCCTCCTCGCCGCCTTCCTCCTCCGACCGAGCCGCCCTCTTCAGGTAAACCCTAACTCTAGCCCTAGCTATCAAGACACAGACACGGACACAAATGTGGGCACAGACACGGACACGAGAACCCTAACCCTATCCCTAGGTTACAGTATGGGAAGTAGGGACGAGAACCCTAACCCTAGCCCTAGGTTACACGAGAACCCTAACTGTAACCCTAACCCTAACCCTAACATAGACACAGACACTATATATATATATATATATATATATATATATATATATATATATATATATATATATATATATATATATATATATATATATATATATAGATTCATATTTATATATATATATATATATATATATATATATATATATATATATATATATATATATATATATATATAAAAATATATATATATATATATATATATATATATTCACATTTAACATATACATATTTATAGAGAGGTAAAGTTATATATATAGGCACAACTACATATGTATATATAAAGGTAAAGGAAAAATAGCATATGTATATATGAGTGTGTATGGGGTGTGTCAAGACATGTGTGCAGTAAAGTATATATGCGTGAGCGTGTATAGAGTGGCAGTTTAGGGTGTGTGTCAATATATATATATAAGTGTGTATATAGAGAGAGTGATGTGGCAGCATATAGATGTATAAAACCCCTATTTTTTTATTAATTATTTTTATTTTATTAGACTTAAAAATGAATTTATACAATTTATGGTTTTATTTTTTTGATGACCCGGGTTGTCCAATTTAGTTCGAACTGGGCCCGAATCAAATTTAGGCCCATGTGAGCATGTAGGGTGACTAAGCTGGCCATGTAGGAATATTTCATGTGTATACAAATATTTTTTTATAATTTTGAGACTTGTTAAATATTTATTGACTTTGGGTACAAAAATCTATATTTTATTAATAAAATAATATCTTACAAAATTTTATAATTTTTGGACCCGGATAGGGTGTGTGGTATAAGTTCACCCATTGGAAAGATTTTATTAATTTATTTTTATTAAAATTTATTTTGCGAAGGTTTAATAAGCATGTTTACCTATTTAAATATTATTATTATTTTTTTAGTTGATTTATTAAGGATTGGATTTATATATATATGTAGATATGCTCAAATATATTAAATAATTGGATAGTTGATTTTTAAATGGTATTTGGATTTTAAATAGATTTTTTTGGTGTATATATATATATATATATATATATATATATATATATATATATATATATATATATATATATATATATATATATTAAAGTTTAAGAAAGGAAAAAGAAAAAAGAAAAAGAAAAAGAAAAAAAAATATAAAGCAGCACCACCCACTTAAAGTGGGCGGGCCCCCCTCTCCCTTCATTGCTGCTATAGCAGCAATTTCTGCCGCACCCAACCCGTGGGAATAGCCCAATTGCTATTTCGTAATAGTGGTAGTATTAGGTTTTTCAATCAACTTGTTATATATGTAACTTTTTCCACAAGTCCCAAAATCCTAAACTTCCAAAATGAAAGTTGGGGCTGATCATACCCTCTTCGCCTACGTGTTCGTTTCACCAGCAACGGAGTTGTGTGCACGACGAACGGAGCATCGGAAGTCAGCCCCGCATCACCCACGGAGTAGTTTTCCCACTCAAGGTACCCTACTTCCCGACGACGTAACATTTTACTCGTAACACCGATTTTCGATCCGTAAGATTTTCTGGAAAGTAGACATGACCCTCTTCGAGATCCCCTAGGTGGATTTTGACGTGGCCATCCAACTTGCTCGAAAAATCGAGACAAAGTTGGAGAAAAGCCCACTTTTTTGAATATTAAAAACTGTTTTGAAACATCAACTTGTCGGCCACTTTTCTCGCTGTCCATTAAACTTTCGTAAAAACTAATTGAAGACAGAGAATAACAACATAACCGAGATTGTAACGCAGCTTCTGAATTTGCTTTTCATCTAGTGTGTAAAAAGTTACACGTAGTTAAAGTTTTCCAAAAAATTGTAAGTTCTGTTTTCAAAAAGTGGAAAAAACACCCGATACGACGTGCGCCTCGACAAACCGGGCGACGTGGTCACGCACTATATGCATCAAAAGGCGCGTATGGATGTTGTCGACATATGGGAACTGACGAAACCCGATTTCGTTGCATGTGCGCGACGAAATCAGTGCGTATCCGTCGAGATACCCCGTATCGACCCTTTGCAAATTAAGTCACAACTTTGTGCACGCTCATCATATCACGATGAAACTTGCGCCATTGGACTCGAAATATTTTTCTGGTCCTATGAGCCAAGTTTGGTCCGATTCTAAGACCGTTGATCAGGACGCTATTTTGGTGGGCCCACAATCCCACTCAACGGGCAATTTTGTGCACGGCCCACCGGAATCCAAAATTGGACATACCGTTGGGTTCATCTCATCAAAAAAATTGTAGACATGTAGTTTGATTACTTTAGAGATCGTAGGTTCTGGCACACATTTTGGTGCAAAGCGGGTCCAACGGCGGACATCGTTTTGACCCAAAATTACGATTTTGTCGTTATTCCAGAATTTAACTTTTGAACAGGCATTTTCTAGGTATATCTTTTATTCCAAACTCGTTCTTGATGTTTGTTGCAGCATCCGGAGTCATCTGTGGGATTTGGCTTTTCTTGCTTTGTGTATTTTGTCGGTTCGAGCTACTGGATTATTCCCTTTTACACATAACCTCAGGCAAGACACCTTGCCTTTACCGTTTAAATTTCCTGCTCATATCATGCATGTTGTATTTAATTTCAAGATTGTTTCTTTCTAAATTATATGTAGATACAAATTACTATATTTTATAAAATTGGCTTAGAGTTAAGCGACTACCATCAAATTTAGTGTGTCTTATTGACTTGCCACGATTGTACACGAGTTGTGTGTGAGAGTTGTGAGTATCATATAGAGGTCACTTGCATGTGGGCTGATCCTCCGTACGCATGCGTAGGAATAATTGTCAATAGATGCATGATTAGAAGACTTGACAGTTATCTATATTAAAATAATGTGGTGGAAACGACACGTATTTGTGTGTCATGGTTACGACACACGTATAGTATCATTGGGGGGAGGGGACAGCTACTAGCGTAGGGGATACTTTTATTTTACACATTTAGGAGATAGTGTCTCGGATGAGCGCTACGTGTTACCCGGCCGATAGTGTCTCGAATGAGCGCTACTTGTTGGCCACTCTTTATTACATGCTTGAGACAGCCCCTGCGTAGAACGTTGTCCTCTAAATTGAAATCCACATAGAATGGTTAGGAACCTTTACCCATGCATACTTTTCTGTTGAGCTTTATTATTCAGTTTATTGGCATGATATTATGTGTCTTGTTACGTCCCTCTGAGGACCTGGTTATCTCGCCAGGTGTGTGTTATTGTCTTTTGCAGGTGTTCTAGCTCTAGCCGTGATCATCGTTAGTTATTCGAGGATGATTGCACTTGGATCGTAGTCGCTTCGCTCGCCAAACTCATTTTCTTTCTCATGTATTTTCCTTACTTGTTGGTAGTGGATTTGTCTCCGCCCAACATATTGTATTAAGACAATTTATTATCATTATATGATATCTTTCATTCATTTATTTTTGTGTGGATGAGATTAGTTATGGTTCTACTGCATTTTACAGCTTATGTATTTATACGAGGCTTCCATATATTGGAGTGTACTTCGTATGAAGACAGCTGGCATGTCTACGTTCTAGTCCTACGTATTTTTGGACTGGGGTGTTACATATTTTTGTGGTGGCCCATGCAGGTCCAGTTTGTCACTTCGGTTACGTAATTGTACCGGTGTGAGCCTGCAACATAGGATTAGAATCTAGGAATCTCATCCATACAGTTTAACCTCTTCCCTTGGCTTCCAATTTCGAACTCTTGTTCGACCTCCTTGAACTGAATCTTGCTTGATTCCTTTCTACCGTCGATTCTTATTTTCGTGCTTAGTGTCAACTAGGAAGATGACTACACTAGTATATGTCCATAGGTCAAACACATGGCTAGAATGGTTATATTGGCAATTGGAATACATTTAAGACTAATTGAGTTAAAAGTTTTTTTTTAGTGTGATTTAATGATTAGTAATTGTAAAGTAGGATATTGCCACGAAAAGTTTTAATCTTGAGATTTCTAAATAGTAAACATCATAGGATTGATATTGCAGGAAGGAAAAAAAATAGCTAGAATCTTTATACCCTTGATTTAAGAAATTGATTGACTTTTTGAGGTTTGATATTTATGATTTATTGGGTTATAGTTATACATCTTTGCACAAATATAAAATTGATTTGCTTTTCGAGTTGTGATATTTATGAGTTTTGGGTGATAGATATACATCTTTGAATAAACATAAAATTTATATTGATTTTCAAATTTTGATGTTTATGATTTATTGTATTATAGTTATACACCTTTGAGCAGTTATAAATTTGGTTTGAAAATGATCTTAGCTTTTAAAAATGATCATAGGAATTATTTAAATTTGAGTTGTACAACTTGCGATTTTCGTGTTTAGTAAATTTTGAATTTTAAGTGGAAGTAATGACAGTAAATTTTGGTTTAAATTATTTGAAAGTTATGGAAACAATTTTTAGAAAATTTTATTTTAAAGGGTGTCTTATGATTGAGGATTTACAAATCTATTTAGATTTTGGTAATATATATATATATATATATATATATATATATATATATATATATATATATATATATATATATATATATATATATTTTGACTGATAAGATTATTTGAAAATTTAGTTTAATGTGGGATTGCTAATATTAAAATTTTTGGAGAATTTCGAAGGACGTGATGGAAAGTTATTTTGATTGATTAAAGGAAGTTACCATTTAAAAAGTTGTGATTTTGTTGGAATAACTTAGCATGAATAGAAGTTAAAATTGATGAGAGCATTGAGCTTAATTTTTTTGTGATTGCTTTCAATATGCTAAGAGTTTTATTATGAGTTATTTGAAAATTTTAGAGTGTTAAATTTTTGATTGATTGTGAAATTTTTATGGATTAGTAAATTATGAACTCTTGAGTTAAATAGATGAATTTAAACGTTAATTTTGGAAAAGGTTAGTAGTAACGTGATAAAATTTTGCTTTGAGATCTATGAGAGTGATTTAAATTTTTTATGATAAATTTGAACGGCTTGGAGTGAATACAAATTTTGATGGTATATTTTTGAAAGTTTATTTTGAAACTTTTGGAGGATACTTGAGCTAAAATTTTAATGGTAGGCCCCAAGATAACCCTACTGAGTATTCCATACTAATTGCCATGTCACCCATGACCATGATAGTAGTATATATACACAAGTGTTGTTAGTCATCTACCCAGCTATGTGACTATATTTCCATCTCGGCTTAATCGACCTTCCTTCAATACTAGATCTTTTAATTGCAACCTTCTAACCCACTTGCAATTTGAATAATGATTTAATGGTTCCTTAACTGTATTCATCTAGGAGACTATCTTCTCTCCGGAATTGTGTTCCTAAATTATTTTTACTGGATTCTTTAATTAATTTTATTTCATGCTTTAACTTGATCTTCCTTATTTTGAGCATTAATTATCATCTCGTGAACTCCCACTTTCTATTTTTGATCTTCTGGCGTACCCTACCGTAACTTGTATATTTGGAGTACAGCACTACACTTTTCCTTCCAACAAATTTTACATGTAACACCTAGACAAGCCCACCTTCATGTAGATGTATCATGTCCCACTAAAACACGTCTCCTTGTACACTATTTTCATGATAGGACCTTCTGGTCAAAATGGCCAAACTATAACCTCTACCATGACACCAAAATACTTTCCGACTTCAATTAAGAGATCCAACCTTGACTCGATCCCTTAACCCGATAGGTGAATTTTGTTCTACTTAGTTCCTTAAATGCTTAAATTTGTGCCTTATCCTGATTTTTTAATCCATTGTCTCATCCCATTACTAGTTTAACTCTTGTAAGTTGGGTAGAATACCTCACGGCCCAACAAAGCCTTTTCCTTGTGACCCATGTGGATAAGTTTGCTTAGACTATAAATTCAGAGGATCCCACCTTATCTAGTCTACCAAGCCATAAATGAAGAAACACTAGGACAACTGTATAGGCCCACACTTCGGGCAAGACTCGATTTTAAAATATCTTGGACTATTTAATTTCCTTCATCATTACCTCCATTACTCACATTTTGACAATCTCGTGCTGCTAAAGTATTCTTTTTGAGCTTGATCATGACATATTTTATTGGGTGCACCCACTAACATATTGTCTAATCAGAACCGGCGCTGATGGTCTGATCAACCTATTGCACTTTGGTTCTCTTATCATATCTTATTCTATGCAGATGGAGACATAGTTAAACCTGCCTTAGAGTCTCTTCCGCGACAACTTGACAACTCTCATTTGAATTATTTTCATCGCCTATGAACCTCGTATTTCGTACTAAATAGCATCGTCTTTGAACTCTTTTATTGTGGGCTTTACTTACTTTAGAAAGACCAGACACTGTACTTGATAGATAGACTCAAAGCATCACCTTTAGTTGCCCTATCAGTTATATATACACGAAATGTAAATAGCCACCGACCGACTGATGTAGTTGTACCCACGACTTTAACTACTCCTTATTCCCTCAACCCTAAAATTGTTAGCATGCCTTTCTAATTATTCTTGAGCACTCGAGAATGATTCTAATCATCACTTAAATCAAACCCCCGACCAAGACGATTAGTATCTAGTTCTCCCTTAAGGAACCATATCTTCCGAATGTCTAATTTATTCTCTTTGGTCTACTCAAATCCTTACTATTACCTAAACTGGATTATCAAATTTTGTTACCATCACTAGCAACTCTTATTCAATTCCATAACCATGATATATTTTTGTATATATCGACTCCCCAAATTTTCTAATGCATGGTTATGTTGAACACCGTTTTATTGCCTCCTCCAAAATTTAATTGCATTTTGGTATTGACGAATTCTTCCTATCCCTCAAACCCTATCTACCCTATTAATCCTAAATTTTGAGGACGAAATTCTTGTAAGTTGGGTAGGATATAAAACCCCTATTTTTTATTAATTTTTTTTATTTTATTAGACTTAAAAATGAATTTATACAATGTATGATTTTATTTTTTTGATGACCCGGGTTGTCCAATTTAGTTCGAACTGGGCCCGAATCAAATTTAGGCCCATGTGAGCATGTGGGGTGACTAAGATGGCCATGTAGGAATATTTCATGTGTGTACAAATATTTTTTAATAATTTTGAGACTTGTTAAATATTTATTGACTTTGGGTACAAAAATCTATATTTTATTAATAAAATAATATTTTACAAAATTTTACAATTTTTGGACCCGGATAGGGTGTGTGGTATAAGTTCACCCATTGGAAAGATTTTATTAATTTATTTTTATTAAAATTTATTTTGCGAAGGTTTAATAAACATGTTTACCTATTTAAATATTACTATTATTTTTTAGTTGATTTATTAAGGATTGGATTTATATATGTATGTAGATATGCTCAAATATATTAAATAATTGGATAGTTGATTTTTAAATGGTATTTGGATTTTAAATAGATTTTTTTGGTGTATTTATGGATATATATATATATATATATATATATATATATATATATATATATATATATATATATATATATATATATATATATATATATATGCCGGGCGCTTGTAGCTCAAGTGGCTAGGCGCACCGGCACTTGGGGCATCAGACGGAGTTCGAGCCCCCACGGGGGCGGCTTGGTGGTTCGCCCACGGCCCCCGGGCCAAGCGGTGGCTGGGTGTCTTTGACACGGCCGTTTGGTTTTAAATATATATATATATATATATATATATATATATATATATATATATATATATATATATATATATATATATATATATTAAAGTTTAAGAAAGGAAAAAGAAAAAGAAAAAGAAAAAATATATATATAAAGCAGCACCACCCACTTAAAGTTGGCGGGCCCCCCTCTCCCTTCATTCCTGCTATAGCAGCAATTTCCGCCACACCCAACCCATGGGAATAGCCCAATTGCTATTTCGTAATAGTGGTAGTATTAGGTTTTTCAATCAACTTGTTATATATGTAACTTTTTCCACAAGTCCCAAAATCCTAAACTTCCAAAACGAAAGTTGGGGCTGATCATACCCTCTTCGCCTACGTGTTCGTTTCACCAGCAAC
This sequence comes from Iris pallida, assembly GCA_029216955.1. Lineage (NCBI taxonomy): Eukaryota > Viridiplantae > Streptophyta > Magnoliopsida > Asparagales > Iridaceae > Iris > Iris pallida. The sequence continues at coordinate 29,182,358 of JANAVB010026199.1, read as the reverse complement.
GGAGTTGTATGCACGACGAACGGAGCATCGGAAGTCAGCCCTGTGTCACCCACGGAGCAGTTTTCCCACTCAAGGTACCCTACTTCCCGACGACATAATTTTTTACTCGTAACACCGATTTTCGATCCGTAAGATTTTCTGGAAAGTAGACATGACCCACTTCGAGATCCCCTAGGTGGATTTTGACGTGGCCATCCAAATTGCTCAAAAAATCGAGACGAAGTTGGAGAAAAGCCCACTTTTCTGATTATTAAAAACTGTTTTTGAAACATCAACTTGTCGGCCACTTTTCTCGCTGTCCATTAAACTTTCGTAAAAACTAATTGAAGGCAGAGAATAATAACATAACCGAGATTGTAACACAGCTTCTGGATTTGCTTTTCATCTAGTGTGTAAAAAGTTACACGTAGTTAAAGTTTTCCGAAAAATTGTAAGTTCTATTTTCAAAAAGTGGAAAAACACCCGATACGGCGTGCGCCCCGACAAACCGGGCGACGTGGTCACGCACTATATGCATCGAAAGGCGCGTATGGATGTTGTCAACATGTGGGAACTGACGGAACCCGATTTTGTTGCATGTGAGCGACGAAATCAGTGCGTATCCGTCGAGATACCCCGTATCGACCCTTTGCAAATTAAGTCACAACTTTGTGCACGCTCATCATATCGCGATGAAACTTACGCCGTTGGACTCGAAATATTTTTCTGGTCCTGTGAGCCAAGTTTGGTCTGATTCTGAGACCGTTGATCAGGACCTATTTTGGCGGGCCCACAATCCCACTCAACGGACGATTTTGTGCACGGCCCACCGGAATCCAAAATTGGACATACCGTTGGGTTCGTCTCATCAAAAAAAATTCGTAGACATGTAGTTTGATGACTTTAGAGACCGTAGGTTCTGGCGCACATTTTGGTGCAAAGCGGGTCCAACGGCGGACATCGTTTTAACCTGAATTTACGATTTTGCCCTTATTCCAGAATTTAACTTTTGGATAGGCGTTTCCTAGGTATATCTTTTATTCCAAACTCGTTCGTGATGTTTGTTGCAGCATCCGGAGTCATCTGCGGGATTTGGCTTTTCTTGCTTTGTGTATTTTGCCGGTTCGAGCTACTGGATTGTTTTTTTTTACACATAACCTCAGGCAAGACACCTTGCCTTTACTGTGTAAATTTCCTGCTCATATCATGCATGTTGTGTTTAATTTCAAGATTTTTTCTTTCTAAATTATATGTAGATACAAATTACTATATTTTATAAAATTGGCTTACAGTTAAGCGACTACCATCAAATTTAGTGTATCTCATTGACTTGCCACGATTGTACACGAGTTGTGTGTGAGAGTTGTGAGTATCATATAGAGGTCACTTGCGTGTGGGCTGATCCCCCGTGTGCATGCGTAGGAATAACTGTCAATAGATGCATAATTAGAAGACTTGACAGTTATCTATATTAAAACAATGTGGTGGAAATGACACGTGTGTGTGTGTGTCATGGTTACGACACACGTATAGTATCATTGGGGGGAGGGAACAGCTACTAGCGTAGGGGCTACTTTTATTTTACACATTTGGGAGATAGTGTCTCGGATGAGCGCTACGTGTTACCCGGCCGATAGTGTCTCGGATGAGCGCTACTTGTTGGCCACTCTTTATTACATGCTTGAGACAGCCTCTGCGTAGAACGTTGTCCTCTAAATTAAAATCCACATAGAATGGTTAGGAACCTTTACCCATGCATACTTTTCTGTTGAGCTTTATTATTCAGTTTATTGGCATGATATTATGTGTCTTGTTACGTCCCTCTGAGGACCTGGTTATCTCGCCAGGTGTGTGTTATTGTCTTTCGCAGGTGTTCTAGCTCTAGCCGTGATCATCGTTAGTTATTCGAGGATGATTGCACTTGGATCGTAGTCGCTTCGCTCGCCAAACTCATTTCCTTTCTCATGTATTTTCCTTTACTTGTTGGTAGTGGATTTGTCTCCGCCCAACATATTATATCAAGACAATTTATTATCATTATATGATATCTTTTATTCATTTATTTTTGTGTGGATGAGATTAGTTATGGTTCTACTGCATTTTACAGCTTATGTATTTATACGAGGCTTCCATATATTGGAGTGTACTTTGTATGAAGACAGCTGGCATGTCTACGTTCCTAGTCCTACGTATTTTGGGACTGGGGCGTTACAAGATGGGTGTACAGTAGTAAAGTGTCAACATATAGTGAGTGTCAACATACTGTTGTGAAGTATGAATGGAAGCAACATGTGGGCAGCAGGGAAATGTGTGTGAGTGTGGACATGTGTGTGTGGGGACAGTGAGCAGTGAAGAGCAAAAGGAAAAATGAAGTGAATAAACATAGTGTTCTCAGTTTTGGCAGTTAAACATTTTGTTCTCAGGTTAACATGGTATCTAAGTGAACAATTTCATATATCTACTAAAATTGAAATTCAAAACCATACTCAAACACATGAACTCAGTTACAGTTTTACTCAACTCAGATTACATACACGCGTATCAGTAAAAATAGTTTAGGAATTTGAAAACTAAAAATCAAATGAAGACCCGAACAGTTCATATTACATTGCAAATCAGACAAAAACACATCTTCATAATCAACCCCAACCAAATTCAAAAATCAAATCCAAAGTCTATTTGAACTTGAAACCAGTTCTTCGAGTATCAGACTGTATTAGTGAATTCATTTCAAAAATACCAAATTGAAATCCAAACTCAATAAAACCTAAAAATAGTTGTACAGAAGTGTTCCCCATATGCGTATGTGTCAAAGGGAGGTATGCGTGTCTAAACATTGGACACGAAGGTGTCCAAACAGAGAATAACAGAATATCAGTACATAGCAGAAAACCAGTATCGTACAATGGGGTTGGGTCGAATTGGATACGACACAGTGTGCCATTGGCCACGTGCTCATGTCCACGTAGAGATAAGGGGTAGGGCTTCGTATTTATCATCTTGAATTGGGTCCACAAGTCGTATGTCCAAGATACCAAGGCGTGTCAGAGTCGAATTTACGATTGTGCACGCACAGTCCAAATCCCGTGCACGTACGATTTCGTGTCCGACATGCATCTAGCCGACGCGAAACTTGAGGGGGGTTTGTCAGTGGTTGCCCCCACCTCTGTGTCAAGTGGTTCATGTCCAGGTGTCCAATTTGTGTAGGTATTTATGAAACAAATTTATGCCTATTGGATAATTATGTGTCCATCTTTATAGAATTATTTCCAAATGGATATGAATTACTACTTGCGGTGTCATTCATGGATGTACAATCGTCATCCTGATGATATGTACGGTGTACGAGATGAATACATAGCGAAAGTAGAGTAGTTCTTGCATTTTGCCAAGGCGTTCCCTCAGTACATGGACGACACCAAAATTAAGTGTCCGTGTGTGAAATGTCATAACGTGAAATATTATCCAAAAGTGAAAGTGACATATCATTTATACTCAAGGGGGTTTCACGCCTAATTACTATCAGTGGACCGCACATGAAGAACTTGTGTCTTTAGTATCAGAGTCGGAGCCTTATGTTGAGCCATGCGGGACCTAATTTTGTTTCAGATAATCATGCATACGATGACGGGTGCATGAACATGGTTTTCGATGTTGCGGGGCCTAGTTTCGTTCATGATGCAACTGAGGAGGCACCGAATGTCGATGCTGCAAAGTTCATGGAGTTGCTGGAGAATGCAAGGACTCCATTGTATCCTGGTTGTGAGGATCATTCACCATTGGAGGTGGTTACAAGACTGTTATGTATTAAGTTAGATTTTAACATGTCGCAAGAATGCTACATCCGAGTGTTGGAGTTGATTATAAAGATCTTACCGGCGGGAGCTAAGTTACCTAAAGCCTTCTACCGGTCTAAGAGGATGGTGAGATTGCTCTGGATGGGATACGAGAAAATCGATTCTTGTCGCAATGTGTGCATATTTTACTACAAAGACGACAAATATTATAGAAGTGGACACGACGGAAGTTCCTCATTACACATCTAATTGTGTAGAAGAAGTAGAATTATCTGAAGAGGAAGATGCAAATAAAAGTGAAGATGTAGAGGAGAAGGAAGAAGAAGAAGAAGAAGAAGAAGAAGAAGAAGAAGAAGTAGAAGAAGAGCTAAACGAACAAGATGAATTTTCAGAAGAGGATTAAATCTATACATTTATTTTATCATCATATTTGACACTTTAGTGACACTTTTGTGACTATAATATTTTTCAAAAATCTGTGATGTCTATCATATAAATATGTATATTTATTTTATTGTCATATATTATTATCAGGTATGACTAGACCAGGACGACGCGGAGGATATTATGTTAGGCAGTCTCGTGTACGTTAGGTTGGGGATGCAGATTCCGTACCCTCATCCTCATCTCCGAGTACGCCAGTGTACCGTTCAACCCGATCCATTACCGGGACATGGCAGTTCCAGCAGGTTGGCGACTCCTCCCTCATCGTCCAGTATTCCTCCCGCGTCCAGCATTTCTCCTGCCGACGGCTCCATGGGGAGAGCCGACGTCGAGCATATGGAGGACGACGATCAGACTGATCCTGGTCAGGCAGAAGGTGAGAGCGACCCTCCATGTGCTCCCCCAGACGAGACACGTATAGAGATTTAGATGGACGGACCTACGAAGTAAGTTAATTAGTTAATATATATTTCTCAAATGATTATATGTACATATATATTCATGAAATTTATTATTGTATAGATATCGGCCTCCTGCAGTACAGAGACAGCTGGGGTTATTTCTGAGACAGAACTATGGTGGGCCTTGGATTAACTACTCAGGTGCTCCCGCAGATAGGAAGTCCTTTTGGTTGGCCCACTTCAAGGTAAAAAATTTGTTTATTTTTAAATTCTAATAATTATTTGTGTATATTATACAACTTTTTATATTTTACTTCTTGTAGAGGACCTATTTCTATCCACCACACCGGGCGACGAAGATCGAGGCCCAATTTTTTGTCGTCGCAGACAAGCTCATCTGTGATGCGATCCACAACCAGAAGTCTCGTGATCACTCCGAAAGCCGATCCATGGTTGGATCATGCCAGAGTAGTGGACTGCGATGAAGGGTAGATTCGGCGAGGCCAGGTACCAGGAGCGGTCTAACAAGGCCAAGGTGGCACAGTCGAGTTCCAGTAAGTGGTGTGGTGGCTCCATTCCTATGACGAAGCATTTTTGTTATATGGTACGTTTCCTTTACCGGACATCATTTTATATATAGTTGGATAGAATGTTTAATACTAATAATAGATAATATATTTTAACAGGTTAAAAAGGGTGAGGACCCCAACATGGTGACCGTCTTCCTAGTCACCCATCAGAGGGCTGGGGAGTTTATTGACGAGAGGGCGATGCAGGCATATGTACATTTTATTCCTTATATTAATTTACTATAATTTAGAAAACAAGAAAATAGATATCAATATAGACTTTAGCAAACACTTAGACGTTAGCAAACATTATTCTAGGCTGAGTTTCTTCGGTTACAAGAGGAGGCGGCTGCTACTGCTAGTGCGCCAACAGAGGGAGGGGCTGGTACTTCCTTCCAGCCGCCTATAACTCCATCGCCGGAAGACCTCTGGATGACCGCCGTTGGTGGTCTTCAGAAGGATATGTACTACGGTATGGGATCCTACGACGCCTATTTGGCTTCAGAGTCATCCCGGGCCCCCTCTGTCAGTGTGCAGTCTCCAACTTCGCAGGCGTCATCACGACCTCTGGATATTGGTCGACAGATCGACGAGGTGCGTCACGAGTTGCAGCAGCAGATTTCTGATCACCATACCGCAGAGCGAAGATCCGACGATCCGATGATCACCGGACGATTTGATACGTTCGAGCGCAGTATACAGGAGCTGATGAGTCTGCAGCAGGCTACAGCTGCCATCTTGCACACGCTCACCGAGTCAACAGAGCGCACAGAACGTAGACAGGTCGAGTTGGGATCACAGAGGACCGTGGCTGTCTCACTCACCCAGCTATATACTTCTTTTGAGGAGAGTACTCAGAGGATGGTGAGTACCCTTGCTGCACATGGTGACCGACTGCGAGAGCTGGAGCAGATACGTCCTCCCGGTCCATCGATAACGTCGACTCCAGACGTTGCACTACCTCTTACTTCCCCTGTGGTGCAGCTTACACAGGAGCAGTATGAGTTCATGCTATCTCAGATGCGCAGCAGGGGCCTTCAGTGATTTCATTGGTTTTTTTATGAGTTGTATGTATTGGCCCTATGGGCAAATTGTTTATTGGTACACTTGTTTATACACTTGGTAGGAGACTTTTTTTATACACTATTGGACATGTATGTTGGTGGGAGACTTTTTATCATCTTCCATGTTTATTTGACTCTATTGGATGTTAGTGATGACGTGTGTCTGTGAAGTACAGTATGCAGGATTTGAATATATTTATGTTTGTGATGATGTTTGTGATGATATTAATATAGTTTGTGATGATGATGTTTGTGATGATGTTTGTGATCATATAAATATGTTGGTGGGAGACTTTTTTTTATGTTTGTGATGATGTTTGTGATCATATAAATATAGTTTCCAGATTAGTGTCTAAAGTGTATATAAAGTGCAGTGTGCAGGATTTGAAAAGTACATTATATTTTTTTAATTTTTCCAGCATAGTAGCGACGGTTTGCGATATTTTATGACGGTTTTACGATGCAAAAATATGTCGCAAAGATGTATCGATACGTCGCTAAGTTTAAACGAAGACGTCGCTAACTGTATCAGCACGTCGCTAAACATCGCTAAACGTGCTGACGTGGCAAACCTTGCCATGTCACTACATGCAACGAATAGACGTCGATAAATACGTCGCTAAGTTGGCGACGTACTTTAAATGTCACCGAACGTCGCTAAGTTTGCGATATTTTAGCGTCGTAGACAATTCGTCGCAACTGCGATGATAGGCGACAAAATTTTGTTCTACGACTAGCTTTCTGGCGACCAGCTTTTTTCGTCGCTAATTACGTCACTAAATATATTTAGCGACGTATTTTTACTTATTAGCGACATTTTTGGATGTCGCTAATTCAGCCTATTATGGTAGTGATAGTGTTCAACGCTCGAGACTTGGCAAAGGAAAATACTACGATGCCAAGAATCGAAGTGTTCGACGCTCTGGACAAACTCAGCAAGGCTCACAAACGATGAAGGCAAAACTAGGAGAAAACAATGCTGCTTCACGAAGCATACGCCCAAAGCTATGCGCCCAAGAGGGTGTGTGGGCACATAAGTCTGGACAAAAGACTTCTGTCTTTGACAGACTATGCGCCCACGGTCATACGCCCAAGCTCTGCTGACACATACTATGTGCCCATATCCATGAAGCTTAGGCATGCTGCCAGGACTTCTGGAAAGCATGCGCCCAAAGGCAGACTCCAGGGTCTAGGCGCCCACATCAAAAAGACAGGCCCCAACGCGTATAGCACGGGGCTGTCTTCAAGGTCATAACAGAACTTAGGTGTGGGGGTTGCCCCTGCACGTGAACTAAGTCCGGATGCGCCAACTCCCCTTACAAACCCATATGTAAAGCTTGGCGATGCATGTGACATAGGTTTTAAGGCAAAACCCTCTTCCGCTAATTTATGTGACATGATAAATCATAAGCGTAAAGCGAGGGAGGATACGGCAATTCATGGCGTACATTCATGCACCAGTATTGTCATCAACTGTTGCTGCTTCAAAGCAACAAGAGTGCCTCAGAGGCAGTCCGTGTTTTGACGACTAGATCACTCTGATGATGAAAAGCCACTATGTGTTTTATCCAATATGGCTTCATGGGGTCCTCCTTACGGGAGCCCCAATCAAAGAAGGTGGACCACGAACCCAACTTTTTCTCTCAATTCTGCGAACATAAGAAGAAGTCTGCCAAAAGATAGCCAACGAGCTGTTACATCTGAAGGAGTCTATATGGGTACTTGGTCAAGGATGAGATTTCGTATAGATGAGCTGGAGGTGATGATCCTTCAGCTGGGGGTAGTATTCCCTCAGAGTCTGAAGCAGCTGACCTTTACACTGGGGGTAGCCTTCCAGATGACGATGATCTTTTCGAGTCTGACGGTGACTATCTACCATCCAGCTACCTGAAGACGAGGGACTTTTCAACTCAGAGATAGACAGTATCAGCACCAGTTGTACTGTCTCCTCTGTTTATCCTAGCATGTTATCTACATACATGGCGGATGGAGAGAGACATGAAGAAGCCAGTGATCAGAACAACAAACGGCTAGAGAGTCTTGAAACAGCATTTGCCAAGATCACTGATATGCTTACTAGTATCATGGCAGTCCAAACTGCTAGGGCTGTTCCTCTACCTTAACCAAACGCCTCAACACACGTTAGTCCGGCTCATAGCAACAACCCTCCTTCCCTACAGAAGGAGTACCATTCCGTTGTGCCTCCTCCAAATCTTACAAATGCTGGGGGTGGTCCTTCACCAACGATGCCTGACAACCGTACAGCAGCCGTTTCTCAACATCTGCTCAATCAGCAGGATGCAATTGATTCTCTTGTTGCCCGTCTCGATACCATCTCACACAATGACGAGCTTCAGAAGATGGGGATATCTCAACCTTATCCTCCTGAATGGGAGAATGCTACTTGCCTTCCTACCTAAAAGCTACTGTTGATAAATTTATTTGACGGGATGACTTCTCCTCGCCAACATATGACATACTTCAAAACGCAGGCTTTACACTTACCCAGGGATGATTCGTTCTTGTCAAAGCTGTTTATTAGCACCTTGTAAGGGGTAGCTTTTGAATGGTTATGCAGTCTGTTTGACGGTTGTATTAATTCCTTTAAAGATTTGGAGAGGTTATTCCTCAACAGGTTTTACGAGAGTGGCATGCATGTTAGTATGTCCACCCTCATCGAGACCAAGCAAAGGAGGACTGAGTCTGTTATTGCTTTCATCGAACGCTTTAAGCGACTAGCATTAAAGATGCTGTTCTGTATACCAGACTCAGAGCTTATGGATACTTGTCGACATAACTTCCTTCCTATAGTAAAGTTTTGTCTGGGTATACATAAGTATGATACATGGTCTGCTTTCTTTGGGCCGCTGATTCTGCTGAAAATGACGTCCCTAATCTAGAATTACTAGGGTTGAAGACACCCAAATCTGAAGACAAAGGCAAGCACCCTCAAACTATCCCTGTCCGTGGGGATAAAGGGAAAGAAGTCTTGAAGGTCGATACTTCCAAGGGAGCTTCCAATTCTCAGGGCGCTCCTGACAAGCCTAAGAAGACTTTCTTCTTTGACGAGGATGATGTTATTACCATTTTTCACACATTGCTGAAGGGTAATAAACTGACATTGCCTCCACCACAATGTCCTGCGGAGGCGAACCAACCCAACAATCAAAATTACTGTCTTTATCATCAGTACGTGCACCACTCTAATAATGATTGCATCGTCCTGAAGAAGAAGTACAACAGCTTATTGACAGCTAAGTGATCAACCTCGAAGCTGAAGACAAGGTCGTATCTTCTAACATGATCTTTCTTCAATTTGGTGACTTTCCTCCCACAGAAGTCCCAGATGGCGTAGTCCCAATCCCCAAGGAAATAATGGAAGTCACCAACCTATCGCCAGCTCGCAAATCAACCTTGGTGCCACTCACGACAGAACGTGGTGAGATTATATGGGTCCATCCGGACCTTGTGCAAGAAATGATGCAGGGGGTGGTATCTTACAAAGTAAAGAGGCGCAAGAAATACAAATCATGTTATATGGTGTCTTCTCCCATTTACGATGTTCTATCCGACGAGACGCAATTTAGGAAGGCTTGCCTACGGACTTATGACCCGTAGAAGAAGAACCAGTACCTTCTCAAGCTCCTGCTGCCCCCACAAGTTCAGAAGCCGGTCCATCTAAGCCCTCAACTACCGACAAAACTAAGCAGAAGGAGACGCAATTTGACATGTCTCTGAAGGCACCAACTCCCGAAGGCATGGATCGGCCTTACAACTTTGAAATACTGGCACAGCTGGCCAATACACCTGTCAGGTTGTCTTTGTTCGATCTATTGCGACTCTCCAAAGAGACGCGAAAGGCCTTAAGTGAGGCATTACTACATGCCGACTATTATCTCGCTGAAGTCAAAGCCCCCGCTGAAGATGTAAAACTCCTAAATTTCTACTATATTTTTTTAATAAATTTGATACCAATTTTTTTATTTTGTATATTGTACGTCGCGTAGTTGCGTTGTACGTCACGCGCGAAATTTTGTTTTTCGTAATTGCTCGACGAGTGCGAATATGTGCGAGCGTACATATTTTAGAAAAATAATTTTCTATTTTATAGTTTCAAAATAATATATATAATAATTATTTTAGCTATCGTACCAAAATTCCAAGCTCATTATTTTATTTATTTTATTTATACAAAGCCTATCGTTTATAACAATTATTGATAATATTTTTCGTGCATACATATATATTTCATACATATTTTATTGGTTTATTTTTAAATAATAATATAATTTTCAAAATTAATTATTATTATTATTTTAGTGTTCATAAAAGTATATTTTAAAATGGTTGATATTTGTTAAAATTAATTATGATGATTTACAAATTTGAATGTATGGATTTAGATTTATCTATATTTAATTTGGATTGAATTTGGAATTGATTTGAATTATTTTAAAAATTATTTAAATTAAGTAGAGAATTATCTAATTGGGTTTTAAATATTCCTAATCCTTATCCAACTGGGAATTTCCACATCCTATAAATAGGCAGGTACTCCTCTATAAATTTCTCACATCCATAAAAATTTCTCTCCATAATTGTCGTACATTGTGTCGGTGTCCAAATCTTATTCCATAGTTTACATCTACATTATCTCCTTTCCCGTGTCGGACACACCCCGACATCATCAATCCCTAAACCTAACCTAATCCTACCCGAGCCATCTACCCACTACGACCCTCGTCGTTCCAACCGCCATCGGGACGACCCATAGTATCCTCACCATTACGACCCCTGCAACACAAACCAGCCGTCATCACCCGAAATCACCAGCATCTCCCCCACCACGACCAGACGACCACTGCACTACCACTTCTGCGACCACCCTCTACAACCACCACCAACGTGGCCGCTCCTCCCCGACACACTGCCAGCCTCGCCGCCACCAAACCTAGAACCTACTCTCCAAACTATCGACCACTAGCCTTTCCACCTAATCCAGCATCACTAAACCACCAACGTCGTCAACACCACAGCAACCGATCACCTCCGCAGACACCCGAGAAACCAACAACCATTTTGGCGTCCTCGCCGCAACCAACTTCACCCAAACCCGAGACCAATACTGCCACCCGGCCACTTTAACCGAGTGCCACCATCACCTCCAAAGACTTCAGCCCAAAATCCAAAAATGAAAACACACACACCCCCTCACCTCCACCGACCGTCGTGCCTGTCCTCCGCGAGCTCGCTGCGCCACCTCCATGAAGACCCGTGGCCTAGAGATCTCCGCTGCCTCCCTCTTCTTAGTGCCGTCCCCAAATCAGTGCCGGAAACGGGCCCCATCGCGTGCGTCCACCGCGTCCAGCCTCGGCACGACCGTTGGTAGCCCCTTCTCCTCTCTGCCCGACCGTGACCCTTCTCTTCCGACCGCCCTTCCTCTCTAGCCCTCCGAGAGCGCCGCTTGCCGCGCTTGACTTCGCGTGAGCGAGCTCCGCCGACCCAGCACCGAAAGCCCCCTCCACCGCCTGTCGCACCCACGAACCTTCCCTCTCCCGACCTTTCGTCCGCGAGATCGCCAACGCCGCCCTAGAACCTGTAAACCCCAATTTTCGTGAAATAGTTTATCTCTTTTATTAATAATTATATGTTAAATTGTGTATATGATTAATTTTGGGACACAATTAAATTATATATATGCTTGTGATTTTAAATATTATTTTTTATGTATGTGCATAGGACTAGAAATATTATAAAAGGTGTATTACCTATTTTTTTATATTATATATTAATGTTAGGTATATATATGTTGAATTAATAATTTAGATAGTAATAAATAAAGCTAATGATTATAGTTATTATTATTTTATATTATTATTAGGTAATAATCATATTAATTATTAAGTAGTAATTATTGACTTTAATGATTGTTTTATGATTTCTTAATCATTGAATTCTTTAATGATTAGCTAATCATTGATGATTAAACATTCCTTTTATTATTAAAAAAAAAACATTAAGTAATGAGTGGATGAATAAGTCATTAGTATAGGTGTATTCCTGAGCCATTCCTTTCTTCCGAGAATGGAAGGGATATGTGTGCTGTTATTTACTGGTAATATTTGGATATAAATTTAGTTTCTATTTGAGCGGATTCTTCTTCCGAGGGTGGGTCCTACCTTTAATTATTGTCTATATCAAAACCGAGCCCCAAGCAAAGCCCAGCCAGAACATCATTTTCCTCCGCTCGTTATCACCAGCAGTAACCGAGCCCAACTCCTCAGCCATGCAACCCGAGCCTTCCCACGAAGCCAACCCGTGGAACCGATCTCCATATATACGATAGACAGAGAGAGAGAGATCGAGAGCAAACTCCCAAACCCTAAACCCCTGACGCCGCGTGCCACCCCATCCTCGTGCGCGCTACCTGGACGACCTCCCCTGCGCACGTGCCACCACCGGAGGCCGGCCGGAGTCGCCGGACGGCGGAGGAAAACTGCGCGCGTGCGGTCGATGAGAAGACAGCAATAGCTGTGGGGACAGCCTGCGAGCCAACTTCGTGGCCAGCGTTCTCCCTCGTCCCTCCACCGATTCGAGTTTCGATTCTTCAGGTATGATCCTGATATAACCACCTTCAACTCCCTCTAATTGGTTTTAGGTTGCAAGAACCAGATTGACCGATAAATCGACGAGAAGTCGACAGAAAAATCTGTCCAAAACAGGACAGAAATCTGTTCCAAATACCCAACTTGGCGGCGAATTTCCCGCCAAACCATCAACAGTTTTAAAATTGTGTTCAACAGTTTTGAAATTGTGTTTGAAGGAACTTATAGACGACTTATAGGAGATCATAACCCATCTTGTAGAATTTGAAATCATCAAATGACCGATCCGAAAATGGATTTCGAAGTTAGAGAAAAACCTGTTTTGAAAACTAGAAAACTCATCCACACGACGTGCGTCCCGCCAAATCGGACGACGTGGTTGTGCACCGTAGGCATCGAAAGCTGCGTAACAGCTTCGTGGTCATGTGGGCTTTGACGGAATTCAAATTGGTCGCGTGTGCGCGACGAATTTGATGCATATCCGTCGAAATTTACCGTATCGTGCACTTTGCAAATTTCTCAATTACTTTGTGTACACTCGTCGGATCGAGACGAAACTTGCGCCAGCAGGACCGTATCATTTTTCTGGTCCTGTATGCCAAGTTTGGTCCAATTCTGAGACAGTTGAATCCGACGTCATTTCGCGGGCCCCACGGTCCCACTCAACGGGAGATTTTGTGCACGGCCCGCCGGAATCCAACTTTGGACATACGGTTGGGTTCGTATCAAAAAACTGGATCCGTAGACATGTAGTTTGACGACTTTAGAGACTGTTGACCCTGACACGCTTTTCGGTGCAAAGCGGATCCAACGACGGACATCGTTTTGGCCCAAAATTACCGTTTTGCCCCTGTGTCCAGAATTGGACTTAAGGACAGGCAATCCTAGCTAATTTGAATATTCTGAGAGTATTGGTGATGTTTATTTCATCTTTCGGAGACTGTTGTACGGGTTTTGACTATTGTGGCACATTGAGCAGTTCAGACTGTCGGTTTCACCAGCAGAGGACCACAGGCGAGTACAGTTTATTGTTTGCATTTCGATATTGATCTTTACTATATTTCATTGATTAGTCATTAGTTATGTGATTATTTTCTATTATAAATTATTGAGTCGGGAATGAGAAGTACCAAGGATGTGTGATCTGACCTTAGACCATGTAGACCGTGTTGCATTTATTTCTTGTAGACTGTGTAGACCGTGTTGCATTTATTACTTGTAGACAGTGTAGACAGTATTTTATTTATTACAAAGTAGACAGTGTAGATCGTGATTATTACTGCATTTAAACTGTGTAGATCGTGATTATTATTTTGTAGACAGTGTTTCTTTACTGCAATATTTTCTGTAGACCGTATAACTGTAGACCGTGTAACTGTAGACCGTGTAACTGTAGACCGTGTAACTTTAGACCGTGTAGACCGTGTTGCATAATTGTCCCGAGACCGATCACATATCAAAGGTACTTCTAGTGTTTGGGGAAAGTATTTGGTCTATTTATTTCTATTGGTTTTTTGTATTTACTGTTTATTTTCAAAACTCATAATTGATGTCTAACCTTGTTTATAGTCATCTTCTTTATTTGAAATTGCATTCAGTGGATTGTACTCGTTCCATTCCTGACTGGAAACCAACAATTTCAGGTTAGCCGTGGATTCACTTAGCTTGGAGAGTGACGGAAATATTTGCAGACAAAGTCTAGAGACTAGCTAGATAGTTGAGTTGTAGTCATTCATTTATTTGTACAAGTTTATATTTTTCTACAAATGTAAAACTTGTGATCATTGTAAGTTAAATTAATTATGTGAATGAGCATTATTTGTGATTCTGATCTTCATGGCCGTGACAGCGTTCTACCGCCGACACTGCGGCGTAGGCTGGCTTGGACACGTCTCGTATCCATTTTAAAAAAAAAGGGGTACGGGTCGTGACAAGTTTTTGTGGTGGCCCATACAGGTCTGACTTCGCAAATCATGCGAACTCGTGATAGTACTTAGGTTAGTTGTACTATTGCGAGCCTGCGGCAAGGAAATGCTCATTCATGAATTAAAATTAATTTAATTTAAGTGAATGACTAGGACTAGGAGTCCCTTATACAAATTTACTGATGGGTAGTCTAGGCCATGTAAATTAGGATGAGGGTTATTAATTTTGATACCTTGTCAGATCCCCATAGTTAGACTATTACCTCTGGATAGGACGATATGATCCAATGTGGATAGATTATTCACTTGGTGAGGCAGAGTTTCCTAGAGTAATGATCTAACCTTGATGAGTTGTTCAATTCATTCTCCTTGCCTCTTAGATATCATCCCCATATCCTAGCCAAATTATCTATATAATTGCTAGTTAGCCTAAGAATCATTGTTTTATAAAGTTCTGATTTTGTTATCCATATACGGACCTCAAGTTAGTTTCGATTCAAAGTTACCCTCAAAGGTTTGAATACACATAGAATAGGTACTAGAATGGTTGTATCTCTTTATCTTCAGTTATTCCCTCCATGTTCAATCTTTTATTTTAAGGATTGTGACTGATAGGACAAATATATATATGCCTTATTACATAGTCGACTTGCTTGAATCTCTAGAACTCATGAGTTTTTACATATATAGGTAAAGGAATGTTAGTTAACTCATAATGACAGGACAGCAGCGCACTGTCGCCATTTATTTGAATTATGGAGACTATGGACTCACTGCAGCCAGCAGCGCACTGGCGAGACACGACCCTAGAGTTGAAATTTTTAAGAAAATTATAGGTTATAGAATATCCCTAAAACTATGGCTAGTGGTCCACTCCTGATCGTAGTTACCCTTGAGCCAATATTGGATAGAGTTAAGTAATGTTCGATTTGTGTCATATTTGAGTTACGAAACCAAGGGTTTACCACAGCCCGATTTTACGGGCGAGGCGTAGTCTTCGGTGAAATGACTTCAAACATAATTGCAAGTTTGGGATACCATAGAAGATAGGATAGTGCCATGTACGTCCCATAAGATCCAAGGCCAATACTAGTGAAAGTTCTGCCAGTTGAATAGCGTGTCTCCCAACCTGGTCTACCGTGGTCCTTGTGATCCATTGACGAGGTAATTGGCTGACACTAACAGATTTACTTAGAATATAGAATTTAGGGTTTCATAATCCATTAGTCGACCCAGTCCTTGTGGATCAGAAGATAGTAGAAAGACTGTATAAGCAAGAACACCAGGTGAAGTTTGATTCCCTCAAAACTCGTACTATTTGTGCCTTCTTTCAAAATTCTTGTATACCTGAAATTTGACTATTTTGACCAATGTTGCTATCACAGCCTAGTTTTGCAAGCTCACTCTGTTCTCGAGCTTGATTCGAGACATATGTTTAGTGGGGACGCCTGCTAACTTATTGTCTAATCAGAATCAGTGTATTATGGTCTGATCAACCATGATGCAATTGGTTCGCTCTTCGTTAATTGCACTACGTGGATGGAGATATATAGGTATCTAGGATCTTATCCGCGACTGCTTTGACAATTCCTCTTGAATTATACGTTCGCCTTTTGGATCACGTGATTGTATTCAGTAACATCTTTCTTGAACTCTTTATTGTTTTGTCTTTCACTGATTTGGAAGGACAAGCTCGTAGTTGGTAGAGAGATACCGATTATCCCCATGGCTATGATAATGATAGGCACAAGTGTAGCTACCATTGGTCAGTCAGGTGATTAAATTACTCTTCTTCCATCGACCCTCAAACTACTATTGAGACTTTCGAGCCATCTAAATTCGAGAATGATTAGGATTTTACCCTTAGTCAGAACACCAACCTAGGAGACTATCTATTCTCAAGAACCAAATGTTGTGAGTCTCTAATTTTTGCTTGAAACTTGCCTTAACTAGCAACCCTTAAGCCTTGAACCAACCCTTCCTCGACCGAAGCCTACTGTTAGACCTGAGATAAATAGACAAGGCTAAGGACAATAATTTACCGTGACTATGGTAGACACTCATCCCGAGATTGGTTTCCAACAAGTATCGTCCTAGTTATATAAATTTTATTAAGACCTAACTAGTGTTGGAACACCACAGTCACTATCTTAGCCAATACCATAGCTTAAATACCAAGTCATACTATGACCTACCAGTTGTCAACAGCAATACATGATCACCACAACCCTTGTGACCATAGTCTGGCAGGTTTGACATAAATAGAATTTTTTGACTTAATTGTTAGAAATCGTTTCTTATGTTGTGCCTTGGAGTTGGTTACCCCATTGGAAACTCTCGTATACTGTGGACGGGTAGATCATGCTATTTTATCGACCATGTGTCATTGTACACACTCGTTCTCCATTTATTGAGGAACGAACCTTGACTTGACTTATATCAACCGTATCCCGTTACACCGTGCCTCATTCTTTATCAACAAGAGTCGGGATATAATACCCAGACTTTTGAATTCTTCTAACCTCATTATTCCTAAAACCATGTCCTAGCTTCTAAGGTGGGTAGACTGTAAGCCTTCTAGAAATTTTGGGATGAAGAAGGATTACCGATTGATTTGAATAAATTCCATTAGGATGATAATTAGTGCCCTTGGACTTCCACTTTCTATTTAGATCATTTGTGTCCCCGGCCGAGTTATTAATATTCGGAACACAAGACCAGCTTTTACCTTCCAACAAATTTCATATGCAGGTTCTAGACAAGTCCACCTTCATCTAGGTATATCATGTCCCACTCAAACACGTCCCCTTGTACCCTATTTTTATAGTACGACTTTCAGGTCGAAGGGACTAGCTATAACCCTTACCATAATACCAGTATATTTTTCGACTTTTCCTTAGAGCTCAACCTTGACTCATTTCCTTTGATCCAATATATGATTGCAATCTATTCGAATCCCACTATGCACATGCCACTAGTGTGCCACTCGATAGAGGCCTTTTGTGCTACTTAAATACAAGAGTCACCGAAGACGCATTTTGGACTTTAAGAACTTATCTAACCAACTTGACAGGCAACTAGCTCAACCCTTGGGTAGAAACCTATTCTAGGGTACACTAGCCTAGTAGACATAACTTTATCTTGGGATCTTGTTCAGTTAATATGGATTGAAACCCAAGGTTCATCCAACCAACGAGTGATATCCAAATAGAAAACCCATTAAGGCCCAGTAAAATCCCTCCAGACAAATCCCGTAGTTGGTCTATAAAATCGAACCAATTGAAATAGGTCCTTACACCTATTATGTAGTCTCCACCTCTTAGAACGGGAAGCCACTCGTAACCTTATTCCATTTTCCTGGAGGTCGAGATACGATCTTGTATTGGACTTGTATCCCTTGTTCGCGTGTTTAACTAACCACGAAAAAGATCACAATCTTGATTTCTCCAATGTCGTTCTATAGTGGAACCTTGTTTAGAATTTTGGGAACAAAATTTTCGTATTGCATGGATTGTAAGACCCTCCAAGAAAATAAGGAGTTCTTTAATTTAGCAAGTGACTAGGGTAGAGTAGTCCAATCTAGTGAATAAGACAATGGTTCGTAAACTCTTTTTCTATCTGTAATATTAAGATATTTTACCACCCTTGAAGCTTCATATCTGCTATCGATTAGTCTTCCTTACCTTCATGTCCTTCCTATTTCGGAGTGACGAATGGTCATGCTTATTAGAGTTTATCAACAGTTTTTGCTACTTGTGTAAGATTGTTGCTTGTTGAATTTTGGGTTGCTTGATAGATACGAGAGGATTATAGAGACCATATGTCCTAGATATTTTTGAAAGAGTTATTAGCCACTAGTTAGAAGATTATAATATTTTAGTGACCTGTGTTTCAAGGGAGTAGTATGACTAAAGGTGGGTAGAAGTCCACAAGATTTCGTAAATACCAAATGACTAGAGAAGGCCATAAATATTCTTGAGAAATTGTATTTAAGGAGATTAAAGTAATAGTAGACTTTGAATTTTACGGTATAGTCATGAATTAGAAATTCGAGGACGAATTTATTTCTAAGGTGGGTAGATTTGTAAACCCCAATTTTTGTGAAATAGTTTATCTCTTTTATTAATAATTATATGTTAAATTGTGTATATGATTAATTTTGGGACACAATTAAATTATATATATGCTTGTGATTTTAAATATTATTTTTTATGTATGTACATAGGACTAGAAATATTATAAAAGGTGTATTACCTATTTTTTTATATTATATATTAATGTTAGGTATATATATGTTGAATTAATAATTTAGATATTAATAAATAAAGCTAATGATTATAGTGATTATTATTTTATATTATTATTAGGTAATAATCATATTAATTATTAAGTAGTAATTATTGACTTTAATGATTGTTTTATGATTTCTTAATCATTGAATTCTTTAATGATTGGCTAATCATTGATGATTAAACATTCCTTTTATTATTAAAAAAAAAACATTAAGTAATGAGTGGATGAATAAGTCATTAGTATAGGTGTATTCCTGAGCCATTCCTTTCTTCCGAGAATGGAAGGGATATGTGTGCTGTTATTTACTGGTAATATTTGGATATAAATTTAGTTTCTATTTGAGCGGATTCTTCTTCCGAGGGTGGGTCCTACCTTTAATTATTGTCTATATCAAAACCGAGCCCCAAGCAAAGCCCAGCCAGAACATCATTTTCCTCCGCTCGTTATCACCAGCAGTAACCGAGCCCAACTCCTCAGCCATGCAACCCGAGCCTTCCCACGAAGCCAACCCGCGGAACCGATCTCCATATATACGATAGACAAAGAGAGAGAGAGATCGAGAGCAAACTCCCAAACCCTAAACCCCTGACGTCGCGTGCCACCCCATCCTCGTGCGCGCCACCTGGGCGACCTCCCCTGCGCGTGCGCCGCCACCGGAGGCCGGCCGGAGTCGCCGGACGGCGGAGGAAAACCGTGCGCGTGCGGTCGATGAGAAGACAGCAACAGCTGTGGGGGCAACCAGCGAGCCAACTTCGTGGCCAGCGTTCTCCCTCGTCCCTCCACCGATTCGAGTTTCGATTCTTCAGGTATGATCCTGATATAACCACCTTCAACTCCCTCTAATTGGTTTTAGGTTGCAAGAACCAGATTGACCGATAAATCGACGAGAAGTCGACGGAAAAATCTGTCCAAAATAGGACAGAAACCCGTTCCAAATACCCAACTTGGCGGCAAATTTCCCGCCAAACCATCAACAGTTTTGAAATTGTGTTCAACAGTTTTGAAATTGTGTTTGAAGGGACTTATAGACGACTTATAGGAGATCATAACCCATCTTGTAGAATTTGAAATCATCAAATGACCGATCCGAAAATGGATTTCGAAGTTAGAGAAAAACCTGTTTTGAAAACTAGAAAACTCATCCACACGACGTGTATCCCGCCAAACCGGGTGACGTGGTCACACACCGTAGGCATCGAAAGCTGCGTAACAGCTTCGTGGTCGTGTGGGCTTTGACGGAATTCAAATTGGTCGCGTGTGCGCGACGAATTTGATGCGTATCCGTCGAAATTCACCGTATCGTGCACTTTGCAAATTTCTCAATTACTTTGTACACACTCGTCGGATCGAGATGAAACTTGCACCAGCAGGACCGTATCATTTTTCTGGTCCTGTATGCCAAGTTTGGTCCAATTCTGAGACAGTTGAATCCGACGTCGTTTCGCGGGCCCCACGGTCCCACTCAACGGGAGATTTTGTGCACGGCCCGCCGGAATCCAACTTTGGACATACAGTTGGGTTCGTATCGAAAAACTGGATCCGTAGACATGTAGTTTGACGACTTTAGAGACTGTTGACCCTGACATGCTTTTCGGTGCAAAGCGGATCCAACGGCGGACATCATTTTGGCCCGAAATTACCGTTTTGCCCCTGTGTCCAGAATTGGACTTAAGGACAGGCAATCCTAGCTAATTTGAATATTCTGAGAGTATTGGTGATGTTTATTTCAGCTTCTGGAGACTGTTGTACGAGTTTTGACTATTGTGGCACATTGAGTAGTTCAGACTGTCGGTTTCACCAGCAGAGGACCACAGGCGAGTACAGTTTATTGTTTGCATTTCGATATTGATCTTTACTATATTTCATTGATTAGTCATTGGTTATGTGATTATTTTCTATTATAAATTGTTGAGTCGGAAATGAGAAGTACCAAGGATGTGTGATCTGACCTTAGACCGTGTAGACCGTGTTGCATTTATTTCTTGTAGACCGTATAGACCATGTTACATTTATTACTTATAGACAGTGTAGGTAGTGTTTTATTTATTGCAAAGTAGACAGTGTAGATCGTGATTATTACTGCATTTAAACTGTGTAGATCGTGATTATTATTTTGTAGACAGTGTTTCTTTACTGCAATATTTTCTGTAGACCGTGTAACTGTAGACCGCGTAACTGTAGACCGTGTAACTTTAGACCGTGTAACTTTAGACCGTGTAGACCGTGTTGCATAATTGTCCCGAGACCGATCACATATCTAAGGTACTTCTAGTGTTTGGGGAAAGTATTTGTTCTATTTATTTCTATTGGTTTTCCGTATTTACTGTTTATTTTCAAAACTCATAATTGATGTCTAACCTTGTTTATAGTCATCTTCTTTATTTGAAATTGCATTCAGTGGATTGTGCTCGTTCCATTCCTGACTGGAAACCAACATTTTCAGGTTAGCCGTGGATTCACTTAGCTTGGAGAGTGACAGAAATATTTGCAGACAAAGCCTAGAGACTAGCTAGATAGTTGAGTTGTAGTCATTCATTTATTTGTACAAGTTAATATTTTTCTACAAATGTAAAACTTGTGATCATTGTAAGTTAAATTAATTATGTGAATGAGCATTATTTGTGATTCTGATCTTTATGGCCGTGACAGCGTTCTACCGCCGACACTGCGGCGTAGGCTGGCTTGGACACGTCTCGTATCCATTTAAAAAAAAAAGGGTGCGGGTCGTGACAGAACCCCCATGGATCGGAGCCGCAGCGGGCCTGCATCCTCCACCGTCGCGAGCACGTGCGAACCTCCGCCGAGCCACGACCGGTGAGAGCCCCCGCCACGCTCATTCTCTCTCATCTCTCCTACTTTTCGTCTCTCTCTTTCACCCGCTCACTTTTCCTCTCCCTCTCTCGGCCATTGTCTAAGTCCCTTCTTTTAAGAATGAGCAGCCACGGAGCTGATCTTCCCTTATTTTCCTTACTTTTGTTATATTTTTATTTTTCTTTTTTTTATTATTATTTAAAAACTATTTTATTCTTTTATATAGCTATTCTTAAGTAACCATACTGTATATATGTAGAATATATTTTTAGGATATGTTTTGTATATATGTAGAATATATTTTTGGTTTGAGTTCTAATTTTTTTTTACTAATATGGGTAGAGTTATTTTCACAATATTTTCTAAACTTATAGATAAATATTTCTTGCATAAATTAATTTAGGTTCTCAACGCAAAAAGATAAGTGTAATTTAATATATAAAGGAGTATATATAAAGTGTTTAGTAGATATTATACCCACTAGAAGAATTTTCTAAATGGATTTTTATATAAGTATTTTAAAAGGTATTTATATATAAGTATTTTGATACTGGGCCTTGGCCCTACATATGTTCTAAATTTGTTATATAATTCTAAAAAGTAGATTGCTATACTAAGAATGGCTTTCTAAGAATATTTATCCAAGGTATTTTTCTGAGATATCGTTTCTGTCAAAATTCAATTTTACGAACTTAATGTCTTTAGCCAAAACAGATTTTTCTTACGATTTTTTTGACTTTTAAAATATTTTTCATATGCTTTTCCCGACTTATAAAAGAAAAACCATTTTTAGTATTATGATTACTTTTCTAAAAAAATTTATAATTATTATTCATTAAAATTTCTTTTATTCTTCCGTCTATGACTAATCCCATTTTTTCCTATACCCTAGCCAACTCTATACTACCTTATGTCCTCCTTAGCTAATTTGACCCTTTGGGACCCAATGGAACTGTCCGTGCCATCACCAGAGGTTGCCTTATGTAGTTGTTACCTGAAGTCACAGTTCGTGCCATATTGATTATTGCAGTACACCGGGCGTCCTACCAGGCAAGACACCATACAATTTGCTGTTTATTTATTTTAGCTCATATTTCATGCATTATTCATTATTTTCTTTATGCAAAATAAACTGTGATACATGGCATAACCTGTTAGAACTTACTGTTCATTTATATTTTCTGCTATGTATTTTTTCTTACACATTAAAACCTAGATTTAAGTGACCACCTTGTGTGTTGTATTCATTGGCCTTGACACGTTGTAACACGAAGTGGTGTGTCGTATGTGGAACACGGACATGCATGACTGGCTGGCCACTGGTGCGTATAAGCCGTACGATAGGAATAACCGCTAATAGAGGTTGCATGCTTAGTTTGACTTAGCGGTTATAGAGGTTTACAGTTGTGGATACAACATAGTAGGCATTGGGTGGGAAGGACAATTCCTTAGCGTATGGGCTTCGATGCACTTTCCCTTTTGTAACCCGTGAGCTCCGCCGGAGACGCGGGTTAGATTACCCATGATTACTGACGGCCACTGACGTTCTGCGGAACGTTATGCTCTTATTGATTGGGTCTCTGGTGCCCCAAGGGGGCACTGCGCCGATCCTATTTTAGCTAGGGCCCATGCATAGGAAAGATTATTCTTAACTACATTTCACTAAGACTGGTTAGGCACATTTATTCGTTAGGTACGAGTACTTTTGGTTGGGTACTTGTATCTAATCGTGGCTTGGAACAATAACTTTTCGCGAATTAGTTTGTCACATCTCGTCCTTATTGGGTTGTAGGTGTGACTTACTACTTCAATGAGAAGGTATTAAACCTTATTGGGGTCCGGATACCATATTAGATTCATAGCATAGAAAGATACGTCACCGTGAATTAGTTTACCATCTCCTGTCCTTGTTTGGTTGGGGGGATGGTAAGCTAGTTCAATAGGTGTGTATTGGACCATGTTATAATTCAATTGACTTATTTATTTGAGCAATATTTATTCAGTTTATATGGCATGATATTATGTGTCTTGTTACGTCCCTCTGAGTACCTGGTTATCTCTCCAGGTGTGTGCTCTTATCTTTCGCAGGTATTCTAGCTCTAGCAGTGATCATTGTTGACACAAAGTCACAGTCAACCAAATATTGACTACATTGACTAAATAATGTATGTATTAATTCAATACGACACACGACGTCTGTATTCCGTTCAAGACAGACGACAGCTCAGTCTCCGGTTTTCAATGTGTTTTCGAGTCTGTATTTTATATTTTCATTGAGTCTAGACTTGTGTACTCTGAGTCATACTAAGCTCTTGACACTTAGTCTATAGCCTACCCAAAATCCCAAGCTCTACTGAACCAAACACTGCCCAAAAATCCCCTTTGAACCACTCTGTGCTCTGGAGACAGAGTTCGGGCCGAACTCTGCCTCCACACAGCGTTCGGGCCGAACTCTGTCCCCTAGAAATCAGAAACCCTAATTTTAGGGTTAGCTGGTTGCTAGTTGTCCAACGGCCAAATATTTGAATTTTTCTACCCGAATTCTGGCCGAATTCTGCCTATAAAAATACTATAAATAGGGCATGAATTTTCTCATTCTAAACCATCCAATCTTCTCTTCTCTTCTCTCTTATAGCTGAAATAAGCCATACCCTTCCCATCTACTAGCCACAAGCCTCCTAAGTCTCGAGTGCTCAGCATCTCTCAGTTAGGATTCTTGTGCAAGAGTCGAAGAAGTCGCTTGGACAATTCCAAGCAAATCGCCACTGCGATCCTCTGTTAGAAGTTGACGTGCTCTTCTGAAGTAAAGGCACGGTTGTAAACTACTATTTCACAAATAGTGAATTTGAATCCTGAGCTAGAGTTCTCAGGCCTGGACTAGTCCTCCACGAGGGAAACCAGGTTAAAATTGCTGTGTTTGCGTATGCTCTTTTAATCTCCTTTTATTTTCCGCACTTTACTCTGATTATTTATTATTGGTGAAAGAGTTATTTTTAATTGGTCATTTTTCTATATATACTCTATTCACCCCCTCTAGAGTTGCCAAACTGTTCTTCAATTGGTATCAGAGCTTTGTTCTCTTTTAAGGACTAACATCCTAAGAGCTGATCCATGGCAACCACACAATCCTTGATTTCCAATCATGGTGAAGGTCAGTCCACTCATAGGCCTCCCCTATTTGATGGAACTAACTATACATATTAGAAAACAAGGATGAGCTTCTATCTTAAGTCTCTAGACTTTGACCTGTGGACTGTCGTCACTGACGGTTACAAAAAGCCCGTCAGGATAGTTGTCGATGGTGACCTCATTGAAAAACCACACGACAAATATTCTGTCGAGGAGACGAAACAGGCAAGTCTAGATGCTAGGGCTATTAATGCTTTATTCTGTGCTATAGACAGGAATGAATTCAACAGGGTCTTCACATGCACCACTGCTCATGAAGTATGGAGACTTCTAGAAGTGACGCATGAGGGAACCACACAAGTCAAGGAATCTAATAAGCCGTCTCACTCAAGAATACGAAGCCTTCAAGATGAAGCTAAATGAGACGATCACTCAAATGTTTACAAGATTCCTCGACATCATCAATCCTCTATCCTCGCTTGGTAAGCAGTACTCAAACCACGAGAAGATTTGTAAGTTACTCAGAGGGTTGCCAAAGATTTGGAACCCTAAGGTGACGGCCATCATAGAAGGAAACGATCTCACATCAATGTCAAT
Organism: Iris pallida; assembly: GCA_029216955.1. NCBI lineage: Eukaryota > Viridiplantae > Streptophyta > Magnoliopsida > Asparagales > Iridaceae > Iris > Iris pallida. Next base: position 29,156,744 of record JANAVB010026199.1, on the reverse strand, counting down.
GGAGACCTTGATGGGTAAGCTCATGACTCACGAGCTTGACCTCAAGGACTTCGAAGAGCCTGCTCCGAAGACCAGGAAGATCGCACTCAAAGCTCATCGACGAAGGGCTGATCACGATGAGACCGAAGACGATAACTCGGATGATGAAGACCAAGCTCTCATGGTTCGCAACTTCAGAAAATTCCTTCGCTTCAATCGAAGGAAGAAGGATTCACAAGAAGATGATGAAGAAGAGCCAACCTGTTACGGTTGCAAGAAGACTGGACATGTCCAAAAAGACTGCCCATTCTTGAAGAAGAGCAACCGCTATGAGAAGCCATACAAAAAGAACTCATCAAAGAAATATGCCAACACAGGAATTTGGCATGAAAGTGAAGCGAGTGACTCCGAGGAAGAAAAAGGCTCTCCTCAAGATACAGCAAATGTGTGCCTAATGGCAACTTCCAACAAGGTATCTAACGAAACTCTAGATGACTTCTCTTTTGATGAACTTGGCGATGCTTTCACTGATTTACTCGATGATCACAAAAAGGTCATCGGTAAATACAAACATGCCAAGGACAAAATCAAAAGTCTTGAAGATGAGATACAAAGAATTTCCTTACTTCTTGATAATGTTAGAAACACGACACCCACTAATGACCCTGATGAAGTATCCAAGCTTAAATTAAGCTTACATAATGCTGAAGCACGTATTGAGCAATAAACTCAAGAAATCACTACACTCAACACGTTGTTTGCTGAAGAAAAGAGTAGACACAAGATTTCCATGACTAAGATATATGGCTTAAATATTAAGGTTGATGAACTGCAAGCTGTTTCTAAAAGATTAGAAACCAAATTGGGTAAACAGGTTGTTCAACCTCAAACCCAATCACATAGGCACAACACCACTCATGCTAGTCAACCACGTCATTCTCATGCAGCACATAACCATGCATTTATATACACAAACTTTCACAAACCACGTGCACGTAAGAATAATTCTCACTCAGTACACAATCATCATGCACAAAGACACAATCAACATCACTCCACACATAGGAATCATCATGTCATGCCATATAGACAAGATCATCATGCAATGCCATATAGACAAGATCATCATATGCCATATAGACAAAATCATCATGCCATGCCATATAGACAATATCAGCATGTCACACATCATAGACAATACCATCATGATATGCCTCATAGACACCATCACCATGCAACTCATTCTATGCATAATCATCATCACCATGCTAACTCTTCACATCATGACCATCCTCATCCTGTTGCTTATAGATATTATTCTCATGCTCCTAGTATAAATAAGAATGCTATCTGTACTTACTGTGGATTACATGGACATATCTCACCACAGTGCAAATTTAGAAGACTTGTAGATAAAAAGATATATACTTGGTTTCCAAAGACTAACTTTTCAAGACCCTCAAGAACTCGGGTACCAAAGGTCACATCTACTCTTGATGTAGGTGGACCTTCCCTCTTCAACTGAAAGTAAGTGGATTCTCGATAGTGGATGCTCGCGACATATCACGGGAGACGCAAATCTTTTTGCATCACTATCGATGAAGAGAGAAGGATATGTATCCTTCGGTAACAATCTCAAAGGGCACATAATAGGTAATGGTATCATTGGTCATCCTCCTTCTCCTGTAATAAAGGATGTCTGCCTAGTGACCGAGTTAAAGCATAACCTGCTCAGCATTAGTCATTTTGCTGATCATGGATATGATATTAACTTTGGACAAAACAGTTGCTACATCTATGATAGGTCAACAGGAGACATTACTTTTGAAGGGAAAAGAGAGGACAACATATATATATTTTCTATCTTTCTATAAATACTAACAATGCAGGTAGATGTCTATATGCCCACAAAGACGAACGACTACTTTGGCACCAGCGTCTTGGTCATGCCAACATGGATGCTATATCCAGGCTGTCTACCAAGAAGCTAGTGAGAGGATTGCCTGATATCACATTCAAAAAGGACACGGTATGTGCCGAATTGAACTAAACAAGGCAACTAAATCCTCATTTCATTCCATCAACTCTATAAGTACTACTAGACCCTTGCAACTACTTCATATGGATTTTTTTGGTCCTAGTAGAATAGCTAGCCTTGGTGGCAAACTTTATGCATTTGTTATTGTTGATGATTTTTCAAGATTTACTTGGGTTTTCTTTCTCGCTAATAAGAGCGATGCTATTTCTGTTTTCAAAGTTTTTGTAAAGAAAGTTCAAAACGAAAAAGGCTACATGATTACTCGAATCCGAAGTGATCATGGAGGCGAATTCGTAAATTATGATTTTGAAAATTTTTGTACTGCAAATGGTTTTGATCATGAATTTTCCTGTCCTAGAACTCCTCAACAAAATGGTATTATGGAGCGGAAGAATAGAACTCTCGGCGATATGGCCAGAGTCATGTTGAATAAATTTTTACTTTCGAAATACTTTTGGGCAGAAGCTGTCAGTACAGCATGCCACATTTTGAATAGGGTGCTGATTCGTCCCATTACGAAGAAAACACCCTATGAGCTTTGGTTTGGGAGAACCCCCAATGTTTCTTATTTTAAAGTTTTTGGTTGTAGATGTTTTATCCTTAACACCAAAGACAACTTAGGCAAATTTGATGCCAAAGCTGACGATGGTATCTTTCTTGGTTATGCCGCCAAGAGTAAGGGATATAGAGTTTTTAATAAACGCTCACTTATTGTGGAAGAGTCAACAAATGTGACTTTTGATGAAGATAACAGTGCAGTAAATACTCTTGATGATGACGTTGTGCCATCAACTTTTACTCCAATGAATACTTCAACCGAAACTGATTCTCTGGAGGGTTTGCCTAAGAAATTCTCTTTCAAACCTTCTCATCCAGAAAATTTAGTAATAGGAGAAGTTTCACGTGGACTAACTACTAGATCATCACTAAGAGACTCCATTGCTAGCACTGCCTTCATTTCACAAGTAGAGCCTAAAAACATTTCTGAAGCCTTTAATGATGAATTTTGGATTTCTGCTATGCAAGAAGAACTCAACCAATTCGAGAGAAGCCAAGTATGGGAACTCGTTCCTAAACCGGTTAATCACTCGATAATTGGTACTAAACGGGTTTTTAGAAACAAAGTAAATGAAGATGGTTCAGTCACACGTAACAAAGCTCGTCTAGTAGCTCAAGGATACAACCAAGAGGAAGGTATCGACTACGATGAGACGTACGCTCCTGTTGCTAGACTAGAATCCATTCGGATGCTTTGTGCTTTTGCTAATTTTCAAAACTTTAAATTATTTCAAATGGATGTGAAAAGTGCTTTCTTGAATGGTTTTATTAAGGAGGAAGTTTATGTAAAACAACCTCCTGGCTTTGAAAATCACAAATTTCCCGACCACGTGTTCAAGCGAAAGAAAGCGCTTTATGGCCTCAAACAAGCCTCCAGAGCTTGGTATGAAAGGCTAAGTAGATTCTTACTTGAGAAAGGTTTTTCAAAAGGAAAAATTGACACTACACTGTTTATAAAATCTTTTAAAGACACTATTCTGTTGATTCAAATCTATGTTGATGATATCATTTTTGGGTCTACTGATGAAACCCTCTGTCAAGAATTTGCCAAGTGTATGCAGACGGAATTTGAGATGAGCATGATGGGAGAGCTCAACTACTTTCTTGGCCTGCAAGTGAAACAAATGGCTAATGGAACTTTCATCTGTCAATCGAAGTATACCAAGGACATGCTGAAGAAGTTCGATCTTGACAACGTCAAACCAATCAACACTCCAATGGCTACTTCAACCAAACTCGAACCAGATGAGAGCGGCAAACCTGTTGATCAACGTAAGTATCGAGATATGATAGGCAGCTTACTTTATTTAACTGCTAGTCGTCCCGATATCATGTTCAGTGTTTGCCTATGTGCTAGATATCAAGCTAATCCTAAGGAATCACACATGATCGCGATTAAGCGTATCTTTCGATACCTTAAGGGTACGGTTACAGTGGGCCTATGGTATCCCAAGTCCACATCATTTGACCTTATTGGTTACTCTAATGCTGACTTCGCTGGATGCAAGGTCGACCGTAAAAGTACGAGTGGCACGTGTCATTTATTAGGAAAGGCTTTAGTCTCATGGTTTAGCAAGAAGCAGAACTCTGTCGTACTATCCACAACAGAAGCTGAATACATAACAGCTGGGCGTTATTGTGCACAAATTCTGTGGATGAAGCAAACCCTTGAAGACTATAAGTTATCTTTCATGCATATTCCTATATTCTGTGACAACACTAGTGCCATTAATTTGACTAAGAACCCTGTCTGTCACTCACGCACTAAACATATTGAGATCAGACACCACTTTTTGCGTGATCATCAGCAAAATGGTACGATTAACTTAGAGTTTATTGACACTGATCATCAGCTAGCAGATTTCTTTACTAAGCCATTATCCGAAGAGCGCTTCAATTTCCTTTGTCGTGAACTCGGAATTTTGGATGAAGCAGTTATAAGTTGAGACTCTCCTGCGTAAATATTGAGTATATTTTGATTCTTTTACGACGAATTTGGTATGGGTACAAGCCGAAAGGGTCCTTCTGACAACAAGGCGTAAAAGCCTAAGCGACACGGTGCACTAGTCCTCAGGACTACCGCTAGCTGGGATCCGGCCCCTGCAGCTAACCCATGGCAAATTTGAAATATTGAATTACAATATATTTTCTTGTTTATTATATGGTTTGTTTCGATTTAATATTGCCAACTTTATTTTTCTAAAAAGTTCATTCTGACTTTTGTGTACCTCTCTATGTACTTCATTGAATTTATCAAACTTTTATCCTCTCTATTTTTTTCAACACTTAACCATTTTTTTCATCTTTCAGCCTGTTTTCTGTTCTGGACCACTAATCCAGAACTCGGGCCGAACTCTGCCCCTAACAGAGTTCGGGCCGAGTTCGGTCCCTATTGGTCCAGCGTCGGGATCAGCCTCTGCCGTTGGATCAGTTTAGATCATACGGTCAGAATTTCTTCCGACCAACGAAAACCCTCTCTTATATTTCGGGTTTTCATCTCTCTCCTTCACTATTACCTCCTTCCTCACCTCTCCAAACTCTTTCCTTCAAACCCTAACCCTAGTTTTTGATCTAGAGTGCTCCATTGCTCCTCAAAATCAAGGGAAAGGGGTTTATCATCATTCTCTTCCACTGTTTATCATTTGAGGTATCATTCTTACATTCTATACTTCAAATTATTTTTTTATGGCTCCTCGCTTGTTCAATCGTGGAAAGAGGATTCGAACTGAGAGTGTTTCCTCTTCGGATTCTCCTCCGTCAATTGAACAAATCATTGAACAACTTCAACCCTCTCATCCGTTGTTCAACCCACCTCGTCCTCAAAATCCTTCTATCTATGACAACCGATTATTTGTCTCACTAGATGCATCAAACAACTGGTTTAGTGACTTTCGGAATCGTCAGGTATTCGTAGGACATCCTATTAATTTTTCTATATTCTCTCAATATGATTCTTTATTTCATGACCTCTGTTTTGATGAACTAATCACTACCACTTCGGCTATCTATCGTCATGCTGTCCAAATATTCTACTGCAACATGACCTTTGATGACCTCCATATTTATTCACGAGTTGTAGGTATCAATATATCCTTTGACGACTTTGACTTAGCAGAATTTTTTGATCTTCCAGAGCCCACTTCTTGGGACAAGCTTGTTGACGCTCGATTGTTCCGTTTTCCCGACGGGATTTCCCTTGAGAGCTTCAAGGACGATTTGTGTACTCCATACACACGTCCTCGCAAGCTCATGGCTAAATATCTCAACCCATATTTTTCTGACCTTCATTGGATAATCTCTAACACCATTCTACCCAAAACAGGTTCTCCTGATGACATCACTTATCTTGAAATATCTGCTCTTTATCATCTTCACTTTGGAATTTCTTTCAATCTTCCACGTTCCATGATGGACTGGATGATTCACTGTAGGAAGAAACCACGAGCTCTGGTTTATCCTTTGTACCTTCCTATGATCTTTCGTGCATTTCACATACCACTTGACATCTGTCCGTTTTTGCCTGCTCCTGCCTTTCTGTCCAAGACACGACGCCTTCAGGCAGTCGTCGCCTCTCCTGAGACTTCTGAGCAGTCTGCTGATGAGGAGCCTGACGCCCCTCCACTCGGTCAGGATGCACCACTTCCACCTGCCACTCTTGAGTCTATTCAGACTATGCTCCGGGAGCGTTTTGACCTTGAGGACGAGCGCTGGACCCAGCTGGATTATCGTACTACTCTACAGATGAGTGCCCTCGGCAACTCCTTGCATGATATACGGTACTCCATATCTCATCATCTGCACATTCCCATGGAGCGGGATCCTGAGCGCACGGGCCATCGCATTGATGATCCATGGGTCATGCGTTACATGGATCCGGATGCTGCATTTCTGGACCCCCGTCGCTCCTTTCCGGGTCCTTCAGACCCTCCAGGACCTTCTCGTGCTCCGTGATGGAGATTGGCTCGATCTGCTGCTGCTACTGCTGATGATCTTAGTTGATGCTTTTTGATTTCAGTTATTTAGTTTATTATGGTTTTATGTCCTTGGTTTTATGTACTCAAAACTCTGGTTGTGTGTTTGACACTTGGTTTTGTGGATGACATTTTATCATAGTTTTACTTTATGCTAGTGACTCATTTTGTTTAGTCATACACTGTTTCTTCTCTGCTTGGTGTGGTTGCATCACTCTTCATTGTCTATACTACAGTTTATATTGCCAACTGCCAAAAGGGGGAGAACTATGTATATTTTCGTATATCTGTTTCGTATATCTGTGCTTGTTTTTGCTTTTGGGAGATATTATCTATCAGGCCGCAGGTTCTATGCATTATTTACGGGAGAGAGCTATTGCTTCTAGCTCGGCACCGTTCACTGATTACGGGGGAGCTATCTTCTTTCTAGCTCGGCATCGATTATGGGGGAGCTGTGTTACAATCAACTGTGTCCAGGTATGAATATTGAAATATACATATATTATTTTGTCAATTATCAATATGGGGGAGATTGTTGACACAAAGTCACAGTCAACCAAATATTGACTACATTGACTAAATAATGTCTGTATTAATTCAATACGACACACGACGTCTGCATTCCGTTCAAGACAGACGACAGCTCAGTCTCCGGTTCTCAGTGTGTTTTCGAGTCTGTATTTTATATTTTCATTGAGTCTAGACTTGTGTATTCTGAGTCATGCTGAGCTCTTGACACTTAGTCTACAGCCTACCCAAAATCCCAAGCTCCACTGAACCAAATACTGCCCAAAAATCCCCTTTGAACCACTCTGTGCTCTGGAGACAGAGTTCGGGCCGAACTCTACCTCCACACAGAGTTCGGGCCGAACTCTGTCCCCTAGAAATCAGGAACCCTAATTTTAGGGTTAGCTGGTTGCTAGTTGTCCAACGGCCAAATATTTGAATTTTCCTACCCGAATTCTGGCCGAATTCTGCCTATAAAAACACTATAAATAGGGCATGAATTTTCTCATTCTAAACCATCCAATCTTCTCTTCTCTTCTCTCTTATAGCTGAAATAAGCCATACCCTTCCCATCTACTAGCCACAAGCCTCCTAAGTCTCGAGTGCTCAACATCTCTCAGTTAGGATTCTTGTGCAAGAGTCGAAGAAGTCGCTTGGACAATTCCAAGCAAATCGCCACTGCGATCCTCTGTTAGAAGTTGACGTGCTCTTCTGAAGTAAAGGCACGGTTGTAAACTACTATTTCACAAATAGTGGATTTGAATCCTGAGCTAGAGTTCTCAGGCCTGGACTAGTCCTCCACGAGGGAAACCAGGTTAAAATTGCTGTGTTTGCGTATGCTCTTTTAATCTCCTTTTATTTTCCGTACTTTACTCTGATTATTTATTATTGGTGAAAGAGTTATTTTTAATTGGTCATTTTTTTATATATACTCTATTCACCCCCCTCTAGAGTTGCCAAACTGTTCTTCAATCATCTCTATTTCTTCGAAGATGATTGCACTTGGATCGTCTTCGCTTCGCTCGCTAAAATTATTTCTTTTCTCATGTATTTTTCCTTTACTTGTTGGTAGTGGATTTGTCTCCGTCCAACATATTGTATCAAGACAATTCATTATCATTGTATGATATCTTTTATTCATTTATTTTTATGTGGATAAGATTAGTTATGGTTCTACTATATTTTACAGCTTACGTATATTTATTATACGGCTGGCATGTCTACGTTTCTAGTCCTATATATTTTGGGACTAGGGCTTTGCATGTTTTTGTGGTGGCCCATGCAGGTCATGATAAATTGTTTGGTTACTTTATCGTACCAAGCAAGCATGCGAATAGGATTAGAAGTCTTGGATCTCATCCACATACTTGACCTCTTTCTTTGATTCCACATTCGAACTACCGTCCGACTCATCGATTGCATCTTGTTTGATTCCTCCTATCATTAGTCTTATCTTTCCTTTGTGCTTGCTAGAGATTGACCCTACTAGTTATGTGTCCCAAACACCCTTAGTTTAATTCTTTAAGTTGGGTAGAATACCCCACGACCTGACACACCCTTGACCATTAAGGGAATACAAATAGTATTATCTAGACCATAGTAGAGGAATTTAACCCATTTGGGTCAACCAAGCCTTGGTCAATAAAACCGTAGGATGATAGTATAGGAATAAATAAGACTTAGATCCTTATGACTCTTAGACTATTCATATTTGTTTTTATTTTCATCTACCATCGTGCATATGTTTTACTATCTAGACTAATGATGCTAATATAGCCTAGTATTTGCAAGCTAATTCTTTATCAAGCTTGTTCATGACATATGTTATTGGAGGCCTCCACTAACGTATTGTTTACTCAGAACCGGTGCATGATGGTCTGATCAACCTAGTGCACTTTGGTTTGCTTTTATCTATCGTTCTACGTGGATAGGAACATAGCTAAACTTGCCCTCTAGAGTCCCATCCGCCACTGCCTTGGCAACTCCTTTTGAATTATTCGGTCGCCTTTGAACCAAGTATTCATATTTGATTAACGCCTCCTTCTAACTCTATATTGCTTTCGCCTTCACCTATTTTAGAAGGATGAAGGCGTTATACTAGAACTTCCTCTAGCCTTCCTATCGATTATGACCATCACCACTCAATATTGCTATATCATCGTCCTATACTACTCGTTCTTTTCTCGACCCTATATTTACTATCATGACCTTCTAATCGCTTATTTTAGGTGTGAATCTAACCGTTTTCTTAATCGTGCCAGCAACCAACTCCTAAGAAATCATATCTTCTAGGTCTCTAATTTATTTTCTCGTGATACCATATAATTCCTTATCGCATGTTGACTTGATTAAACGTTAACCATAATCATTTTCCTTCTAGCGTTAATTCGCCATATCCATGATTTATTTCGTCATTATTTATCGCGATTTTCTAATGTATGTTTGCATTGAACGTCGTTTCTTTGCCTCGCCAGTGGCTTGATCGTATTCATTACCGATACCCCCTTGTGTCTTCTCACCCCTACTAATTCTTAATTTCGAGGACGAAATTCTTTTAAGTTGGGTAGGATGTAAAACCCTTAAATTTCTACTATATTTTTTATAAATTTGATACCGATTTTCTATTTTGTATATTGTACGTCGCGTAGTTGCATTGTACGTCACGCGCGAAATTTTATTTTTTGTAATTACTCGATGAATGCGAATATGTGCGAGCGTACATATTTTAGAAAAATATTTTTTCTATTTTATAGTTTCAAAATAGTATATATAATAATTATTTTAGCTATCGTACCAAAATTCCAAGCTCATTATTTTATTTATTTTATTTATACAAAGCCTATCGTTTATAACAATTATTGATAATATTTTTTGTGCATACATATATATTTCATAAATATTTTATTGGTTTATTTTTAAATAATAATGTAATTTTTGAAATTAATTATTATTATAATTTTAGTGTTCATAAAAATATATTTTAAAATAGTTGATATTTGTTAAAATTAATTATGATGATTCACAAATTTGAATGTATGGATTTAGATTTATCTATATTTAATTTGGATTGAATTTGGAATTGATTTGAATTGTTTTAAAAATTATTTAAATTAAGTAGAGAATTATCTAATTGAGTTTTAAATATTCCTAATCCTTATCCAATTGGGAATTCCTACATCCTATAAATAGGCAGGTAATCCACCATAAATTTCTCACATCCACAAAAATTTCTCTCCATAATTGTCGTGCATCGTGTCGGTGTCCATATCTTATTCCATAGTTTACATCTACATTATCTCCTTCTCCGTGTCGGACACACCCCGACATCATCAATCCATAAAACTAACCTAATCCTACCCGAGCCATCTACCCACCACGACCCTCGTCGTTCCAACCGCCATCGGGACAACACACAGTATCCTCGCCATCACGACCCCTGCAACACAAACCAGCCGTCATCACCCGAAATCACCAGCATCTCCCCCACCACGACCAGACAACCACCGCACTACCACTTCTGCGACCACCCTCTACAATCACCACCAACGTGGTCGCTCCTCCCCGACACACAGCCAGCCTCGTCGCTACCAAACCCAGAACCCACTGTCCAAACTATCGACAACCAGCCTTTTTCCCTAATCCAGCATCACCAAACCACCAACGCCGTCAAACCACAGCAACTGATTACCTCCGCAGACACCCGAGAAACCCAACCACCATTTTGGCGTCCTCGCCGCAACCAACTTCACCCGAACCCTAGACCGACACTGCCACCCGGCCACCTTGGCCGAGTGCCACCACCACCTCCAAAGACTTCATCCTAAAATCCTAAATAAAAACGCACACATCCTCACCTCCACCGGCCGCCCCGAGCTCGCCGCGCCGCCTCCATGAAGACCCGTGGCCGAGGGGTCTCCGCTGTATCCCTCTTCTCAGTGTCGTCCCCAAATCAGCGCCGGAAACGCGCCCCACATCGTGCGTCCGCAGCGTCCAGCCTCAGTACGACCGCCGGTAGCCCCTTCTCCTCTCTGCCCGACCGCGACCCTTCTCTTCCGACCATCCTTCCTTTTTAGCCCTCCGAGAGCGCCGCCCGCCGTGCTTGACTCCGCACGAGCGAGCTCCACCGACCCAGTGCCGAAACCCCTCCGCCGCCTGTCGCACCCACGAACCTGCCCTCTCCCGACCTTCCGTCGACGAGATCGCCAGCGCCTCCCTAGAACCCCCATGGACCGGAGCCGCAGCGGGCCTGCATCCTCTACCGTCGCGAGCACGTGCGAACCTCCGTCGAGCCACGACCGGTGAGAGCCCCCTCCATTCTCCTTCTCTCTCGTCTCTCCCACTCTTCGTCTCTCTCTCTCACCCACTCACTTTTCCTCTCCCTCTCCCGGCCATTGTCTAATTCCCTTCTTTAAGAATGAGCAGCCACGGAGCTGATCTTCCCTTATTTTCCTTACTTTTGTTATATTTTTATTTTTCTTATTTTTATTATTATTTAACAACTATTTTCTTCTTTCATATAGCTATTCTTAAATAACCATACTGTATATATGTAGAATATATTTTTAGGATATGTTTTGTATATATGTAGAATATATTTTTGGGTTGAGTTCTAATTTTTTTTACTAATATGGGTAGAGTTATTTTCACAATATTTTCTAAACTTATAGATAAATATTCCTCGGATAAATTAATTTCGGTTTTCAACGGAAAAAGATGAGTGTAATTTAATATATAAAGGAGTATATATAAAATGTTTAGTAGATATTATACCCACTACAAGAATTTTCTAAATGGATTTTTATATAAGTATTTTAAAAGGTATTTATACATAAGTATTTTGATACTGGGCCTTGGCCCTACATATGTTCTAAATCTGCTATATAATTCTAAAAAGTAGATTGCTATATAAGAATGGCTTTCTAAGAATATTTATCCAAGGTATTTTTCTGAAATATCGTTTCTGTCAAAATTCAATTTTACAAACTTAATGTCTTTAGCCAAAACAGATTTTTCTTATGATTTTCTTGACTCTTAAAATATTTTTCATATGCTTTTCTCGACTTATAAAAGAAACACCATTTTTAGTATTATGATTACTTTTCTAAAAAAATTATAATTATTATTCATTAAAATTTCCTTTATTCTTCCGTCTATGACTAATCCCATTTTTTCCTATACCCTAGCCAACTCTATACTACCTTATGTCCACCCTAACTAATTTGACCCTTCTGGACCCAGTGGAACTGTGCGTGCCACCACCAGAGGTCGCCTTGTGTAGTTGTTACCCGAAGTCACAGTTCGTGCCACATTGATCATTGCAGTACACCGGGCGTCCTACCAGGCAAGACACCTTGCAATTTGCTGTTTATTTATTTTAGCTCATATTTCATGCATTATTTATTATTTTCTTTATGCAAAATAAACTGTGATACATGGCATAACCTGTTAGAACTTACTGTTCATTTATATTTCCTACTCTGTATTTTTTTCTTACACATTAAAACCTAGATTTAAGGGACCACCTGATGTGTTGCATTTATTGGCCTTGACACGTTGTAACACGAAGTTGTGTGTCGCATGTAGAACACGGACATTTTTGACTGGCTGGCCACCGGTGCGTATAAGCCGTGCGATAGAAATAATCGCTAATAGAGGTTGCATGCTTAGTTTGACTTAGCGGTTATAGAGGTTTACTGTTGTGGATACAACATAGTAGGCATTGGGCGGGGAGGACAATTCCTTAGCGTATGGGCTTCGATGCACTTTCCCTTTTGTAACCCGTGAGCTCCGCCGGAGACGTGGGTCAGATTACCCATGATTACTGACGGCTATTGACATTCTGCGGAACGCTATGCTCTTACTGATTGGGCCTCTGGTGCCCCAAGGAGGGACTATGCCGATCCTATTTTAGCCAGGGCCCATGCGCAGGAAGGATTGTTCTAACTACATTTCACTTAGACTGGTTAGGCACCTTTATCCGTTAGGTATGAGTACTTTTGGTTGGATACTTGTATCTGATCGTGGCTTGGAACAATAACTTGTCGCGGATTAGTTCGTCACATCTTGTCCTTGTTTGGTTGTAGGTGTGACTTACTACTTCGATGAGAAGGTATTGAACCATGTTGGGGTCCGGATACCATATTGCATTCATAGCATAGAAAGATACGTCACCGTGAATTAGTTTACCATCTCCTGTCCTTGTTTGGTTGGGGGGATGGTAAGCTAGTTCAATAGGTGTGTATTGGACCATGTTATAATTCAATTGACTTATTTATTTGAGCAATATTTTTTCAATTTATATGACATGATATTATGTGTCTTGTTACGTCCCTCTGAGGACCTGGTTATCTTTCCAGGTGTGTGCTCTTGTCTTTCGCATATATTCTAGCTCTAGCCGTGATCCTCTCTATTTCTTCGAGGATGATTGCACTTGGATCGTCTTCGCTTCGCTCGCCAAAATTATTTCTTTTCTCATGTATTTTCCTTTACTTATTGGTAGTGGATTTGTCTATGCCCAACATATTGTATCAAGACAATTCATTATCATTATATGATATCTTTTATTCATTTATTTTGTGTGGATGATATTAGTTATGGTTCTACTGCATTTTACAGCTTACGTATATTTATTATACGGCTGGCATGTCTACGTTCCTAGTCCTACGTATTTTGGGACTGGGGCGTTACAGAAGATCCCGTCTCCTATCCTCACTGCCACAGTACTATGGAAGTGGTGCCCAACATCACCTTTTCACAGGAGGACATGCTACTCAAAAACAATCGTCATGATAGACCTCTGTACTATACAGGGTATATCGGGGCGATTTAGGTGGATCAAATGCATATCGATCCAGGTTCCTCCCTCAGCATCATTCCTAGAAGTTTACTCTAAATTCTAGGGATCCCTCTGCACACGCTATCTGCAACCAATACAACTATCATGGCTTTCAATGCTTGGAGAAGCCACCCGCTGGGCAAGATCCGTCTCAAGTGCCAGATTGCTGATCTCCGAACGGAGGTTTCTTGATATGTAATCGACGCCAACGTGTCCTACAACGTCCTATTAGGACGTCCATGGATATACGAGAACATGATCGTTCCTTCTACCCTTCACCAATGCTTCAAGTACGTCAATAGCGATGGCATCGTGAAGACGCAGTTTGCCGATGTCGATCCTTTCAAGGGTATTGTAGCCTACTATGGAGATTCGATACTTTACCAATCTCAGCCCTCCAAGGATGACGACAACGAAGCTGACGATGAAGCTGAAGTGAGTTCACCCGCTAGTGATGGTCCCCTGATTATCCAAGTCAAAGGACGTACTACTCCAAAGCCTCTCACAATCTGGGTTAAAAAGAAAAATCGTGATAAGGTCAAACCATTGACCATCACTCTCCGCAAAATACCGTGGGTAGAACCTGCTGAAGTCCGTCCTCCCAATCATGAAGAGTTATCCTATATGGCGAACTTGGTCAAGTCTGTGGCTCCTGTTCCTGACAATGATCCCCTCAATGAGTATATCAATACTCAAAATAATGTACCTTCAGTGGATGATGTTATCCCTGAAGAAGAACTTATATACTTTCTACATAAAGGTTTATCTTTAAATTACTCTAATGTCTACCAATTTGTAAACCAGTACATAGATACGATATACGCTCTAGAGCACGGCATAGGACAACATCTCTGCATGCTGGCCACGATGCCTCGTTTGCGGAAAAAAGTCTGGCCAGAAGATATCCACTACTTCATCGTTCCAGCTAGAAAGAAGGATAAAGAATTGATCATCTTCTATCGAATAATTGGTCAAAGAATGTTCGTTCTGGACTCTACTTCTCCCAATCACAACACTGAAGCGGACTATGATTCTGGAAAATGCAACTTTACCGATATAGTTGGCTGGCCAAGAATATCATCCAAAACATGGGATATGATATAAAAAGTGACTGGGCTAAACTACGATTAGGGACGACGATTATCAATACGTCACTTTGCTCCTCCCGACAAACCCAAGAACTATTATCAACAAAATGGTATTGGTTTGGTTACGTCACTCCTCCAACAACTCCTGAAGGATCAGACGTCGAAGCAGATCGTTGTTCTCATTCTTCTGATTCCTGCCTATAGGATTCAGACTCCAGCATTGGAAACATGTTCAAAGCAACTTTGTCCGTCAATATGGTGTCAGTTAACCAAATTACAGACGATGTCCAATCGATCAAGCTTGAACAATGGGCTCAAAAGATGGATACTAGGTGAGAGTTACATTTTGAACATTGTGAACCACCTACTGAAGACGAAGTCGTCCAAGTTAATTTAGGAGATGAATCATCTCTTAAACCAATCTTCATCAGCAAAAGTCTGTCAGGCGAAGAACGACAATCTCTTATACAGCTTATAAGAGAATACATTGACATCTTTGCATGGAGCTATGAAGACATGCGAGGCTTGGACCCTAAAGTTGTTATGCACCGCCTAAATATCTTGTCCAATGCTAAGCCAGTAAAGCAGCAGCAACGACGATTCCGACCAGATATCATGGAGGCCATCGAGAGTTAGGTCAAGAAGCTTATTTTAAGCAGGTTCATTCGCGAAGAACAACATCCTGACTGGGTCGCTAACATTGTACCAATTATGAAAAAGAATGGTAAAGTTCGAGTCTGTATCGATTACTACAATTTAAACTCTGCATGCCCGAAAGATGAGTTCCCTCTACGGATCATCGACGTAATGATCGATAATACTTACTGTTTCGAGTAGATGTCCTTCATGGATGGGTTCTCAGGCTACAACCAGATCAAGATGTTCCCTGACGATGAGAAACACACATCTTTTCGAACACCGTTGGGGGTATACTGCTATAAGGTGCTGCCATTTGGATTAAAAAATGTAGGGGCGATATACCAGCGAGCTATGAACACAATTTTTTACGATCATTTGCACAAAATAGTAGAATGCTACGTAGATGATATCATAGTTAAAAGTCATCTCAAGGGAAACCACCTCCAAGATTTGAGAATGGTGTTCGAACTAATGCATGCACACCAACTCAAGATGAATCCAACCAAGTCTTTTCTGGGAGTCTCCAGCGGCAAGTTTCTTGGTTTTGTTATCACTTCAAAGGGTATACATCTTGACCCGAAGAAAGTGAAAACTATCCTCGATATGCATCCCCCAAGAAATCTCAAAGAGCTACGCGGACTTTAAGGAAGGCTAGCCTACATCAGATGGTTTATTTCAAACCTTTCTGGAAGGTGTCAACCGTTTACTTAGCTCATGAAGAAAGGAGTATCTTTTGTCTGGCTGAACAATGTAAACGCACATTTAACGACATCAAGAAGTATCTCACAAGCCCTCCAGTATTGGTAGCTCCAATAATGGGGAAGCCCTTCTTACTATATATCCGTGCTATGGACCATTCCCTTGGTGCCCTATTAGCTCAGAAGAATGGAGGTAGCCGTGAACAGGCAATCTACTACCTCAGCCGCACGATGGTGGGTGCCGAGCACAGATACACACCTGTGGAAAAAGAATATCTCATACTGGTATTTGCTATCCAGAAGACACGCCACTATGTGTCTGGTCAGACTATCCACATCATATCTAAAGTCAATCCTCTCAGAGTACTCATGACTAAACCGGGCTCTCTTAATTCCCATTTAGCTACATGGGCAATGCTGTTGACTCCATACGTTATGTTGTTCATCCCTCAGAAGGTAGTAAAAGGCCAAGCGTTAGCTGATTTCCTAGCAGCTCATCCGGTGCCAGAATCTTCCAAACTCTATGATGAAATCCCCGATGAAGTAGTGGAATCTAACACCGCAACTGAGAAAATCCCCATTTAGCGAATGTTCTCTGACGGTGCATCAAGAACAAGACCTAAAAGAAATATTATGGCCAGAGTAGGCATCGTGCTTGTGTCACCCGACCATCAGATTATACACCATACATATTCTCTCGTGAAACCTTGTACTAACAATGTAGCCGAATATAATACCCTATTGATCGGCCTTCAACTGGTAACACAACTGGGAGTTGACTATCTAGAAGCTTACGGCGATTGTAAGCTAATAGTTAGTCAGGTCAGAGGGGATTATGAAGTTCGTCACGAAGATCTCATCCCATATCACAAAGCGACAATCGAATTGGCTTCTACTTTAGCTGGATTATTCATCGAGCACGTGACTCGACTACAAAATATAAAAGCAGATGCTTTAGTCAGTCTTGCTGCTTCCTTGACCGTCCCTACCAATATTCAGTATTCGATCACAGTGTCTGGTCGAAAACTATTCTGTGTGAAAGATGTCTTGCATATTCATCACAATTATACAACAGAAACGAACGTCAACATTAAAGACTGGAGATTTTCTTTCATAGACTACGCCATCTATAGAATCCTTCCTAAGGACCCAAAGGAAGCAGTGTCTGTCCAAAAGCGATCCCTCAGATTTTACTATCAAACAACTAACAAAATGCTGTACCGACGCTCTTACAATGGGCTACTGTTATGATGTTTATCAGACACAGAAGCCAAACATGCACTCCGTGAGGCTCATGACAGAGTTTGTGGTGCACATCAACCAGGCCCAAACTTATATGATCGCCTTAGCTGAATGGGTTATTATTGGCCCACGATGATAGGAAATGCTGTTGAATGTGCAAAGAAGTGTAGGGCTTGTCAGTTCTACGTCGGCTTCATTTATCAACCTTCGGAGTTTCTACACCCGACGATAGGCCCATTCAGCCCGCCATTTTCCAGAGGACATCGGTTCATCCTAGCTGTAATCGATTACTTCTCCAAATGGGCAAAAGTTATACCTCTCACCGAAGTGAAGACATTGAACGTGATCAGTTTCATCAAACATCACGTTATCCATCGCTTCGACCTACCTCGCAAGATCATCCATGATAATGGTCCACAATTTGTGAGCCATGTATTCTATCAGTTCTGCGATAAGAATCGAATCCAGAATATAGCCTCTACTACCTACAATCCAGCGGCTAATGGGTTAGCAGAAGCCTTCAATAAGACCATCATTAAACTTCTCAAGAAGTTCGTGTCTTCAAACAAGCGCGATTGGAATGAGAAGCTCGACGAATGTCTCTGGACCTATCGTACAACGGTCCGGACTCCAACAGGCAGTACGCCATTCTCTCTGGTTTATGGGAGCGAAGTAGTTCTTCCCCTAGAAATCCAGATTACCTCTCTTCGAGTAGCCTTAGCCAGTGAGTTGACTGCCAAAGAAAGTTACCGTCTGCGACTACAAACACGAAGCACTAGACGAAAAATGCTTATTAGCTCAGCAGCGTATTGAGCTATACCAAGCACGCCTTTCCAGAGCCTTTAATAAAAAGGTGAAGGAAAGAATCTTCGAAGTTGGTGATATGGTCTTAGCAGTGAGGAGACCAATGGTCATGACGCACAAGACAAAAGAAAAATTCTAGCCTAAATGGGATGGTCCTTTCGTTATAGAAACAGTGTATTCTAACAGTGTATATCGACTAACCAAACCTGATGGTGACTTGCTCATGATGTCGATCAACGACAAGTTCCTGAAGAAATATTATGTGTAACTTTCATGAACAGCGTTCACATATACCCTGTTTTAGTCATATAAATGTATAATGCAATGTTTATGTGATTAAAAAAATCATTTAACTATTAGCCGTATTTCAAGAGTGCGTATATGGATAATAGGTCCTCTAAAAAGATTCCCCAGTAGAATTATTTCTGTTCTAGACTTTGCCCAAACTCGGTCTGACGAAAACAAGTCACGTCCATATTACCTCTAAACTGCTTTCTTATAATTATTTCCCCCGTGTGATGATTAAAAAACATTTTGCCATGTCCATATAACCTCTGAACGAAGCATTCATCAAGGATAATCATGTTTATATTACCTCTGAATTATCCACTCCTACCTAATGTTATATATCATTCCACGTCCATATTACCTCTGGTCAGATATAGAACATCCTCTGCTATTACGTCCATATTACCTCTATTAGCAGCTTCTTTCAACTTATTATCTGTATTCAAAGAACCTTGAATATAAAACGGATAATAAGTCTACATCAAATTCCCCAGTGGAATACCTACCAGAAATATCCTTACTACGTCCATATTACCTCTAGTTCTGATATTTCACAAACTTCATTCATGAATTTCGAAAGCCAAAAAAATTCTTTATTAAAAACATCTATTAAAAGACAGAGAAAAAAAAAGATACAGGAGTCTTGACGGCTATTGAGCCTATTAGAAGAGAAAATCTAAAAGAGACGCAATCAATTGATACTATCCCTTAGAGCCACAATTTTGACTTCGGACATCGCGGTAGCACGGCAGCGCGCCTCTTCTTGACGAGCAGCCTCATCCTAGAAGGGGATCAGATTCACGTGCTCTCCCTCCAACTTCACTAGCTATTCTTTTAAGTGGTCGAAAGTTGTGGCGATCATGGCAGCCTGAACCAAATAGTCCTCTTGTTCAGACGTCGTTGTCCTCAAGCTGGCCTCCAGTTGAGCAATCTCACTTTGGATCCGTACAATATAATTATATTTTTCAATAAGCTGCACAGCTAGCTTATTCTTCGAAGCAGCACGTGCCTCACTTGCAGCGTTGAATTGCTCAATCTGATCAGCCAATTTACTAATCTCTTGAGCGAGGGCATCCCTCCTTGCTTGGAAAGTAGCCACCTCGTCTGCGAGAGCTGCGACTAAGGCCTCGTCTTCTGTACGGAACAGCGATGTCGGGCTCTGTTATTTGGCATCCCGGAATCTGGCCACCTAGCATTCAACAACAACCTTAGAGCATTAGCCCGCTCTTCATAGCCGACGATGCTCTCAAGGACTGCCACCTGGCATTCAACAACAACCTTCACAAGGCCAAAGGTGACGTTTTGGTTCAAGACCCCAGGAAGCTTTACTTTCAAGATAGAATAGAAAGCTTTGACAACTTCATGGGCCATCTCGTCCTCTTCGGTGGAGGTCGTCGTGGAGGAAGCTTGATGAGGTTCTTCCGCTCCAAGAAGAGATGCCTGACAAGAAGCCGAACCTGACAAAAAAAATGTATCAGTAACAAAAAAAAGGTGGAGTGCAAAAGAGTTATAATTTTGTACCTTCGGCATGCTTAGCGCCAACTTGGGCTAAGTCATCGGTCTTGGCTTCAGGGAAACCGAGAGCAGGCCCAGGTTGTTTAAGAAGAACAATATCGAGGCCTCGAGCAGCATCAGGCTGGGTATCTTCCACGGCCCAAGCTAGACTGGAAGAAGATTTAGCAACAGCCACCTCAGTAGGCTGTTTAACCTCTCCTTCTACAGCCGATGCCAGCTTACTAATAGCTCCCTCCGCACCAGCAAATTCAGAGGAACCAGGGACAACCTTTTTTCTTCCCCAATGCCTTGGACTATCTCTATGAGTGGTTCCTTCTCCTTGTCTGCAAGGGAATATACAATGGCAGTCAGCCTCACGAGGAGCACGCAAAATTGAAGTCGAAAATCTCATCCGAAGAGAGGTACAAAGATAACATACCCACGGAAGGGTGAGCCGATTGGACTTGATTCTCGTCTAACTCTTTAATTATGGCCGTAATTTCAGACATCACCCCAAGGAGATATCGAAAGAAGGACCGGCTTTCTGGTCGCCACCATAATTCGGGCATTCACCCTGATCATCCATTAATTCAGCCTCCTTGACTAGGAAAGGCTGAACGTCGTCTGTTGGTCGAGGACAAGGAAGGGACACTGTTGTCATGTCCATTTTCTCCGACGAGGAGGTGCCTATCTCAGCTGCAACTTCAGGGTCCTGTGCAAAGGACAAACATAAGGGTAAGAAAGCTTCTAATGGCTTGACCAAAATGGCTATGGAGTCTAGAAAGGGATCTACCTCCCGAATGGTAATGGCCCGCGACACCGTTCTACTTCTTCCAGTTTGCCGGAAAGACTTTCTCAAGGGAGGTGAGCCAGCACCCACTTCCTTGGATCTCCTTAGGGCAACAGTCTTCTTCTTCCTCTTAAAAGTTGGCTTCTGGGCCAATCAGTTAAATCTTTACTCTTCTGAGGAGGATTGGGAAGGGCAGAATCATCTTTCGTGTCCTCTTTTGGAGGCACTGCCGGCTCCCTAAGGATAGCCCTCGGCCGTAGTGCTGCGGCCGGCTTCACGGTTGGAGCAGCGCTCTCCTTCTTACGGCCCTTCGGCGCCTTTCGGGCTCGTTTTGCAGAAGAGGGGCCGAACCGAGTCCCCAATATCAAGCTCTGTTCACGATCATATCGGGGATGAAAGGTATTGATCTGAAGATAAAACTTGGCGGCAGCATAGCATAGGTGGGTCTCGGGCTTATCCGCGGGCAGAGTGAAGATTGCCCCCGTACATACGGTGTTGTAATATATCCAGGCACACGCCCCATCAATTATGCTGCCTATTGACTCCAAATACGGTCTAGCATTTCCCGAAAGGAGCTGGTTGTAGCCAAACTGTCGTACGAAACAACTCGGCAGGTATGGCTCCAGATAGGCATTGTTCATGTTTTTGAGCACCAGATGCGACGGCCTAATAGACTAAAGTCAGTAAAACACCCCAGCAGTCAAGCTAGTGGTATGAACTCCCTCATCGACTAAGGTATCTCCTGCACTGCCACTGCCGTAAGGAGGGGATATCCTGAAGAACTCGTAGTTCTGCAATAAGGTTAAAGCCCTTCTGCAAACGGGTACACTAGTAATGGCCCAGTCCGCGTCACGAAATCTGCGAAGAAAGGTGTCTCCCGCCAAAGAGTCTGCCATTGGCCCAACGGTCATCAGGGTAGAACAGTGCAGCAGCAGCCACCCTATCAAGAAATGATATGGAAGTTCGGTCCGGGCGAAGTTGGTTCTGCCGTCAGGAGTCACCGCATTTCTAACAAAATCCTGTAGACCCCGTTTAGTGGCACATACCATCTTGGGAAGCAAGGCAAGCCGGTATCCGAATACCAACTTCACAGCCGAAAGTATTATGCTCCGGCTCATCCTCTCAATAGTCCCTGAACCCCCAGGGACTATACAGTCACGGAGCCAGATCATCAAAAAAACTGCTAGCACGACTTTCTCCGACAAAGGATATTCAGCTTGACGGAAGTAGTGGCCGATCGAAAACTTCCCCTTAGGATCATCACTGTCCTCAGCATCCGCTGTATCATAATCTGCCATCCGGACTTCTATCTCGGACTTGGTCGTAGGTTTTAAAATCGAAAAAGAGGCCAGATCCTCTCCTTCTCCTTGAACGAAGACGTAGCCCGTCCAAGCTCTTGTGTGGGGATTGGCCCCCTCGGTCCTTTCTTTCTTGTTGATCCTATGGCAGATGAGGAAGTGGCAGAATAACTCCTTATATACATCCATCATCTCGGAGTTCTCATTCTCCATATCTCGGAGCTCCTCATCACAAGGCACGTTCTCTTCATACGGCTCTGTGCCCCCAAGGAAGCTTCGACACTTCATGTATCTCGTAGAGAGCCAATCCCGTATCCCCGCCCGAAGTAAAGAAAGTACAAGTGTGAAGGTTGTATAACTCCACCAAGGAGACAAACATTGGCCAGTTAACCTTTACGCCATATTGGGTGGCCCTAATAGCATAAAAAGGCTAGCAGTCTTCACGGTGGCTTTATACGTGGAAAGCACCCAGTCAGTGAGGTTGCCCCAGAATGAAACTGGATACCTCCAGCCTTCCATCCACATCTTCTCCACGGGATACGACACGTCCTCCGATATCATCAGATTGCAAAGCGTGTCGACAACATAAGGGTGGAGGTCAGTCGGGATGTCGTTTATTACGGCACCAGGTTGCAGCCCCCTCGTAGAGTAAGATGTAGAGCCCCTGACACACTTGAAAGTGTCCTTCTTCTGATCTTCCAAGTCGAACTGTATTCTTTCGGAGATGACCCCGGGAGCTCAAGGGTTAGCTCCTATTTCATCTGTCACTACGCGGCTAAGACAGTGAACGCAGACAAAGGATACTGATGCTCCATCAATGGTAGCCATATCCGCTGATTGTTCAGCCTGACCACCAGTAGGATTCTCAAGCGTATTGTCTCGCCATTTTTGAACCCCACACTGTCACTGAATATGAAGTACGGCTTCTTGAAACGATGTACCCCTCCGAGTAAGAGCTTCTCGTCATTAATCATCTGCTTCAGGAAGGTCTTGTCCTGTTCAAGTATGGCGATCGTCTGTTCCGTAGGCTGGTTATGACTGATCTTGTCCTGAACCTTTCTGACCATATTGGTTATGTGGCTTGTGCCGAGGACTATGCAAGCAGATCCGAAAGGGATTCCACCAAGTTTTGGGACAAACATGTCAACTGCAAGGACAGAAAAGAAAGTCAGACTCATAATCTGCAGAAAAAACTAAGTGCTGGAGGAATCCTATGCATCCAAAGGGCTATGCGCCCAAAGGGTTATGCGCCCAAACAGCATATGGGCGCATAAACATACTAACAGCATGTGGGCACATAACATACAACAGTATATGGGCGCATGACATGCATCAGCATACTGGCGCATAACACACCACAGTATGGGCGCATATGAATGCTCATAGAAATATGTTGCCTTGGACACATGCGCCCAGGCAGAGGAAAAGTTTGAGCATCGCAAATTAGTGCTTAAGACTTTGTTTTGAGGCGTAGCCTCACCCAGGATCGGGTCTTGGACTAGCGAGGATGCTGTCGCAGGAGGAAAGCCACTCAGTGCATCCCCCTTGCCCTTCACAGATCTATTGGCGTCCTTGGGAGACATGGTTCGTGCAAAGAAGAGATGAAAAGTCTTTTGAAAGTTTTGAAGGAAAGAGAGTAATGAATCTTCTCTCTCTTCAAGGCCTATTTATAGGCATGGGCCAAATACTATGCGCCTACTACTCCTATGCGTCTATGCGCTTACTGTATACTATGTGCCCACTACAGCTTATGTGCTCACATGAAGACCTAGTCTCTTGCACATTATGCGACTACCACTTGCTGACATGGACAACGCATGAAGGATGGAACTCTTCAAATTCCACTCCGATGAATCTGTCAGTTCAAATTTTCGAGGAAGATTTCGACAACCATCTCTCTAACAGTCTGGCCAAACTCTACTAACATATCAATATCTGTGAGAACAATATAGTTAGATATTGTGATGCAAATCCTTCATCAATATATATTGTGACAACCACGTTCATCAATATCTGTTAGATGCAAATCCTTCTAGGATATTTTCCTAGGTATCCCAGTAGGCATGTGCATATAGTATATTGATGTATGATACATAAGGTATACAAAAAGTATAGGTTATGTTAGGTGATTGGGCATACATAGGATATGGGTACATGTACATGGTATAGGTAAGATATATTGATACATGTATAAATAGGGTGATATGTCAGTATGGGATATGTATAGATAGATAATTGGGATACATGAGCGAGGTATCCCATTAGTGTGTCATGTATGTTATGGTTCATAGGTATGGTACATGAGCATGGGTATGAGACATATGTTGTTATAAGAGGTAAAGGTAATGCCATAGATATGTACATATGCATAGGGTATGCATTGGTATATGTTAGGGTATATATCGGGTAATGGTAGGGGTTTAAGCATAGAGATATATGAGTCTCTTTATATATTATAAGGTAGATACACACGGGTATTACCTAGTATTGTCTAATATTGGCTAGAATACCTTGGTATGTCAAGGTATAAACCTAGAAACCTAGGTTTTACCAGATTTGACCAAGTTGACTAGTTTGCCTATAAAAGTCAACCCTTGAGTCAAATTGATCTAGTTTGACCACGGGGACATAGTATTTACCTAGTTTGACTTCTATGACCTAAATTTGACCTAGAAATCATGTTTCATCTTAGATATCCATATTTGACATACTGAAACATCAGTTAACATTAATATTTCATCTTTAGGTCTATGTGACACCACTTTGGACCTCGATCCACATTTGTTGCTCAGGACCACAAGCGAGTACATTCTCTGATAGTTTTCATTATTTGATATTTTCTATGATGCATGAATGTTTATATTAGTATTTTATTTGATTCCTGAAATAATGGATACACGGATAGGTACTGCATGGATTCATTATCTCGAGATACGTAGTTTTAGGCCTATTTACTTTTCTGGACTAATGAATTACTGGACTAATGTATTTTCTGGCCTAATGATCTACTCTGGACTATTGAGATTCTTTGTGTTGGGACCTGGATCCATGAGTAATAGTTGGGAGGAGAAATACCTAAAAAACATGGGAACATACCCTTTCTATCATATCGTCTCACTGGAATAATAGCAGCCACACACAACATGTGTGGTTTGCCGGATATTATCCCCTAACCGTTCACATGTCAACTTGATATTTCAAAACACTAGTTTAGATATAGCTGTTTTGGACTATTCTATACTTGCTGGTTGTATATTTGCATGGTAGGTTTTCTAGTTATCACACATATGTCTGTCTTTACATACTTACATGTTCTCCCTATTATATTTATTGTTCCTTATTTATCTGTTTCTTCTATTTCGTACCTTGTCCCTTATAAATTGTTCATCAAGTGTTACATTATTATTTACTGTTTCATAACACATGTCAATTAATTAGAACTACTATTGGGTTGTACTTCACTCTATCCTGACTAGATGTATTTTTCTGATGGCTTAGAGGACTGTCGTCCTACATATTACAGATCGGGAGTATACGAGGGATACACCCAGGGGCCTCAGGAGGATCCTATCCAGTAGAGGGTGTCCTAGTAGTGGCATAGAGCTTAGCATTTCATATTGTATTGGATTGTTCCAAATATGAGAGTGAGTTATATTATTTTAGGAACTTATACATGTTGTTATTATAGACTGTTAGACTTGGATTCTATTGTAGTTATTCTCGACTTGTGATTTGTGATTTCTTTCCTTTATTATTATCATGCCAATCATCTACTGTAGACACACACAAAAAATGCTGTCTTTTTTTATTGGCATAAGGTACCACAAATCGAGTACGCCTGAGAGATCCTACGCTGAGGATCCCCGAGTACAAAAAGAATTATGGGGAATAGGACGATGGAGATCGAGTGGCAGTTGCTCTTTTACTCCGTTGACACTCCGGTTACAAAAGTGGGAGAAAACCTAGGAAAATTGCTAACTCTTATCTCACTGGCAAGAAGGACAGCAATTTGGCTCTTGAAATATTCTTCGTTCTGTCCTTTGAAGAGGTATGAGACCCCTTTTATAGTCATTTTCGTGTTGGAATGATGTTATACGCCCATATGAGAAAATATACTAATTTTTATGTGGGCACATAGTCCTACTTTTGGTGCATAGAGTGTAGGCGCATGCAGACCGTGTGATCATGGATTGATCGTAGGGTTGACGTGGCCGCATGCTTCGGTGCGCGACTGCTCGTAGAGACTGATGTAGCCGTATGCTTCAGTGTACGATTGATCATGGGTATTGACCGAGTCGGGGGGCTGTCCTGACTTAGGCGCATAGCCTGAAACAGGGCTATGCGCCCCCTTCTGGAGGAGTCCATAGTGGGCGTATAGGGGATGTATGCCATCAACATGGGTGCATAGCTTGCTTTGGTGACTTGGGCGCATGTGGGTTGTCCTAGCTTGGACGCATATGTCTCCCTGGCTTGGGCGCATATTACTTCTTGGCTTGGGCGCATACGACCCCCTGGCTTGGGTGCATAGTTGTCAAGAATGCTAAAATTTTTATCTACTAACATATCAATATCTTACCAGTTGGCACTTGCTGCAGTAGAGAAGGTGGCTACCGCTCAGCCTCAAGGTGCTCCAGCCCAGCAGCATCAGACGAGGCTGGGTACTATCATAGACATCAAGAGGATGTCTCCGCGAAAGTTCAAGAGTACCGAGGGGATCCTCTATGCTAGAGATTTGTATCTACTAATATATCAATATCTTAATGGATTTGCATCTACTAACATATCAATATCTTACCACGTTCATCAATATATAGGTTATATGTTAGATATTATTTAAGATATTATGTTAGTACATTAGATAGTTAGTTAATTAGATATTTGAGGGGTATCTTGGTATCTCATGATACCAAGTTAGTATCTTAAGGTAAATATGAATTACCTTTACCTTCAATGTAAATGATTAGTTTACCTTGTGACCAAGGTATGGTATCAAGGTACCAAGGTAAGGTATCAAGATATCAAGGTAAGGTTAGGTTTACCCAAGTTTAGGTATTTAATTCCAACCAAGGTAATGGTATTGGGATACTGATATGACCAAGGTTGATATGTTATCCTAGTGTTAGTGGGTTAGTG
Organism: Iris pallida; assembly: GCA_029216955.1. Taxonomy (NCBI): domain Eukaryota; kingdom Viridiplantae; phylum Streptophyta; class Magnoliopsida; order Asparagales; family Iridaceae; genus Iris; species Iris pallida. The sequence goes on along the minus strand of JANAVB010026199.1, from coordinate 29,129,382 downwards.
TCTAAGTGTTTGAGTTTGAATATGTGATGTTAGATTGTGGAAGGGTTATATATATAGGTATATATATTTTTGGGTTATATAGTATCTATATATATTATGAGAGTATATAGATATAGGTTATGGTTCATGGTGAGAATATGTATATACTTGATATATAATATCTATATATGTGTTAGGGTGGTATTATATGGGTAAGGATATATGTGGTATGTATATATATATATTAATATATCCTAAGTATCATAGATGTTGACCATTAATCTAAGTTTGACCAAAACCTTAGAAACTTAACCTTGACTCCTAGTTTGACCCAAGGTGGACCAGAGTTGACTTAAAGTTGACCAAGAGTTATCTTTGACCTAGATTGTCTTAGAAACATGTAGATTGCATTGTTAATTTCTATCATTTTAAAATGAACTCTTTATAACATGTGTAGCTCTAATTAGGACTCTGTGACATCAGTTCGGACATCTATTCATATCAGTCATTCAGGGTATCAGACGAGTACATTCTCTAATAGTTCTTTCATTTACTTGGTGATTACTATATTTCAGTTCTAGTTAGTTCTATTTGATGTCTACTATGATTCTTGGCACGATGGTTCACGGACTGGTATTTTTATTGGAACTTCAGTCATGAGATGTCACCCTAATCATCGCGATGGTATCGGATACTATTCTTGTCGATATTGGATAACATTGGATATTATTGGTATCGAATACTTTTCTCGTTGGTATTGGATAACATTGGATATATATTGGTTAACATTGTCTAGTAATGTGTCATGGGTGGATCCATCGTATCAGTCGGGGCAGGGGTAATACTAGTTAGATATGTGATCAAGAACTATCGGCTAATAGTGTAAATCATCGACTATTAGCTAAGTATACATTGCACGTATGTTTGAGCTAGCTTTCCTTAGTGTAAATCATTGAATATCCCAGGCCGATCACATATCCAACTAGTATTCCAAAACACATTATCTATTATAGCTTTATACATTCAGTTCACCATTACATTGTTCTATCTTGATATAGTAGTTCTTTTCCATTATTTGTTCTCACAGATTTTTGTCTATCTTACCACGTTCATCAACATACATCAATATAACTGTCTATAACTGTTTTATAGTCCTTGTCATTTACTTGGAATTTCTATATGAGATGTGCTTGTTCCAATCCTGACTGGATACTGTTAAAAATATTACAGATGATATAGATGACTGTCCTACCTTCTATGAGGCTTATGAGGGTAGTACACAACAGCTAGAGAAGGACCTAGCCTAGTAGAGTGTGCTTAGTTATAGCTTAGTACTTTATAGCTTTCAGTTTGTATCGGATTATTCCCAATGTTAGTTGAGACTTATTTATATTCAGGACTTGTATTTATTTGTGTTGGACATCTATTTTGTGTGGTGTAATAACTCTATTTATTCAGTTTCTTCCTTTTATCTAATTGCATATCGTGGTCTATCTTCCTTAAACTTGTGATTGAGATTATATAGTTGAGATGTCATATTATACCTCCGTACGGAGATGACAGGTTATATGATTCATATAGTTAGTTGATAGAAATTGTAGACGACCTATACAGCGTTCTACCGCCGATACTGCGGCGTAGGCTGGATGTACCCACGTTCTCGTACCCCTAAATAGGGTGCGAGTCGTGACATCGTGTGTAGCTCACCAACAAAATAGGTACACCTTCAATCTTTTCCTACAGACATCCCAGGAATGGCTATGTTTCTTTCAGTAGTTGCAAAGAAAAGCCCGATCTCCCTGCCTTTGGGGCTGCTGTTGAACCGGAGCTTCAGTTCGCTGATGGTACTCCTACTGGGACTGATGAACTACCTTCTGAATATGGTAACAGTTAGCCGGTCCCTCACTGGTACCAACACCCATAGCATCACTGCTCCTCTTGGGCCTGAGGTCGAAGTCCTCCTCCACGATCTGGGCATCCATAAGAATGTCCTCAAAGGTCGTTGTACGATGCCCAGATGTGCACGATCTGACTTCATGGTTTAGGCCCCTCTTGAACTTTCGAGCCTGATCCCTTGGCTCCTAAACAATGCTCTTCATGAATCGGCTCAAACGGAAGAACTCGGCAGCATACTCATCGACTGACATTTCCCCTAAACCAATCCTAAAAATTGGCTACCTAAAGCATATAAAGACACATCACGAAATAACTTCTCCTTGAAGAGTTTCTTGAAGGCATTCCAAGTCTGTCCGTCATGGCGAGCATAGGCTCAGTCCGATACCAAGTGAGTGCGATATTGAATAACTGACTTGCGGCCGCCTCTGCCTACAAGCTCTTCGATATACATGCTAGTAGTAAGATCCGTTCTGTCCTCTAGCCAGTCTCTAGCATAGAGTATCCCCTCGGTACTCTTGAACTTTCGCGGAGACATCCTCTTGATGTCTATGATAGTACCCAGCCTCGTCGGATGCTGCTGGGCTGGAGCACCTTAAGGCTGAGCGGTAGCCACCTTCTCTACAGCAGTAAGTGCCAACTTGTGGGCGCTCTCGATGCTCTAGTGCATCACCTCAGCTTACCTCTGTTGTGCCTCAGCTTGTGCCCTCTGTGCCTCCATCATCTGCTGGAACAATGCAAACATCCGTGCTGTATCAGTCGGTAGCGGAGGTGGCAGAGGATTCACCTCTGGCTCCACAGGAACCGTCCTTTGAATAGGTGAAGGAGCGCCCCCAAATGCAGCTGATACTCCCACATGGACGGAAGAAACAATAGGAGCTATTCCTACAGCTGCATCTCCCGCAGTTGGAGCAGGAGGTCATGAAGTAGCAGACGTTTTCGAAGCTATTGTGGGTCCCATGGATCCAGAGCGATGTGATCTAGTCTTCGACATCCCAGAGATAGATCAAACCGAGAAAATCAATACGGCACTGATAAGACATTATTAAGGAAGGACATCAACTAAGAAAGATAGTAATCAAACAAGATGGAATAGAAGTTAGCAATTTCAATCTCTAATAGTCTAACATGTCCTATGATAAATGCAAACAATCAAACATTTAAGGATATTAGAGGTGATAAGCCTAGAACCAATCTAGAATATAATCTGATAATCATATTGTTGCGCCCGAAAATCATGTTATCCAGAATCTTCGTCTCGCAGTTAACATAGCTGCGATAACCCTGGGTCCCACATTCATGATATATAGATCTAAAACTATGTTGTTCGGAATAACTGCATTGCCAGCTAGTATTGCTGCAAGAAATCTCAAATTTTATAACTAAGATTCGTATATCCATAAACATGTGATCAAAATTTTTGCCTCACCAGCTAAAATGGTCGCGGTAAACTCTAGACTCCACAATTATGACGGACGGCTACAGACCCACTGCCTCGCCTTGTATGTACGACTAGAATATACCTTTTATACAGTCCATAAACTCATTTTGATACAATCAAAGTCAACAATTGAATACCAAGGATCAATTACAATAACAAACAAGGAAAAGTAGATGGAAACAAGTGGAATTGAATTTTGGGATAGAGTTTATAATGAGATTCTCAGGGGTCATCCCAGGAATCTCTCAAGAAGTTCTAATTGTGATTGAGTACTCTCTTACCCTAATATTCGATCTCCTATATCCTATCGCAAGCTCGCAGCAGTACAACTAAGTCGTTGCACTACCACAACATCGCTCCATTGCGAAGTTGGACCTGCATGGGCCACCACAAAAATATGTCACGACCCGCACCCACTTTAGGGGCACGAGCACGTGGGTACGTCCAGCCTACGCCACAGTTTCAATGGTAGGACGCTGTATAGTTCAACAATACTATCTACCCCTCTCACACAATATATATAAAACCTGTCAATGCCTTACTCCGAACGGAGGAAAGAAAATAATAATGAAATGATACTCAATCACAATAAACTATAAGGTAGATGATTGGCACAATAATGATAAAGGATGGAAATCACAAATTCAAGTCGAGAATAACTACAATAGAATCCAACTCTAACAGTCTACAATAACAACAACATGTATAAGTTTCCAAAATAATATAACTCAATCTCATATTTGGAATAGTCCAATACAATATGAAATGTTAAGCTCTATGCCACTACTATGGCACCCTCTATTGGACAAGATCCTCCTGAATCCCTTGGGTGTATCCCTCGTATACTCCCGGTCCATAATATGTAGGACGATAGTCCTCTAAGCCATCTGAAAAATATATCCAGTCAGGATGGAGCAAAGTACAACCCAATAGCAGTTCCAATTAATTGACAAGTGCTATGAAACAATAAATAATAATGTAACACTTGATGAGAAATTTATAAGGGACAAGGTACAAAATAGAAAAAAATGATAAATAAGGAACAATAAATGTAATAAGGAGAACATGTAAGTATGTGAAGACAAACATATGTGTGATAATTAGAAAACCTGTCATGCAAATATACAACCAACAAGTATAAAATAATCCAAAAAAAAGTTATATCTAAACTAGTGTATTAAAATACCAAGTTGACATGTGAACGGTTAGGGGGTAATATTTGCCAAACCACATGTGTCGTGTGTGGCTGCTATTATTCCAGTAAGACCATGTAATAGAAATTAAGGGTATATTCACACGTCTCCTATGTACTTCCCCGCCCGATTAGTACTGTGAGCCCAATGAATTTTGGGGCTCCTTTTAAAATTTTCAAATAAATTATTTTTCATAAATAATTTTATTATAATTAGTTTTGATCATTAAATGTACCTTATCGTGACTTTGATTTTTGGAGTGCCAGAGATGTCAATCTCTCGGAACTTCCTTCTTGAGTTTTGTAGTAGACAAGATTATCTTCATTTTGGTATATCATGTCCCACTCTGACTTATTTCCTTGTATTCTATTTATATCGCGCATGCTATTATTTCATCAATGATCATAAAATGACTTAAATTGTAGTTATGATCGCTCCAAGCTCAAACCTGACCTGTCATGACCTGCACCCGCTTGTCGGATACGAGACATGTCCAAGCCAGTCTATGCCGCAGAGTCGACGGTAGAACGTTGTCAAGCCCGCAAGAAATAAATGCTCACAATAAACATTATTGCTCATTCATATTTCTAAATTTGATTACAACATTTATAATATTTATAATTAAAGAAAATACAAAGTTCTCACAATTAATGAAAATGATACAACTGCTATCTATTTCTAGGTTTTTATCTGCAAGTACACCCGTATCTTCCAAAGCTAAGTGAAGCCACAGCTAACCTGAAAATTATTGGTTTTCAGTCAGGAATGGAACGAGTACAATCTCACAACAGAATCAATAAATGACAAAATCCATAAATCTGTAATAATACTGAGATACATGATAAGGGATAAATAGTGAATCATGGTAGAAATCATGCGAGTAAAAGCAAGGAGACATGGTATACAAGACAAACAATGACAAGAAAATGTAATGCAGCAAGACTATATCAAACAAGTGATTTGAAATACACTTTCGACATGTAAACGGCTAAGGGATAAATTCGGTACCCCGCACGTGAGTTGTGCGACTGCTATCACGCAAGAATAGACATTTTAGGGATATTTCTGGATAGGTTTACATGTCTACTAATGTACTTTTTCGCCCGCCTAGTACCCATGGATTCAGACAGGTCACGAACATGAAAATATATTGGTCACGAACAAGATGCAAGAATCCATAACTACTATTTCGTGTGACAAGCGTGTCAAGAATTAACATGATATCAATATAAAACAGTAATAAATAACAGAAGTATAGAGATAATCAAATACGAAAACTATCAGAGATGTACTCGCCTGAGGTCCTGTGCTGGTGAAACCGACGATACTATACCACTCAATGAGCCACAATCAGTCAACACATGCAGAAGTCTCCGGATGCTAATATAAACATCACCAATGTTTTTAGAATAGTCAAATTAGCTAGAATTATCTATCCTTAAGTCCAATTCTGCACACAGGAGCAAAACGGTAATTTTGGGTCAAAATGGTATCCGCCATTGGACTCGCTTTGCACCGAAAAGCGTGCCAAAGTCAACGGTCTCTAAAGTCGTCAAAGTATATATCAATAGGTCTGGTTTTTCGATATGAATCCAACTGTATGTCCACAGTTTGATTCCGGCGGGTCGTGCACAAAATCGCCTACTGAATCGGATCGTGGGGCCCGCAAAATAGCGATCCAATAAACTGTCTCAGAATTGGACCAAACTTAGCATACAGGACCAGAAAAATGATATGGTTCTGTTGGCGTAAGTTTCGTCTCGATGTGATGAACGTGCACAAAGTAATTGAAAATTTTCCACAGAGGCCGATACGGTGAATTTCGACGGATACGCATCAAATTTGTCGTACACACACAACCAATTTGAATTTCGTCAAAGCCCACACGACCACGAAGTCGATACGCATCTTTCGATGCTTTTAATTCGCAGCCACGTCACCCGGATTAGTGGGACGCACGTCTTATCGAAGGAATTTCTAGTTTTTAAAACAAGTTTTTCTCAATATTGGGAAATCGATTTCTCGGCGCACAATTATCAAAATTAATTTATGTAAAAAGGGTTCTCTAGTATTATATGTTGTCTAGGACTGCCTTCAAATAGATTTTGAAATAATGCATGATTTGGATGATAATTAAATGCAATGTAGGCTAGTTCGACTGTTGTCAGTCCCGTTTTTGGGACAGGTTTTCATCGAACTTGGGTTCAATTTTTCGGATAATATAGATTACCTGAAATCAGACTAATTGATAGGAATCGGAGGTGTACATATCCAGATCTTACCTGAAGAAATAGTTCAAAAAATGATCGAGCAACGAGAGTGCACTTCGATCACGAAGTTGGGGTCGGCCCGGGGCTGTCACTGCCGTTGTACCTCGGTCCTGTTTGCACGCGCGATTTGGCCGGCCTGTGACCGACCGACGGTGGCCCGCAGCGGCGTGCGCGATCGTCAGAGTGGCCGCCCAGGCTAGGGTATGTACGGGGGTTAGGGTTCAGATGAGAACTCCCCCCTCTAGTCTCGATACCTATGTATACCGAGTTTCCTTCGGGTTCGGGTTGGGGCTTCTGTCGGGTCTGAGAAGTTGGGGTGCTCGGGTATGGGCTTGGGAGTTGCTGGGTTTTCTGCTCTTGTGGGGTTTCGGCCTGGCTTTGGTTTGGCTGGGATTTATTTCTTTTTCTTTCTTTTTTATTGACATATGTATATATCTACATATGCATATATATATATATATATATATATATATATATATATATATATATATATATATAGGTGTATATGGGCATGTATATATAAATATTATATATATACGTGGGATGAACCTACAGACCGCGAGTGGGATGAATTTGTAAAGATTCGCACCTCAGATCAATTTAAGGTAAATTTGAAAGCTAACTATTTTTTAATCATGTGCATTGTATAAGTGTTGTAAGCCTTGTCTTAAATTATTTTGTGTAGGAATTAAGTCAAACGAAGCAGGCTGCAAGGGCAAAACAAACAATGCCTTATACTCTGAGCCGTAAAGGTTATGCAAGATATGAGCATGATTGGGTATAAATTCTACTTGTTTTAAATTTATGTATATTTAAAATTATCTTGCATGCAATAAACTTGATCTATTTTAATCATTTTGTCATTCGATTTTCGTTAGAAAATTGAAAATGTGGGCAAATCTATATCGAGGGTAGACCTTTGGATCGAAGGACATAAGAAAAGGAAGGGAGAAAATAGGGGAAAACCGATCAACGATGCTGCAGAGAAGGCAATTGTATGTAATTAAAACTTATTTATTTCAAATTCATTATTATCTTGTATTTTTTAATAATTTTTTCAATATGCTAATACCATTTATTTTCTAGTCAGAAATGGAAAAATATAAAGAGCTTCCAGATAGCTCGACCTCCATAAATGAGGATCCAGTGAGTAAATATTTTGGTCCAGAAAGCTCAGGTTCTGTTAGAGGTCTTGGATTTGGAGTTACCCCATCTAAGATAGAGGCCCAATTACAAAATAAAACATGGATGCAATCTGTTATGAATGAGTTAAATGAGGTTCGCAAAACTCAAGATCTTACACAAAAAATTCTAAGAGTGCTTAGGCCTGACATGGTAAGTTGTGATAATTTTATCTTCAACTCTAGTGTTTTTCTAAAAACTATGCAATCTTAAGTAAACTCAAATTATGAAATCGGTTTACAGTTTTCCGGAGAGCCTAGTACTGGAGAAGCGTTGACACCTCCCTCAACTCGACAGGTATATTTTGTGGTAATGCTATTTGTATTTAACACTGAAATATTAAATTTACTTTTAGTTTCTTGTTTCATTATAGTCCCGTCAAGAGAGTGTGAATGCTAGTGCTACTACAAACCTTATGGGCGCTAAGTGCAACCTGTTAAATTGGACTGCCACAGGGCAGGTGGTGGCAAAGGCGGAAATTGCTTCCACGGATTCTACTTCAATGGTACATCATGTTATACTTGGGCCAGATTGCTACAAAGTTTGGGTTAAGGAAGTTTTAGTTCCAGATGTTACTTTGTTCCGAGCCTCAAGAGAATTTTTTACCCTTGATGACACTATAGGAAGTACAATTGCTTGGCCACACAAATATATTAGTTTCGAAGAGATTCAGGTAATTAAATTATTAATTTTTAAGTTTAACTTGAGTCTATTCTATAATCTTTATAAAGCAGGCTGTTGAATAATACATGCTTTCATATTGAGTATATGTACATCTGTGGTAATGAGTCAATCTTTCTTGCTTATTGTTTCAGGTGAGTACCAATAGGTTGCTAAGTTCTTGACCGATAAAACTTTTTTCTGTGGTAATGTCGAAAATACGACTGAAGTTGTTTTAGGTACGACAAAATTTTCATCCTCCTTATTTTGATATACAATTTGAACTGTTACATATATATTGGTTATTAACTTTTTCACTATATACTACTACTCTATTACATACACTGGGATCAATGATTCCAGAGACTTCCTGCATTTGATATATTCCAAGCATTGTATGCCTGAAATGCCACTTGAGAAACCTGGAGTGTCTGAAATGATGAGCAATTGTATGCCTGAAATGCATTCGCTGAGACCAAATGCATTCACTTGAGAAACCTGGAGTGTCTAAAATGATGAGCAATTCTATTACATATACTGGGACCAAATGCATTCGCTGAGCAATTATATGCCTGAAATGCCACTTGAGCAATTGTATGCCTGAAATGACCAAATTTTTATTAAACATTCCTTGCTAGTATCCAAGCATTGTATGCCTGAAATGACCAAATGCATTCCTTGCTAGTATCCAAGCATTCCTTCCTGCATTTGATATATTCCTTGCTAGTAACCAAGCATTGTATGCCTGAAATAATGAACAATTCTATTACATACACTGGGACCAAATGCATTCCTTTCTGCATAATGATGAGCAATTCTATTACATACACTGGAACCAAATGCATTCCTTCCTGCATAATGATGAGCAATTCTATTACATACACTGGGACCAAATGCATTCCTTGCTAGTATCCAAGCATTGTATGCCTGAAATATGACCAAATGCATTAACTTCCTGCATTTGATATATTCCACTGCATTCATACAAATTACATTGAAGTACCCTACACCCATCCATATATACAAAATCAACTGCATTTGATATATTCCAGAGCATCTCCTCCAGACATTCCACGTGCACCTGGAACTCAAACCTTTACTGCAATCACACCTTCCCCATACAAAATCAGGTCACAAATGATCTTGCAGAAATGTACATACTATTATTACTTGCTGCGGTCACATGGTTCATCAAATGATGCATCTCACCAAAAAAAAAGAGAACCACACCACATGAATCACATGACACCACCAACTTTCAAGAAGAGAGCATTTTCCATACATGAATAGAAGAATACAACAAACAACAGGGGCTCAAGGCATAAAGGATCCTTTGCTCCATGACCCCATACCAGAGATCACATGGTGAAGAAGTGAACAACACAAGATATCTGCATTATTCATCTCGATCTGAATGATTTTTCGATCTTATTTTTGATCAACAATCGCATGTTGTGTGATTTGGTTTGTGTAAATTGTAGTCTTTCGTAAATAAGTTTTAGGTTAGGTTTCCGCTGGAACTAGGAAGAATTGGACACTCCAAAAATGATTTCCGTGTCCATATTAGAAACTTGGGCCGTGTCTGCGTTATGGTGTCCATTCTGTGTCGTGTTTGTACCCATGCGACATAGTTCTGGAAACAGATGCTGCTTGTATATTAAGTCCATTGTTCCTGACTTATGAAACTGAAGTGATTGCATTTCCCCCTATCATCTACCTTTTAATTTGCCATGATCGGTGGACTTTTGTAAAAGGACCTTTGCAACATCCATCCAGAAGAGTTTTGCTAGTTCAGAGTTTACTCGAGGAAGTTTCTTGAAAAATGGTAAGTATTTTGGGCCAAAGTTATATTAAGCGGTTTTTGGTTTTCATTATGCGCTAGGTCCTTAGCTGGTTACGGGTTAATCGATGATTATTTGCAATTATGTGGCCACTTTAATTTTTAGAATAAACGGACGGTCTGGACACCTGATTAACAGAATTAAGCATCTTATTTCTGGTGGTTAAAGCGGCGGTTAATATTTAAAACACTGTTTTGAACAACGTATGAAGAATGTCAAATTTTATGCTTGAAGTGGTTTTTCGGTTAATATTTTACATGTACTTATTATTTTTTCCCCTCTTTGTTATGTTCTCTGGTAAGCAAGCAGTGGTCTTCTTATAATTATGTACTTTCATCTTAACAGTTTTATGTAATGAACTACATTAGTATTAATTTTTCTCCAATCATGTCAGGCTACTAAACTTGGTTGTTTGCATTTCATGTCATATAAATTAAGTTTACATCAAACTTCCCACGCACAAAATATTTATTCATATTGGGGTTGGTACCTGTAATCTCCTTTTTTTTCATGTTCTATATGAGTGTGGTTATAGATTTATTATGAATCATAGGTGCAACTACATGATATCTGCTCTTTCATATGCATTATTTGATATGAAAGCCTAAATATTAATTCTCATTTTTTTTTGTACAGATTGATCGATGCGTTCGGATTAGGTTCAAGTTTGATGCTGGAAAGAGTCGGATGCTAACTCTACAAGGAATCATATCTATTATGTAATAGACTTTGTTATGTAATAGACTTGTTTGTGAAGGGAGAACATTACTTTTATTTAGACTTTGTATGAATTTGAGATATTTTAATTTATATATTGTTGTTGGCACATTAAAGTTTTATTATTTGTGAAATTGCTTTTGGTTAATTATATGAAATAAATATACAAATAAAATCAATTTATATACATGTCGTTGAAGTGAGTTAGATGACACATATAAGGTGTCGTGATATCAATGATATTTATGATTTGCATGTTTAGACTACACATAAAATGTGTTGTGAAAAATATCTATAACATTAAGATGACACAAGTAGACTGTCGTGAAATACTCATTAAACGACATTCAAAAATTATTGTTAAGAAAGTGTTACATGACATTTTTTTCGTGTTGTTAAAGTCAAAAAAAATTATGACGACACTTATAAGTTGTCATTGAATCACATTAAGACGGCACTAGTATGATGCCCTGAAATAAGCATTACACGACATCTAGAAAGTGTCATCATAAATTTGATACATGACACTTCTGATGTGTCGTGGAAAGTAAAAGAACTTTCTATGACACCCCCTCTAGACCGCACTTAAAAAGTGCCATGAAAAGTAATTAACGACACTTTTCGAGTGTCGTTAAAACACTTTTTTGTTGTAGTGTAAGCCTCTATCTAAAATATTCTATTTTTACAAACTAAAGTATCTTAGTGTAAAACGATTTTAGAATATTTTTTGACTAATAAAGAGGTAGTTACACATTATGATTTTAATTATATATGTAATGAAGATATTTTGTTAAAAGTATACATAGTTTTAAGTATTATAAATATTTTCAAATTAGTACGAGTATGTTCTTCACGATTTCTACTCAATTTCCTCGATTATCACCAACCTTGACTAAATCGTATTTTCCATATTTCTTCGAAAATCTGGGCCTCACATATCGACCATGGCTGTTGAACGAACAAGACTTGTCAGATTTTTGCACCACACCAGGCGACACACCAGGCAAGACACCTTGCCTTTACTGTTTAATTTATTGCTCAATATCATGCATGCTTTTTCTTTATGTTGTTCTTTCAAAATTTTATATATATATGCAAATTATTATATTTTATGCAATTGGCTTAGAGTTAAGGGACCACCGTATGTTTAGTGCACCTCATAAACTGTCACGATGTGCCACGGGTTGTGTGTGAGTTGTTACTCGCATATAGATACGGACTTGCGTACCGACTGTACATCGGTGCGTACAGGTCGTGCATTAGGATATAACTGTCACTAGATTATGTAGAAGACTTGGCAGTTATTAAAGATTAAACAGTGTCATGGAGTCGACACATGTATAGTATCATGGGGAGGGGGAAGACAGTTATTAGCGTAGGGGCTACATGTTCAGTACACACATAGATTTGGGCCGATAGTGTCTCGTATGAGCGCTACTTACTGACCCGGGGCCGATAGTTCTCGTATGAGAGCTACTTTCTGCCCATGGTCGATAGTGTCTTTTATGAGCGCTACCTACTACCACTCTCTCTCCATCTATGCTGAACACCTAAGCTCTACGTAGAACGTTGTCTTCTCAAAGTATATATCACATAGAATGGTTAGGAACCTTTACGCATGTACATTTTCTATTGAGCTCTTACTATTCAGTTTATTGGCATAATATTATGTGTCTTATTACGTCCCTCTGAGGACCTGATTTTTCTCCAGGTGTGTGTTCATGTTTTCTGCAGGTGTTCTAGCCAAGGTCGTGATCTTCTCCATTTCTCGAAGATAATTGCTCTTGGTTTGTTTTATCATTTTGTCGATCGCTTTCTTGTACATTTATATCATTGAGATAGTTGGTAGTGGACTTTGTCTCTGCCCAACAATTGTACCAAAACTATTCAAGTTGATCATATCTTTATTTTATTATATATTTGTGGATGAGATTTAGCATGTCTTGGCCTTCTACATTTACAGCTTATGTATACATACGAGCTGTATATTTACTCGTATGTATACAGCTGGCATGATACGTATCTAGTCCCAAGTATTTGGGACTGGGTGTTACATGTTTTTGTGGTGGCCTATGCAGGTCCAGTTTGTCACTTCGGCTGCGTAATTCTACCGATGTGGGCCTACAATATAGGATTAGAGTCTAGAATCTTATCCACCTACTTGACATCCCTTCTTGACTTCAAATTTTTGAACTCTCGTTCGACCTCCTTGATTTGCATCCTGCTTGAATTCCTCCTACCGTAAATTCTTAACTTTTGTTCTTAGTGATAGTTAGAAAGATGACTACACTACTATATACTTATTGGTCAGCCATATGGCTAGAAGGGTTACATTGGCAATTGTAATACATCTAAGACTCTAATGGAATTAAAAATGTTTTTTTTAAAAGTGTGATTTACTTATTAGTAATTTTTAAAATAGGATATCTAAGGAAGTTGTAATCTTGAGATTTCTAAGTAGTGATCATAAGAGGATTGATAGGATTTTATTTTTATGCTGCAGATAAATAGTTGGAAACTATACACAATTGATTTAGGAAATTGTTTTGATTTTCGAATTTTGATATTTATAATCTATTGGATTATAGCTATACGTCTTTGAGCAAATATAAAACTGATTTCAATTTCATGTTGTGATATTTATGATTTATTGAGTTATAATTATACGCCTTTGAACAGTTATAAATTTGGTTTGAAAATGATCTTGGATTTTAACTGTAGCAGTAGAAATTATTCTCGTACAACTTACGATTAGTATGTTTTTTAAATTTCAAATTTTAAGTGGAAGCAGCAAATTTTTTTATTTTGGGTTTAAAATATTTTGGAAGATATAAAAATAATTTTTGAGGAAGATTTTCAAATTTTAAATTGTGGCATGTGATTTATGATTTACAAATCTATTTAGATTTTGAGTAAAAAGGCTTTGATTGAGATTATCAATAAATTGGCAAAAAAAAATTCATGTTGTCGAATTAGGGTTGATAAGTGCATTAAGATATTGAACTTCAATTTTGAAATTGTTTTTCTTGCTAAGAGTCTTTTTGTAGTTATTTGAAAAATTTTGGGTTTTAAAATTTTGATTGATTATAAGATTTTTTATGGATTCGTGAATTATGAACTCTTGATTTCAATAGTTGGATTTGAACGTTAAGTTTTGGAAAAAGTTAGTAGTAACATGGTAAAAGTTTACTTTGAGATTATTAAAGGAAATGAAATTGTTAGCCATAATCTAATTGGACAACTTAGAAAATACAATTTTGGTGGGTTATTGTTTTTAAAATTTTTATTAAGAGGCTTTTTGAGGGAACTCCAGTTAAATTTTTTTTACCACTAAGATAACTCTAATGAGTTAGGAGTATTCCATACTAATTGTCATATCCCTCACGACCATGATAGTAGTGTACATACAAGTGTTGTTAGTCATCTCCAAGATCATATGGTTATATTCCCATCTTGACTCCCTCGACATTCCCTCAAATCTAGATTTTATCATGACTTTCTAATCATTTGAAACTTGAGAAATAATTAGATTGTTCCTTGATCATACCCCATCAAGTAGCTGTCATATCTCTAGAAATGGTATTCCTAACTTATTTTGCCTTGATCTACTAGAATCTGAATTATCATTATTTCATGCGTTAACTTGGTCGTTTACTTTGTGCGTTAATCATTATTTCATGAATTCCCACTTTTATTTAAATTCTTTTGTGTCCCTTACCGTGGCTTGAATATTTGGAGTACAACACTTGACTTTTTTAGCCAATAAATTTCATATGCAAGACCTAGACGAGCCCACCTTCAGGTACGTATATCATGTCCCACTAAAACACGTTCCCTCGTACTCTATTTTTTATGCGACTTTCAGGTCATAAAGACTAAATCATAACCCTACCATGATTCCGATATACTTTTTGAGAACAGGTAGGCTGTATAGGCCCAAACCTTGGGCAAGACTTGATTTTAAAGAATCTAGGACTATTTAATTTTCCTTTATCATGGTTCCTTACTTATATTTTTAATGCTAACTTAGCATAAATTTGCAAGCTTATCGTCTTATCAAGCTTGATCATGACGTATCTTATTAGGTCGCTCCCACTAACATACTGTCTAATCAGAACTGGTGCATGATGGTCTGATCAACCTATTGTATTTTGGTTCGCCTTTTGTATATCAGTCTACGTAGATGGAGACATAGTAAACTTGCCCCTAGAGTCTCCACCGCGAATACCTTGGCAATTCTCTTGAAATTATACAACCGTCTTTGAATCACATATTGGCATACGAAAACATCTTCTTTGGACTCTTGTTGGCTTTCGTCTTTTAACTTTTCTAGACAAAGCTTGTGAATAATAGATAGACCAAACCATTCTCCTATGCCCATGATATTTGTATATACTTGGGGACAGTTAACCACTGACCAACCAATATGACTATCCCCGTCTTGAGCTCGACCCTAGATTCCACTTTCATTACCTTTGTGAAATTTAAAGATGATTCAACTCTAAACCTAGACGACCCTATATCTTCCATTGTGACCCCTAATCACTTAAATGATTCTTATCATCCTTTTTATTCGTGCCCTCAACCTAGACACTTACCATACAATCTTCTTCGAAGAGCCCTATCCCTCAAGTCCCCAAAATATCCACTTAAGCTACTTCCATCGTACTATCATGATCTTTTACCTTGACTAGTTACCCACGTTCAATTCCAAAATCGTAAATTATTTTGTCATTATTAAAATCACAATTTTATAAAGCATATTTGTTGTTTCACTGCCTCGCCCAATGAATTATGTTGCTTTACCCTCGTACCTTCTCACCCCCTACTTATTCTTAATTTCGAGGACGAAATTCTTATAAGTTGGGTAGGATGTAAACCGCCTAAATTTCTACTTAAATTTATTTTTGAGTATTTCAAATTTTTACTTGGTATTTGTACGTCGCATAGTCGTATTACACGTCGCGTATGAACTCAATATTTTCATATGCCTCGTCGAGTGCGAATATGTGCGAGGTACATATTTTTGTAAAAATATTTTATTGTAGAAGCTTGAATTTTCAAATAATAAATAATAAATATTTATTTTTGATTACTTAAAGTTGTAAAATGTGTCGTATTTGAAATTTCCAAAACTTTATTTTACATCATGGAAGTTATATAAATAGTAATTTAAAAACGAGGTTTATGTAAATGTTTATTTTATACAAGACATATAAATTTAATCCATTTTCGAATTTATTGATATAAATATTTTATTATTCAAGAGGATATTTAAAAATATTTATGATTTTTGAAATTATTATTATTGGTATTTTTGGAAAATATAATTGAAAATTTTTGTGGCCGTTTTAAATCTTAGTTTGATTTTATGGTTTTAATTTTAAAAAAAAGTTTAAAGGTAAAATTTATATTTGAGTTTAGATTATCTACGTTTAAATTAGAATTTAATTTAGATTTGATTTTGAATTATTTAAATGGGGTTTAAACAAATCCTAATCCTTATCCAATGGGTATTCTCACATCCTATATATAGGCAGGTACTCATCCATATATTTATACCATTCACAAATTCCTCTAAAATTATTTCCCTACACATGCGTGCATCGTGTCCGTGCCAACCCAAGCCAGCATGCACCGTGTCGGTGTCAAATCTTATTCCAGCTCTTGTACAATTATCCGTCTCACGTCGGAACACACCCCCGACACGACACCCGCCGACACATCAACAAAACCCTATCTCCTTGGAAGAAACTCCCCGCACCCCGCGGCCTAAGCCACCAACACCAATAGCAACAACCGCACCGTCGGAACCGGCCACCACGTCACGACCACCATCACTGCCATCTCCTCCTTCCCTCTTCGCCATATCCACAGCCTTGCCGCGACACTCCTCGTCACCCCATCATCAACCCAGAACCCACGACACTCCACCACCGTCTCCGTCATCAGCCACCACCGTCGCCACGACCAACCCCAGCCGCAGCCACCACCACCAAACACCTTGCCCACCACGAACTCCCAGCCATCACTGCCATCAACCCGTCCCCACAACAACCAGAGAACGACAGGGAAGGAAAAGAAAACCTCACCTGATCCGCGCTGCCGCGTTCTCCGCCGTCCTCACCCAGGTCCGGCGCCACCAGCTCCGCCTCGGGCGCCCGCGCTCGCCGAAAAACCCTGGATGGCCTCCTCCCGCTTCACCTTCGCCCCCGCCGTGTCATTCCATCCGCCTGCCGAAGTTCTCCAGCGCCTCCGCCTCTCCGCGAGACACCGCGCCACCTGATCTCTGTCGCTCACTCCTTCAGCGTCGGCAGCCGACGCGTCCATCCGCCGTGCCACACCACCGCGGGCAGCGCCCAGCGCCGGCGCCACCAACCCTTCGTCGAGCTACCCTATGTAAGATCCCTTTCTTTCGCTCCCCTCTTCCTTCTTCTTCTTCCTCACGATTTTTTTCACTGGAGAAGAAACCCTCTCTCACCCTTTCCTTCTCGCTCCTCTCTCTTTTATTTTTTTCTTCTTTCTTTCCATAGAAGTGAACTGACTTCACTTCAGATTATATGTGTGTTTATTCTTCTTTATTTTTGTTTGTTGTACTATTATTATTATTATTATTATTATTATTATTATTATTATTATTACTAATATTATTATCATTAGTATTATTATTAGTATACTTTATTATCCTGGTTTAAATACATATAAATATTTTGCTAAATTTATGACTAATTAATTATAACTTTAGGCTTAAAAGAAGTTATTAATATTGTCAAATATTTATTTAATATATTTTTGTTTATAAAGTGTAGTTTTACCAATAAAAATAGTTTTACAAATTTATAGTTAGTCTAAACAAATTTTTAATGTATTTTTCTAAAAGACATATTTTGATTAATACGCATAAGCCTCTATCTAAAATATTCTATTTTTATAAACTAAAGTATCTTAGTGTAAAATGATTTTAGAATATTTTTTGACTAATAAAGAGGTAGTTACACATTATGATTTTAATCATATATGTAATGAAGATATTTTGTTAAAATTATACATAGTTTTAAGTATCATAAATATTTTCAAATTAGTACGAGTATGTTCTTCACGATTTCTACTCAATTTTCTTGATTATCACCAACCTTGACTAAATCGTATTTTTCATAATTCTTCGCAAATCCGGGCCTCACATATCGACCATAGCTATTGAACGAACAAGACTTGTCGGATTATTGCACCACACCAGGCGACGCACCAGGCAAGACACCTTGCCTTTACTGTTTAATTTATTGCTCAATATCATGCATGCTTTTTTTTTATGTTGTTCTTTCAAAATTTTATATATATATGCAAATTATTATATTTTATGCAATTGGCTTAGAGTTAAGGGACCACCGTATGTTTAGTGCACCTCATAAACTGTCACGATGTGCCACGGGTTGTGTGTGAGTTGTGAGTCGCATATAGATATGGACTTGCGTACCGACCGTACATCGGTGCGTATAGGCCGTGCGTTAGGATATAACTGCCAATAGATTATGTAGAAGACTTGACAGTTATTAAGGATTAAACAGTGTCGTGGAGTCGATACATGTATAGTTTCATGGGGAGAGGGAGACAGTTATTAGCGTACGGGCTATATGTTCAGTACACACATAGATTTGGGCCGATAGTGTCTCGTATGAGCGCTACTTACTGCCCCGGGGCCGATAGTTCTCGTATGAGAGCTACTTTCGGCCCATGGTCGATAGTGTCTCTTATGTGCACTACCTACTACCACTCTCTCTCCATCTATGCTGAACACCTAAGCTCCTACGTAGAATGTTGTCTTCTCAAAGTATATATTACATAGAATGGTTAGGAACCTTTACGCATGTATATTTTCTATTAAGCTCTTACTATTCAGTTTATTGGCATGAAATTATGTGTCTTGTTACGTCCCTCTAAAGACCTGATTTTTTTTCAGGTGTGTGTTCATGTTTTCTGCAGGTGTTCTAGCCAAGGCCGTGATCTTTTCCATTTCTCGAAGATGATTGCTCTTGGTTTGTTTTATCATTTTGTTGATCGCTTTCTTGTACATTTATATCATTGAGATAGTTCGTAGTAGACTTTGTCTCCGCCCAACGATTTACCATAACTATTCAAGTTGATCATATCTTTATTTTATTATATATTTGTGGATGAGATTTAGCATGTCTTGGCCTTCTACATTTACAGCTTATGTATACATACGAGCTGTATATTTACTCGTATGTATACAGCTGGCATGATACGTATCTAGTCCCAAGTATTTGGGACTGGAGTGTTACAGATTTGGCAATTCTCTTTTGAATTATTTCCATCGCCCATGAACCATGTATTGTACTTAACAACATCGTCCTTGAACTCTTTATTGTTTTGCCTTTCACATATTTCAGAAGAAAAGGCACTATACTTGATAGATCAACCCAAGGTATCACGTCTAGTTTTCCTATCCAAAGGAGGAAATTGACTTATTTCTATATCCTTGCATCATCCTTAAAATTCTAATTCTTTGATCGTGGCCAGTGGACCGGGTCATCCTCCTTATCATCCAGTGATTGGGGTCTTATTCAATTGAATTAATTCAATTGTGACATGGATATCAAATCTTGGATACTCGTGCTCAGACTTCAATGGCCTCATTCTCCATCTTGCCCAACTCCGATTATCCTAAAATTGATCAACTTAGATCGTGCTGGGACTAAATCTTCTTATATATATATATATTGTGTTATTGGATTTCAATGCTATTGACACTCGTGCCTTAAACTTTCAATTTTGATCATCTTTGGAATGGTAACCCTTCATAATTATTCCTAGTTGTCCTTACCAGCTTCATATAGGATGGTAGACTGTCCTACACCTTAATGATTTGTTGCTTCTTTATCTTTCTAGCAGAACACCCTATATTGCTTGTATGTTGATACCATGGGACTGTTTGATCTAATATGACTAGTCCATCTAGATGAGACCTTCAACTGCTATGGTTGACCATGACTCTATATATTATTCTTCAAATTGTATGAGTTAGAAATTGCTTAGAGACTTTGATTGTGGGTGGTTGACCTAGAAGGAGTACGACCGACTTAAATTTGGAGGAAATATTTTTTCTAAGGGGGTAGGATTGTAACACCCAGTTTCTGAAATGAGGGTCATTTTAAAATTTTGTAATTATAATTATTATTTATTGATATTTATTTCATATTATGATTTTTGGTAATTTTTAATCATTTTTTAACTATTTAAAACTATTTTAAGTCATGGCTTATGATTTTGATACTTTACTAGTGTAACCTGAGGGACTGCCTGACCGAAAGCCTGACCATGTCATTAGGATGATTTATTTTTACTTTTGAACATGAGGGTATTTTGGTCTTTTGGCCCCTTTGAATTATTTTAGGATTTATTGCATTGGTGATTGTTAATTTGACTTTTTGCTAGCTGTGACTTAAGAGACTGTCCTAGACTTTGACCTTGACTTGGTGACCTAAGCTAACATGGTATGGACCCTAGTCTAACTTAAGTCAACTTGAGTTAGGACACTTAGGATCAAGTTTGAAATAGGAGGATTGGTGTATTGGTCCATAGACTTGAGACTTAGAGATTGGTTCCATGACTAGTGCAACTAGACCCATAGCCATTAGACTTAACTCTAACCCTATTTTTTCACTTCATGACCAGCCACTAGGTCATTTTCCTTTCCTATAAATAATCTCTTCATTAGTTCTTGCCTCTTTCATATTATTTCAACACATAGGAAAAAGAAAGGTTTGTCCATTCTTCCTCAACCCATAGATTCTCCATTTTAAATCCTTTTCCACTCTAGTTTCTTTCATTAGAGCCTAATACTCTCCTATTTTTTGATTTTGGTGTTTAATCCCAGCTTTGGGATAATTTGGGAGCATTTCGCTAGCAAGGAGGAATCCACCATTTGAAGCTTTTTCATGCTTTTTGCACCTATAGGTAAAATCCCTTAAATTGTATTTTAATTTTAATTTCTTTGCATTTAGGGCTAGGTCTAGGAGTCCCCTAGCTGTACCTCAAATTTGGGTGGATTTTGTGTCCGTTTGGTGTCCGTATCGGACACGTATCAATGTATGTAAATAGGTGTTCGACGAAATATCTCTTAGAACTTTTTGTTCTTGGTTTTCAAAACAAATTACATATTTGGAAAGCTTATTATGTGTAGATTACTATGGCCTGTGACTGAGCACGAATCGGGTTGGTTTTCGTGTCCAAAATTGGACATGAACCTCACCATGATGCCCCGTACCCAAGCCCTGCTATCACCTAATGTTTTCTCACTGCACACACCACTTGGACACGTGCAAATTGGCACGGGGGTGGGGGCATACACTGTCAGGACCCCCCTAAATTTTTACGACATTTCGAGTCATGTCGGACACGAAACACGAGCTGCACTGGTTTACACACTGCATAGTGTACTGATTTTCGACCCTCTGACACAGCTTTGAAACTCGGACACGACACAACTTGAGGTTCGTGCAGACACCTAGACACCTAGCCTAGTCCCCCTCTACCCCTAGACACGATCACGACGTGTCACGTGTCGTGTGTCACGCACTCGAGTCTGTGACACGCCTACACGAGGCACCGTATCGTGCCTGTGTTCTCCCCTGCTGCTCGGGCCCCCTGTAGGATACGACACGGACTCTTTTGACACGAGTTTTGGTGGACACAAGGGGGCATACACTAACATCATGCCCCCAAAGTTTCGTTGGATTTCGTGGAGTGGTTAGGGTGAAATCGAGCTTGCACTGACCTTGTTCAGACACGCGTACACACGGAAATACCCCACTGATACGTGTCTCGTGCTCAGGACACGCGACACTTGGACACTGGTCAGGGTGACACACACGTAACCCTATGACCCCTTTAGCACTGTACACGTGCACATGGTGTCTTGTGCACTGTGTCGAGTCCATTTCGACTCGACATAGCTGCACGAGGAGGGGTTTCACTGTTTTTCCTGATACCTGGGTTTCGAATTGATATTTGGTTTGGGTTTTGTCAATGTGAAAACTGAACATGTTTAACTGGGATGGGGTTTGTGTTTGTGTTTGTTGTTAACTAAATTGACTGATAGCCTGTAATCTGAGATCTATTGTATTCACCTTGACACACACACACAAAACCGAGATCAGTTTATTTACACATATTATGACATGTGACACACAACACTGATTCTAATATCACATATCCACACACCCATATGCCTAAACCTGAACCCCATTCCCTGTTTTCCTAAACACACACAACCTTAGCCTATGCATCACACAAATACTGTTAACCTGAGATTGGAATTTGGTTTTGAATGATAGTTTTAAGCATGAAACAGGGAATTGCTTGGGGTTTCATGATAGTTGTTTTCTCAGGTTTTGGTTGACAGTAGGGTATGAGAGTTATAAATATTTGAGTGTAGAGAGAAAATCAGTGAGGAGGGGAATATATGAGAATACCTAGATATGTATATATGTATATGTGTTAGAATAGGCTCAGATTTAGGCCTTAGTAGCAGCAGTAGAATGAGCAGTGGCTTTAGCATTTCAGCAGTAGCATGGGAGGAGAGTACTCTCCCTGTAGGCCATGTTGGACCTGCATTGCAGTGGCAGTAGGCTGCCCCCTTGGGGCAGCAGCACAGGCCATGTTGGCCTGTGCACTAGTACAAGTGAGGGGCTGTATGTGCATGGGTTAGTTGATTTATGTTTATGGTATGTATATATGTATACAGTTATACCTATATATCTATGAATGTTTGATTTGTGTATTTATATGATATGGTTATGTGGGTTGCATATATGTTTTATATATATATATATATATATATATATATATATATATATTATATATATATATATATATATATATATATATATATTTTTATATATATATATATATATATATATATATATATATATATATATATATATATATATATATATATATAAAATATATATATATATATATATATATTATATATATATATATATATATATATATATATATACTGATATTGGTATCAGTTGTGGGGCTATATAGATATGAGAGTCCACATGGGTTATCAGATATAGGTAAGGGTTATGAGTGATTTATATGTTAGGCTAATACTAGGCCTATGTAGATACATGAGTTTGAGGGTATATGGATATATAAATGAGGGTATTGATGTGAGGGTGTATGTGATTGTATATATGTCTAAGGTTATGGGTATAGTTATATATAGGTACATATAATGTAATATATATATATATATATATATATATATATATATATATATATATATATATATATATATATATATATATATATATAAAATATATATATATATATATATATATATATATATATATATAAAATATATATATTGTATAATATATAGTGCCATGTAGACTAGTATGCTTAGAGGTTGATTAGAATTGACCAAGGTTGACTAACTAGACCAATTTGACCCAGAGTTGACCAAGTTTGACTTGGACCTAGTTTGACCTAGACAGTTGACCAGGTTTGACTTAGAGTTGACTTTGACCAAGATTGACCTAGAAATTATGTAGATTGCATCATAAACTTTATTTATCTTATTTTAAACGCATTATAACCTGTATTACTCTGTTTAGGGTATTGTGACTCTGGTGCAGACATCTGATATTGCACTACTCTTTTTAGAGTAGCAGGCAAGTACATTCTCTGATAGTTCTCTCATTTATTTGCCAGTTACTGTACTTCAGTTCTATTTAGTTTTATGTGATTCTCTGATACCATACGTATGGATATTCTAGATTCATGTATGCGACACACATACCATCTTGTCTGGCCTCTATTTCTGGAATCACTACTGGCATCATCTTTTGGAATCTATTACTAGAATCTACTGGAATCTACTGGAATCTACTGGAATCTACTGGAATCATTCTGGAATCATTGCTGGTATCATCACATTTGGCTGGACTCTTCTCGATTCTCGTGTCGTATTCTGGAATCACTTGTACTTGCTGGGAGGGGAAATACTTGAGTAAGACATGTAGACATACCCTAATCTAGAATCTCACAAATGGAATCTACTGCAATGATAGCCATCTCACACCCGGCCAGGTGTGTGATGTGCCGTATTATCTACAACCGTTTACATGTCGATCTCGGTATTTTAAAACACACTGTTAGAGTATAGGCTGGACTCACCCTGGGATCATTGATCACTATGACTGGAATCATCCCGAACTGGATTCATCTTGTATTAGATTCGTCTTGTACTGGACTTACATTGGAGTTACACTTGACTACATTTACTGTCTGGACTTATATCATGTTACCCTGGTTCAGCTAGTTTTTACTTTACAGTCTTTATTGCCATGATTCTTCTCTTATTTAGTTACCTTCCTTTCCTTGTACTTTATCTGTCTTTCTATACCATCACCTGAATATAAACTACCATGTTCATCAATACAACTGTCTATAACTGCTTTATAGTTCTCTGTCATTTACTTGGGTTTTCTAGATGAGGTTGTGCTCGTTCCTGTCCTGACTGGTCCTGTTGAAAATTTTACAGATGATTGTCCTGAGGACACTTACCTATATATTATGGACCCGGAGACAGGATGGCTACCTTTGGCCCCGACACTCAGGAGTGATCGGGATTTAGTTTAATAGACAAGCATATGTTGTCCATGTTAAACTTGTTGTAGTGGATTGAGACTTGTGTAGTATTTGAGATTGTTGAGAGTTGTTATTTTAGCAGTTGTCTTGTATTCTTAGTTATTTCTTCTATGTTATCTTATCGTGCTTAGACTGTGATTGAGTTACGATATCTTATATTTTTCCTCCGTTCGGAGTTGATCATGATGAGTATATTATTTATTGCGTGAGTTGATGGTTAGATAGTGACCTAGAACAGCATTCTACCGCCGACACTGTGGCGTAGGCTGGGCATTGTTACGCACTCGTACCCTCACAGTGGGTGCGGGTCGTGACACGAACAGATCTTCTGTAACTTCTTCTGGGGGCACTACAACGGCCAAGACAAGCACCACTGGGCTAGCTGGGAATCCATGGCTCGTCCTCCCGAGGTCGGAGGTCTGGGATTTACCAAGCTAACCCACATCGTCAATTCTTTCTCAATAAAATTGTGGTAGAAACTCCACACGAGCAAGAACTTATGGACCAAATTTATGAAGGCCAGGTACTTCAAACACATTCACCCATCACTGGCCATATCCAACAGCAGATCCTCGGCGGCTTGGCGTCGCATTCTAGTCGGTCGCGACCTCGCCGAGCCTGCAATGAGACTCATATTAGGAGCTGGCGAGTCGGACCCATTCCTGGAGCGATGGACAGGGGACACCTTAATCCCTAGTATTTTGGAGACCCCGAGAAACAGCAGAATCAGAGACTTGTGGAACTACTCTACTAACGATTGGAACTGGGACAAAATCAGGATTGGGCTGGTGATGAAGCGGTGGACTGCATCCGCCAGATCGGTATTACTATTGGCAGTCAAGACGATGCGCTTAGATGGACGCTCGAAGCATCTGGGGCATTCTCGGTGAGGTCGACGAGGACGGCTATCCTCGGGGATTGGTCCGCCGTATCACCCTATTGCGTACTATTGGCAGACCTGTATCCCCAAGAAGTGGTCTATCCTCATGTGGAGAACCATTAACAAGAGACTGCCCACCGACGAGATCCTTAACACCATTGGGATTAGTCTAGCTTCCACCTGCAATTGCTGCCTAGATCGTCAGATGGAGACCATTGACCACATCTTTTGTCAAGGGATCCTGCCTAGCCATTCTTGGAGGAACCTCAATCAGCTATACAACATTCAGCCGGGCGATGGTTTCCATGATCTGGCGAACGCCTGGGGTTCTGCCTCCTACGGCCACCAGATCGTCGTAGCGGCCGCCACGTGGGTCTTATAGAAAAATCGCAACAAGGCGAGATACGAAGGCCTCCAATACTCGGCCGATCAGCTCATCCGGGAAGTCTTCCGTCAGTGCCGTAAATGGAGCACCCATTGCTCCCACATTCCGAGTACTTTTTGGTCCTCTACCCTCCCTTAACTCTTGATGGTAGAGGTCTTTCCATCCCCCTTCGTTCCGTTTTGGTGCTATGCTTGTATACGCTTTGTCATTTTGTGTCTTGTATACTTGGACAGGCTTCGGCTTTTTTAGCCTTGTTAATAAAAGGAGGTGGTTTCTTTATATATATATATATATATATATATATATATATATATATATATATATATATATGTATATATATATATATATATACAAAAAAAAAATATATATATATGTATATATATATATATATATATATATATATATATATATATATATATATATATATATATATATTTTATTATTTTTTTTTGTATATATATATATATATATATATAAAAAAAAAATATATATATATATATATATATATATATATATAAAATAAAAAATATATATATATATATATATATATTCTAAAACAAAATAATATTGTTAGTTAATCATTGCCTATTATTAATATTTAGTAACATTTAGTTATCTAGTTGGCAAAGGTTAGCTAATTGACATTATAAAACCTAACAATTGTACAAAAATACCAGGTGATCATTCACATTCATGCTCTACTATTCTCGGACTTCCAAAGCAAGGCAAGTACACCGACTTGAACTCTTTACTCTGTATTTCTGTCTTACTTTATATTCTCATATAGGACACGTACACACGATTGTTCATTGTTTCATTGTTCATTATGTTAGTGTTCTTTACTTGTATATTGGGGAGGAGAAATACTACAGATATGTGACCAAATCTAAATGATAGTTAGGCATTGTTTAATAGCTTAGGTCTCACGTCGTGCACGTGATATATATATATATATATATATATATATATATATTTTTATATATATATATATATATATATATATATATATATATATATATGAAAGACTTTATAACTAACTATATATAGATGCATATATATAAATATATATGTACACCCACACCCACATAGCCTATGCTAACCTGACCCAGGGATGGAGCAACCCATCAGCCCGAGCCCAAGGGAGGCTACAACCGACAATATATAGAAAGATAGAACGAGAGAGGGAGGAATCTCATCGAAACCCTAACCTTGGACTAACCTACTCCAGACCGCCGACCCCGATACCTAGGCGATCCGTGTGGACCGTCTACACCAGCCAAACATCACCAGAGCGCTACCCAGCACTGGCAGAATCGCACGCGCGTACATCAAAACCCGTACCACCAGCAGCGGATGTCAACAGCGAGGTGCACATTCAACTTCATGTTTCTCCCCCACACTTATCTGTTATTCGAGCCAAAACATCCTATAGATAGACAACCTATACATCTAAAAACCCTATCAATTACTTTGAACAGAATCGAATCCAATTTGACAATAAATTGAATAGAAATCGGCAAAAAATTGTTCAAAACATGATAGTTTTAGGAACTCAATCCGTTGTATTGGAAGGCAGATAAATGTCGACTTTTAGGATATTTTGGAAATCTACTTAGACAGGTTCGTAGTCCATATAACCGAGTTTAAAATCCATAAATTTGTTTCATATTTTCTTTGATTATTTTGTGAGAGAAATCAGTCTCAAAACTAGGAAAAATAGTTTTTTAAAACCATAGAAATCTTGGAATTTTTACCGATACGACGTGCACTCCGACAAACCGGGTGACGTGGTCGCAACCCATGAGCATCAAAAGACGCGTATGGATGTAGTTGACGTGTGAGATTCGACGGAACTCAATTTTGCTGTGTGTGCACGACGAATTCGAGGAATATCCGTCGAGATATCCCGTATCGGCCTTTTTGCAAACTAGTCCAAAACTTCGTGCACATTCGTCATCTCAAGACAAAACTTGTGCTAATATGACTGTACCATTTTTTGGTCCTGTATGTCAAGTTTGGTCCGATTCTGAGAAGGTCGACCGGAATGCCATTTTGGCGGGCACGCGACCCGATCCAACTGGCAAAGTTGTGCACGCCCGCCAGAATCAAACTTTGGACATACGGTTGGGTTCGCCTCATCAAATTAGACTCGTAGTCATATAGTATGATAACTTTACAGGCCATAGGTACTGGCACACTTTTCGATACAAAGTGGGTCCAATGGCGGACATCGTTTTGATTCAAAATTACGATTTTGCCCCTATGTCCAGAATTGGACTTTTGGGTAGGCATTCTTAGACATTTCTTTTATTTCAAACACGTTGGTGATGTCTGTTTCAGCATCCGGAGATGGTTGCGCGAGTTGACTTTCATGGCTCATTTGAGTGGTTGGTAGTATTGGTTTCATTAGCTAAGGACATCAGGCGAGTACATCATTGATAGTTTTCATATTTGATTATCTCCATCATTCATGTATTTAGTAGTATTTTACATTGATATCCTGTTGATTCTTGACATGATCATTATACGAGATAGTAGTTATAGATTCTTTACATGTTGTTCGTGACCAATTTATTACCGTGTTCGAGACCTGTTTCGATCCATGAGAACTAGTCGGGCGGAGAAGTACACTAGTAGATATGTAAACATACCCAAAAATATCCTACTATATCTGATCGTGTCTGATAGCAGTCGTACAATTCATGTACGGGGTGCCAGATTTACCCTTAGCCGTTTACATGCCAATAGTGTATTTCAACTCACTAGTTAGATGTAGTCTTGCTATATTACAGTTCATGTTTCAGTCGTTTATCATAGTTACATCATTGTCTTGAATGCCATGCTCTCCTATTTTTACTCACATGTCTCTTGCCATGATTCTCTGCTGACCCACTCATCATGTACTTCAGTATTATTTACTATTTTATAGATTTTATCAAATTATTGGAACTGCTGTTAGAAAGTACTCGTTCCATTCCTGACTGGAAGCCAAAAATTTTCAGGTTAGTCGCATCTTTTCTTAGCATTTTGGAAGGCATGGGTATGCTGAGGTCAACCGAGAAGATTAGTTATTTTATTTTAGTTTATGAGACAATGTACTTGGATTAAATGTAAACTTTGAAATGTTGTAAAATAATTTAGTTTATGAATGAGCAAATAAAGTTTTTCTTATTATGTGATTATGAGCATCATGGCCTTGACAGTATTCTACCATCGACAATGCGATATAGGCTGGCTTTGACACGCACTCGTATCCTAAAAAGAGGGTGCGGGTCGTGACATCCATACATCACTGCACGTGGCTATGGCAGCTCAAATCATTGTACGCAAGCAACAACAGCAGCAGCTGTCTGATCGCAACAGCGGCTGATAGAACCACCGCACGGACATCGCGATACCCTATGATCCGGCGAACCCCCAACGAGTCCTCCCAGGCACCAACTTCCTCCCCGATGCACGACGCAGTCGATTCGTGCATTTCGTACGAGATCCTGTCATAACACGCGCATTTTGAACTCAGAAATCGTATTTCGGGACATCAATTTTGGACGCATTTTCTGGACAATCCGACAATTGGATCGTCGATTCGATTCTTCCGTCTCAATCTCGGTATATACCCCTTCGCTCACATAAAATTTCAACCATTAGTTCGATCGTTTGTAGATCAAAACTGGCCACCAAGTTGACCATTTAAATTATATCATTTTTTGACAGTTTCACGGAGCCAACTTCATGGATTTATTTCTCCATCGTCGTTGCTCCGTTTGACCCAGCACTAGTTCCTATGCACAGAAGGTATGACCACCTTCATGCTATAAAAATTTCAACTTCTTAGGATGTCGTTTGGTTGGTTGAAATCAACGTCGAAATTGGTCTCTCGAAATCGTAAATTCTAACTTGTAAAATTCCAATTTTGGACTGGGGACTCCATATTCCAATTTTGACGCCTCCAGTGGACTTATGGTGCATTCTGGCTAAAATTTATATATAATTTTCTAAGTTTGGAGCAACGTGGTTTCGACACGCATTTTGGTGCAAATCGGGGCCCTTTGTCCGAGACAACGAGTCATTTTGAGATTGGATCATCGAAATCCAATTCTGGATATACCATTGGGTTCGTATCATTATTATAGATTTGTTTATATATATTTTGCTAGATTTAGAGGACTTTGGTTCCAGCATGCATTTTCGTGCAATTCGGGTCCCAACGTCCGGGTCAATGAGTCATTTTGAGATCGGGTCATCGGAATCCAATTTCGGATATACCGTTGGGTTCATATTGGCATTATGGACTCGTGAAAATATAATTTTTTAGGTTTAGAGGACTTTTATCCTGACACATTTTTTGGTGCAAAGCGGGTCCAACGGTTGACATCATTTTGACCAAAAATTACCGTTTTGCCCCTGTGTCCAAATTGGATTTATGGGTAGGCTATCCTAGCTAAATTGACCATTCTGGATACGTTGGTGATATTTGTTTCATCATCCGACGACGTATGTTGATTTTCTTTTATGTATCACCCTTAATTATGATTAATTCTTATTTATGTTCGTATTTCGGAATTCGTATATCGAAGCTGAGATCATTCGATTCCAGTGATCTCACATCGCTGAAATTGACTAGGTGACCATGTGGATCGTCAAAATAAGATTGTTAATCTTGTGGTTGACCATCTTGTTTCGATTTGCGTGTCGTAGGTTTCTATGTACGAATAACGAGATATTTTAATGACCTACAACTTGCAATTCATATTGTTAACCAATAATGATTATAGAGACTAGTGTGACCTAGTTCTAGGCGATGTGATTAACAAGTGTCTTCACTAACCTAAAGTAATATGTGACTAGAATGACCGAAGCTCTCTAGGTGGGAGTTTTTGTCATACATATATCTTAGTGTGTGACATATATTTGTTTGTTATTTGGGCTGATAGATATTTACATTGAGTATGGTTCACTGGCTCATGGATAGTGGGATAGACTTTGGTACAGCAGTCTCAGCACAGTTTGGACAAACTCTAAGAAAGTATACCTTGCCAACATGATGTCATGACCCGCACCCTTGAGTAAGGGCACGAGACGTGGGTACGTCCAGCCTACGCCACAGTGTCGGCGGTATAACGCTGCCCTAGGTTACAACATCTAACAGTTTAAGGTAATAACAGTTATACTCCCCGTATGGGGGTGCCATAACAGAATATATCTCAATCACATCTAAGGTAGAATATGATAAGATAGACTGATATAAAAGATGCAAAGATCCAAATCCACAGGAATACAAACAGAGAGAAAGCTAAGTGTCTAGATAAACTCCACTAACATCCAGAAATAATACAGATCCAAATATACAACTCAATCTCCAATACTATGAAATAAGATAAAGATATCTATGGAGCAACAGTCTCTACAGCTAAGGGATTCGACTGAAAGTCTGGATCGCAAGTGTCCTCTAAGGCTGTCCCATAGAAAGTATCTAAGCAGGCCTCCTCCTCGTCCTCTGTAAAATTTTCAACAGGTCCAATCAGGACGGGAACGAGCACATATCTCTCAAAACAATTCATAACAGGTTAGGAGTATAAAGCATGCAATAGAGTAAAATACATGAAATGCTGAAAAAGAAGTACGTGAAAACAGGAGATATTTTGTAACTGAAAGTAAATACATGATTAGTAAAGACTGTAAGTGGATAAGTGATTTAGAGTACAATATGGTTATGTAAACGTCTTAGGGGCACATGAATACAACTAAGAAGCCCATGAATACCTACTAGGGATAGTGTTCACATAACCAATTCTACTCACCCCACCCCAATCAATACACAAAGATCCATTCAAGTTATGTTATTGGCACATGAATACAGCTAAAGATACGTCAACTCATGTAATGAGTAGTATATGAGGCACATGATAGTACATGAAAGCACATGAGAACATATAAATACATGAACTAGTACGAGTACAAGGAGTACCTGATGCACATGATAAAGTTCATGAACATGAAATACCCGATGCACCCGTAGAGGGATAACATTTCAGGAAACGATCCATATAGTACTAATCCGTGAAGATACGTGTCAGCATCAAGTAAAGTAATCTAGAGCAAGAATATAGTTCCAGACAGGTATAAAAAGATCAAAGAATATACCCGCCTGCTATCTGAATGTCCAAGATGAAAGTACTGTTCGAGGAGTGGTGTCTGGCTCCTATTTAGAACAGTATAAGTCACAACAAGTCCAGGATGGTAATAAGATGCACTACAATGCATTCTACATGAATCTAGGTCAATCTAGGCCAAAGTCAACTCTTGATCAACTCTGGTCAACCCTAGAAGTCAAACTAGGTCAACTAGGTCAAACCTAAGTCAAACAAGTCTATACTAGTCTATTCTAGGTCTAACAAGGCTATACAAGTCCAATCTAGACTCACTAGGCAAACAGACACACCCATAGGCCATAGGCTATATCATGCCTATAAACCAAACCAAATCACATATACACATGACAATATATATATCTAATATAATATACACATAGATATATTGATATAATCTAATATAGAAATACACAATAGCATATATGTTACCTTTAGGTATACCTCACATACATATATATCAAATATATATAATAGTACACACACATTGATATATTATATAGGATACCTATATATATTCATCTCAAATACATATATATGTACATATGTATAAAGAATAGGAAAGACACATGTATGTGTCCAAGTGTGTGTGTGTGTCATGAGAGTACAAGAGTGTATGATAGGCATGTGAGTGTGTGTGTCATGACATGAGGGTGTGTGGAAAATCCTGAAATCAGTGAGTTACTAGAGGAATCAGTGCACTACTATTGGAAATCAGGAAAAAATAGTTGACAGTTACAAGTAAACCATTCTAGTTAAAAGGGAATGAAGTAATCTCTGGTTAAAGAAGGGAAACAGGAATCACAGTGAATACATTTCTAAATTTCTTAATTTGGAAGGGAATCAATTCTCAGATTAAGTTTACAGTTCAGCTATAGAACTGAACACAATCTACCAATGAAACAAAATCAGTTCTATTTCATTCAATCACAGTTAAAAGGAAACTAAATACAATTACAAATGGGAAGAAAAATCAGTGAGATGATAACTGGAATTCAGTAAGCATAACAATGTATCCTGGAATCAGTCCAGGTATTCAGAGATTTCATTCTCAGGTTAAAGAATTAAACCATTCAACTCAGTTTAACCAATGAAAAAAATCAAAACTATTTCAGTTTATTAAGGAAACATACATCTCAGGTTAAATAGGGAGGAACCAATCTCAGTTAAAAGGAAATGAAGAATCTCAGGTTTTAGGAAATGAATCCAGTTCCCAGTCAAGAATTTCGAATCCAAACACAAAGTCTAATATCCCATTTCAACTCATAAGCCCCATTCGAATGTAATATTAAGCTAAACATGAACTACCAACATGTGGGAGTAATTGACAATGAAAAAAACATCAATTAAATAGGATTAACAGTTTCAAAAATTTGAGAAACAATGTATCAGGAATGAGTATCAGTTAACAGTACAATTAACCCAATCGAATCCAATTTACATCAACAACCTAACTAATCATGTAAACTAATTTATCATAGATAATTAGACATGTTTGGATCTAAATTAGCAAATAATAACATGTATTAAAAATTTAAAACAGAATGTAAACATAGAACACAAAACAGTACA
The DNA here is from genome assembly GCA_029216955.1 of Iris pallida. Taxonomy (NCBI): domain Eukaryota; kingdom Viridiplantae; phylum Streptophyta; class Magnoliopsida; order Asparagales; family Iridaceae; genus Iris; species Iris pallida. Next base: position 29,095,537 of record JANAVB010026199.1, on the reverse strand, counting down.
AAACTGGACCAATCCTCGTGCACGGGTTTAGCCGTATCCAGAGCACGACACAGGACACTTCGTGTCACGTGCACTCACCCACGAGTTCGCCAAGTGTCAGGCTACGACTGTGTCACCTTGACTCGTGTCGACGTGCCGTCGTGTCGTGTCAAAACACGTGTATCCGAACCCAAAATCCACGTGAACTATGTTAGTGTAAACCCAGTACGGGCCCAAATACGTGTCCGACTCGACATGAGAGTCGTGAAACTTGATACACGTGGTGTCAGTCAGTGCCCCTTCGTGTGTGTCCAAAATTACGTGCCAAAGTGGCGTGTCCATGGCACAATCAACCCCGAGCAGCAGGGGAGGCAACAGTGCTCGTGCGTATATGTGCACCCGCGTGTTCCCGTGTCCCCCGTGACCCGACACGACACCAAAAATGACGCAGGACACTGAAAACCCATAAGCAACACTAAAATCTAATTTTCTATTCAGAAACATTTCAGAAAACAAATCGAAATGCCCTTTGGGGTATTTCTCGAAACCTAGGGTTAGCTATACCTACAGTTAGGGTAGACCTAGGACTTCCTGAATATGCAATAAAAATAGTATTTTATGGTGTGGATTTGAATTTACCTATGGGTTGCAAAAGCTCAAAAAGCCCCAAATGAGAATGGATTCTCAAGCCACCAAAACTCTCCTAAATTGTTTCTCCCCTAAAATTTCTCAATACCAACAGCAAGTAGAATAAATTTAGAGCCTAATGCAATTGATTTGGGAGAAAAAGAAATTAAATAGGAATTTCTAGGAATTATTAAAGTTGGAGCATACCTCTTTCTTAAACTTGAGAACTTCCTAAAGGAGGCTAGCCCTAACTTTGAGGAGCATTAAATAGGTGAGAATCCCTAGGCTAGTGTGGCCGGCCATGGGATTTTGGGCTAGGTATAGGGTTCCACTAGTGTTGGGTTGGGCCTCTATGGGCTTAAGTTATAAATTATGACTTGTGAAACCACAAGCCATTCTCTATTCAAATTAATTCCTATTTCCTCCTAATAAATTATAATGAGTAGGATATCTCTAACTTAGGTCAAGCTAGGGTTACACACTCTAACCAAGTAATCATGACCTAGGTTAGCTTCTAGGACAGTCTCCTAAGTCATCCTGAGTCTAAGTCAAAAATAGCACCAAATCAATTATACTAAAAATCACATAAAATTATAATAATTATAATTAATACTAAATTATTCCAAATAATTCCAAAATTTTAAAAATGACCATAATACCCTCAAGCTAAAAATGTGGTAGTGACAAATCTACCCTCCTTAAAATAATTTCGTCCTCGAAATTAAAGGCGAAACTAACTGCTGAGAAGGATAGAAAAGTATACCTCAAGGTCCAAAAAGATAGGGGTACCGCTCGCACATCTCATCCTCCCACTCCCAGGTAGACTCTCCTGGAGAATGATGCCTCTATGCGACGCGTACCAAGGGTATCACCTGGTTTCTCAGTACCTTCTTTCGGCGATTCAGAATCTCCACAGGCTGCTCTGGATAACTGAGAGTAGGTTCAACCTCAATCTCCGAATGGTCGAGCATATGGCTAGGGTCAGCCACGTACCGTCTCAATTGTGATACGTAGAATACGTTGTGGACGCCCACTAGTGCAGGTGGCAAGTCTAGCCTGTATGCCACGTCACCGACACTCCCGCTAATAACGAAAGGGCCGATGAAGCGCGGGCTAAGCTTTCCACATCCACCAAAACGTATCGTACCACGAGTCGAAGATATCCACAAAAAAACTATGTCTCCAACCTAATCACAAGCAAGGTCTCAAGTTACTAAAAATCAAACACGATCAATCAAACAAAACAAAAATACAACCTACTTTTAATCCTATCTCTAAATTTGTACCTCAAACTCTAACGGCCTCCGGTGGCTATCGGCCCAGTGCCGATGTCTGTCCTGCGCCATACGAAGTCTGTCCCTGATGAGCTTCACCTTCTCGGCTGCATCAACAACATTCTCTGGTCCCAGTAAAACTCGCTCTCCACCATCATCCCAAGATAAGGGTGTACGACACCTACGTCCGTACAGAGACTCAAAAGGTGACATCTCAATGCTGGCCTGATAACTGTTGTTGTAAGCAAACTCCACCAAATGTAGATGATCCTCCCAGGAACCTCCAAAATCCAGGACGCATGTCCGCAGCATGTCCTCGAGCATCTAAATAGTCCTATCTGACTGTCCGTCCGTCTGGGGGTGGTATGCAGTATTAATCTTGAGCTGAGTGCCCAAACTAGTCTGCAGACTCCTCCAGAAATAGAAAGTAAAGCGACTATCCCAATCTGAGATAATGCTGGCAGGAACTCCGTAAATCCTGACTATCTGCCGTATGTACAACTCCGCAAGCCTCTCTGTAGATGTACCCACCTTGAATGGCAAGAAGTGGGCCGATTTGGTCAACCTGTCAACGATGACCCAAATTGCGTCTTTCTCTCCTGGTGTACGCGACAACCCAGATACGAAATCCATGGTGATATGTTCCCACTTCCACTCTGGAATGGACAATGGCTGCAATAATCCTCCGGGCCTCTGCCTCTCTGTCTTGACCTGCTGACAGACCAAACATCTAGCTAGGAAGCGAGCTACCTCTCGCTTCTCCTGTACTACCAGACATGCTCTCGCAGATCCCTGTACATCTTGTTGGCACCAGGATATATAGAGTACTGCGATCTGTGAGCCTCCTGTATGATCTGCTCCCTGAGCTCCCCACTAGGCACACATAACCTGGAACCGTGTCTTAGGGCACCATCCTCTGCAAAAGAAAACTCGCCATCCACCAACCCTGTACGAACCTGCTCTCGGATACACCGCACAGCCACATCCTCAAACTGCGTCGCCTTGATCCTCTCCATCAAGTCCGACTGTATCTAAAGGCCCCATAACTGCATCTGTACCCCGGGCACAATCACCTCAATCCCAAGGCTCTCTAAGTCTGCAAGCAAGTGCCGATCCATGGTCAAACACATGGCTGTCGGATACCTACTCAAGGCATCGACAACCATGTTAGCCTTCCCCGGGTGATACTGAAGTGAGATATCAAAGTCCTTCATCAACTCTAGCCATCTGTGCTGCCTCATATTGAGCTCTTTTCGTGTAAACACATACTTCAAGGTCTTATGATCTGTGAAAATCTCCACCCTCTCGCCATAAAGATAGTACTTCCACAACTTCAGAGCAAAAATCACCGCTGTCAGCTCCAGGTCATGGGTAGGGTAGTTCTTCTCATGGGGACGTAATTTCCTGGAAGCATAGGCAATCACCTTCCCATGCTACTGCAAGACACAACCCAGCCCCTTCCCTGAAGCATCACTATAAATAGTGAATCCACCTGATCCAGAAGGCAATATTAGAATCGGAGCTGTCGTAAGCCGCTTCTTCAACTCATCAAAAGCTGCCTGACACTCCTCTGACCAAACATACTCAGCATCCTTCCGGGTCAACCGAGTCAACGGATCTACAACCCAGGAGAAATCCTGCACAAATCTCCTATATTATCCTGCCAGCCCTAGGAAAATCCTGATCTTTGCCACTGAAGTCGACGCTACCCAAGCCTCAACTGCTGTGATCTTCTTCGGGTCCACTGAGATACCATCTCCAGTCACCACATGACCCAAGAAATCAACCCTGTCTAGGAAGAACTTGCACTTCGAGAGCTTGCCATATAATCTTTCCCTCCTGAGTGTCTCCAGAACCACTCTCAAGTGCTCATCGTGCTCTTCCTATGTCTTCGAATACACCAGGATATCATCAATGAATACCACCACGAACTTGTCCAAGTACTGGTGGAATACCTTGTTCATTAGGTTTATAAATACTACTGGTGCATTGGTCAGTCCAAACGGCATAACCAAAAACTTAAACTGCCCGTACCGCGTCCTGAAAGCGGTCTTGGGAATATCCTCCCTCTTCACCTTCACCTGGTGATAACCTGACCTCAAATCAATCTTGGAGAACACCCGAGCTCTGCTCAACTGATCAAAGAGATCATCGATCTGCGGCAGTGGGTATCTGTTCTTAATCGTCAGGTTGTTGAGTGCCATGTAGTCGATACACATCCGTACCGACCCATCCTTCTTGGGTATGAAGAGTACCGGTGCACCCCAAGGTGAAAAACTCGATCGGTTGAAGCCCTTGTCCTGCAGCTCATCCACCTGCTTCTTCAGCTCTACCAATTTACTGTTGTTCACTCGATAGATATGCTGAGAAATCGGTTCTGTACCGGGAACCAAGTCTATCGAGAACTCTACATCCCTGTCCGGTGGAAGCCCTGGCAACTCCTCTGGAAATACGTCTATAAACTCTGCGATCAAGGGATGCGGAGCCATCTGCTCCTCAACTGTTGCTCCACAGAAGACTCCGCCATCCTGCTCTGCCTGCCGCCGGGTGTACTCAAACTCTGGCTCTCCTGGCGTCCCAAACAAAACTCTACCCCCTCGACAATCAATACGGGCGTAATGTTTGTTCAACCAGTCCATACCTAATACTATATTGTTGTTCGGTAATGGCATGAGGAGCAAACTCACTTTCAATTCTCGGCCTCCTAATATGACGCTCCGTCCTCTGCAAACATCACTCACGAGGATGACCCCACCTCCGGTCGTGATCTTGCAGGTCCTAAGCAATGGTTCAGAAACCAGACTTTGTCTAATAGCATACGATACTGACACAAAGCTGTGGGAAGCCCCGAAATCAAAGAGTGCAAATGCTGGAAGGGAGTCGAGAAGAACCGAACCTGCTATCAGCTCTCCGATAGCCTCTACATCTTCAGCCGCCATGGAGAAAGCTCGTCCCTGCTGTCCACCTCGTGTCTGCTGCTGGTGCTGATGGAATCTCTGCTGCTGGGTCTGTAGTGGCCCCCTCAGCTGGCCTGCTGGAGCCTTGGCTCTACCTCCGTGAGTTCCACGTCCAAAAGCCCCAAGGCAATCCCTCAAATAATGTTCCCTCGTACCATAAAGTAGGCACTTGCCAAGCTTCTTCCTACACTCATGGATCATATGCCCCGACTTTTTGCAGAAGGCAAAAATGACTACCTGCTGCTGACGGGGTGCCTGCTGCTGATGCCTCTGCGACTGCTGTACCTGCTGAAAAGGTGCACGACCCTACTGCTGATACTGCCGAACTGGCCTCTGCTGCTGAAAGTGCTGCTGGATGTAGGGCCTCTTGGCCTAAACCTGACTGCTGCTACTATCCTGGAAGTCACGACCCCTCTTCTACTTCAACCCCAGGTCGTCCTCCGCTGCCATAGCCCTAGAAAATATCTCAACAAATATAGAATTCCGGTCACTCTTATTCAGCGACCGAACCTCTCTAATCAAGCCTCGGTGAAACTTCCTTGCCTTCGTCTTCTCTGTCAAGTCATCTATAAAATGGGCCAATCTACAAAACTCTCCAGCATACTCAGCTACCGTCTGGTTTCCCTGAACTAGACCCTCGAACTGTGCCTCGATACCTCCCAAGGCCACATCAGAAAAAAACTGCTCCTTAAACAGCTCCTTGAACTGGGCCCAAGTCTGGCCCTCAACTCCCATCCTGGGATCTGTCTGATACCACGCACGGGCTAAGTCATGCATCTAACTGCCCGCCGCCTCGATCTGGAGTCGATTTGGTATCTTCGCCAGTCGAAAAATCTCCTCGATATGCTCTATCCAGTCATCTGCATAATGGATGCCCTCTGTGCCGAAGAACTCTCTGGGATGCATCTTCTGAAAGTCCTGTATGTCCTTCTCCCTCCGACGGGGCTGCTGCTGGGCCCCCTGAGCAGTAACCATCTCGACTGTAGTACGAACCAGCTGGTGTGCATCGTCGATCCCCTGACGGAAATCGGCAGTCTGCCTCGTCTGCTGCTGCTGGTGGGACTCCAGAATCCTCTCCACGAAGGAGAAGAGATGTGCAGCATCTACCATCCCCGCAGGCAGAGGCTGCTGCGGTGGAAGGATCTCAGGAATCACAATGCTCGGCCTCCTGACTGGTGGAGGTGCTCCTCCAAAAGCTGCAGAAACACCGACTCCTGAGGGCTGCACTGGCCCCGTGGCACCGGGAGCTGGCTGTTGCTGAGGTCGAGAGGTGCTAGACCCCTCTCCAGCGTCTTCCAGTCCTGTAGCACCTAGTTTCCCAAATGAGGGCAATTTTGAAATTTCGTGTTTATAATTATTTTAATAATGATATTTAATTCATGATATAATTTTTGGTGATTTTAAATTATTTTAAAATGATTTAAATCAATGACTTGTGGTTTTGACGTTTTGCTAGTGAAACCCTAGAGACTGTTTGACCTAGAGCCTAACCATGTGATTATGATATTTCAAAATCATTTTTGGCCTAAGGATATTTTTGCATTTGACCTCTTTGAATTATTTTGATATTATTTTATTATTTATGATATTGTTTTGGGATTATTTGAGTCGGATTCGAATTTTAACTCAATCCGACTTGAAACGGGGACCCGGGGGTAGTTTGACTCTAGTGGGACCCACACACTAGTTAGGCATGGCCCACATGATATTAATTTTAGTCCACATGATAGAAATATTTTAGTTAGAGGTTAGACTAATTATTATGGATAAGGTTAGTGTGATTAGAGACTTTAAAATGACTAATTTAGCCCCAACCAATTAGCCCTTTCCTAATACTCATAGAATAGGTTAGTGGGGTCATTTTGGACCTTACCATAATAGGACAAATAGCCCCATATGACCAGCCACTTTGGGAGAGGATAGGCTCAAGTTCATTTCATTATTCTCATCCACACTCTCTCTCTTGTTCTTCCCCAAATTCCTAGAGAGCAATCCCTAGCAATTTCTTCACCAAATCCTTCCATTTCGCCACCAAATCTTCTTCTTTCCTTCTCCATTCTAGCCAAGGAGGAAGCTACCCAAGTTTGGGAGGATTCGGAGCTCGTTCGTGTCCTTTTGGAATCTCTACGTGTCGGTGTCGCTCCGAGAAGGCTTTTCTTCGATTCGATCTACCGGGAGGTATAAATCCCTTTTCTTTTCATTTCCTTATGCATATAGGTCTATTTTGAACCCATAAGAATGACCCCATAGTTGTATCTCCATTTGTGTCCATTTTGTATCCATTTGGAGGTCATAGGAGTGTCCTTTGTGTTGTGGTTGTATCCATATGGGAAAATCCCAAATTTGGACACACTATGTGTTGTTGTTATGTATGAATGAATTATTACATGTTTAATCTCATATTTTTGTATTGGATATATGTTCTATAGTGTCTCATATATATATATATATTAGTGTAGAGAGTGAGTTCTTGATATATTATGTTATATACTTGTGTTCTTTTGTCTCAAACTACCTAAATACGTCATAATTTTTATCCACGTTTTTAATTTCAGCCCTAACTTAGAAATGTCATAACTTCTAGCTCAAAGCTCGGTTTAATCTCCCGTTTTTTTTAGAAGAAGCGTATTGAAGTTAGCTTTCCAAAAACATATATTAATAGGCCTAATTATTTCTCTAACTTTCTAGAGAATTATTTGAGTGTCAGCTGTACGAAAGACAAATGCGTTCTCGGTGTTTTCGCGATTCCGGGAGTTTTCGGAAACGAAAACGCGATCCATTTGAAGTTTCAGAAAGCTAACACATAGATCTATAACATACTTTAATCCTAAATTTTAATTCATGCTGAGATGGTACAATATTGATTATTAGTAGGAGTTACTATTCGGCATATGCATTTTGTGCACCCTTGTGTGTAATATAATGTTCTATTTGATTTTAACCCATGTTAATGTATATACATTATGTAATTAAATAGAGAATGCAATCATGAGTAAATGGTTAAATAAATAATATATGAGGTGTAAGTATCCTATCTAATATAAACATGTATAAGTATGGGTTGTAATGAATATGTAGGTTCCATAGTATGTAATGTATGGTGCATATAGTGGTGCAAGAGAATAAATGAATGATGAATGAATGCAAGCATGAATATAATGTAATAATAGATGTAATGTATGCAATATACAAGTTAATGAGATGTAATGTTCTATGTTAACACAAATCCTATATTACCTCATGTACCCCCTTACACTATGTTGACACTATCACACTTGACACATTGTTCACTTACACTTTGACACTCTTTGATATGTATACACTATGTATGCCCATTTAACCCTCACTTGCCCCTTTGCCATGTTCACATACACACACATAGCCTCTTAAATAAGTATTTATAAATATAGTTAACTTAGCTATGTATGTATATTATATATATGTTAGCATATTGTGTTGTAATATATAAGTTTATATAACCATTTGAAATGCCATGATTATAGACCTAATGTTGAATACCAATATATGCATGTGTATATATGTGTAGACATATATAGCTTAAAGTAATAGATTACCTAGTGTATATCCAATGTGAATTCTTGCCTATTTGAGTATTGAATAATTGCATGCTATATAGAGTTGGGTGTATGTTGGCTTGTATAGCCTTGTATTGATGTGTGCTTGCTAGGATAGTCTTGGTTAGGCCTAGTAAGACTTGCTGGGTACTTAGGACATGACCTAGTTTGACTAGTGCAGTTGACCAGAGTTGACCAAGGGTTGACTTTGGCATAGTTTGACCTAGATTCATGTAGAATGCATTGTAGTGCTTTATATTACCCTTCTGGACATGTTGTGACTTGTGCTGTTCTAATTAGGAGCCAGACACCTCTCCTCGGACAGTATCTTTACCTTGTACATTCAGATATCAGGCGAGTACATTCTCTGATCGTTTCATACTTGTCAAGAATTATATTCTCGTTCTAGATTACTTTACTTGATGCTGTCACGTTATCATCACGGATTGGTACTATACGGATCTCTTCTTGGGATGTTACCCCCTTAGCGGGCGCATCGGATACTTTATGACATGTGTTTCATGTACATCATATATTCCTTGCTTCTGCGTTATTCATGTACACTCATGTTCTCTCATGTTCTTACATGTACGTTCATGTACTCTCATGTTCTTTCATGTATGCTCATGTTTCCTCATGTGTTTCTTGTATAACCAAAATATCATGTCCGTAACGTAACTTGAATAGATCCTTGTGTATTGATTGTGGGTAGGGGTGAGTATAAATGGTCATGTGATTTACCCATCATGTACACTCTGTTACTTTTCATGTTCATCATGTACACTCTGTTACTTTTCATGTTCATCATGTACAACCTAAGCCAATTACATGCCATCTCGTACTCTAAATCACTAGTCACTTACAGTTCTTACTTATCATGTATATATATTTCCAGTTATCAAATATCTCTTCTGTTTTCATGTACATCTTCTTACAGCGTTTCATGTATCTTATTCTATTGTCTGCTTTATATTTTCTGACATGATATGAACTGCATGAGATGTATTGTGCTCGCTCATGTTCTGACTGGACCTGTTGATAAATTTTACAGATGGCCTGGGATTGCTTGCTAGCCTAGAAGAGACACAGTAGAGGTTGTTTAGATAGTTATTTTATTTTCTCGGGAGTTGTATTTACTTGTGGATTACTGTATTTGAGTTTTGAGATGTACTTCTGGGTTTATGTATCTTAGACACTTAGACTTCTATCTCCTGTATCTCTTTTGGATTTCATGTTTTATCTATCTTCCATTATGCTCTACCTTAGATGTGATTGAGTTTACATTCTGCTATGTCACCCCCATTCGGGGAGTATAAACTGCTTAGCCTTATACTGTTAGATGCATGAGACCTAGGACAGCGTTCTACCGCCGATACTGCGGCGTAGGCTGGGCGTTGTTACGTTATCGTGCCCTAACTCTAGGGTGCGGGTCGTGACAAGTCCAGGGCAATACGATCTCGTCTCAACCATTCTGGAGACACAGATCAAATAAGAAATAATTACTGAGAATGAGTCGAATATCAAAGAAGGACAGTTTAAATTTTTAAGGAATACAATAAGCAGCAAAATAGATATACGAAATCTGATACAGTATTTTTTCTAGTGTGATTGAGTAACTTCAAAAATATACTAATTCCTACTACAGGCTGCAGCGATATTCTAGTTCGAATACCACTACATTTCCAACCTAGACCTACATGGGCCACCACTAAAAATGTGTCACGACCCGCACCCTAGAGTAAGGGCACGAGACGTGGGCACGTCCATCCTATGCCGCAGTGTCGGCGGTAGAACGTTGTCCTAGGTCGCAACATCTAACAGTTTAAGGTAATAACAGTTATACTCCCCGAGTGGGGGTGACATAACAGAATATATATCTCAATCACATCTAAGGTAGAATACGATAAGATAGAATGATATAAAAGATGCAAGATCCAAATCCACAGAAAATACAAATAGAGAGAAAGCTAAGTGTCTAGATAAACTCCTCTAACATCCAGAAATAATACAGATCCAAATATGCAACTCAATCTCAATACTATGAAATAAGATAAAGATATCTATGGAGCAACAGTCTCTACAGCTAAGGGATCCGACTGGAAGTCCGGATCGCAAGTGTCCTCTAAGGCTGTCCCATAGAAAGTATCTAAGCAGGCCTCCTCCTCGTCCTCTGTAAAATTTTCAACAGGTCCAATCAGGACGGGAACGAGCACATATCTCTCAAAACAATTCATAACAGGTTAGGAGTATAAAGCATGCAATAGAATAAAATACAGGAAATACTGAAAAGGAAGTACGCGAAAATAGGAGATATTTTGTAACTGAAGGTAAATACATGATAAGACTGCAAGTGGCTAAGTGATTTAGAGTACAATATGGTTATGTAAACGGCTTAGGGGCACATGAATACAATTAAGAAGCACATGAATACCTACTGGGTATAGTGTTCACATAACCAATTCTACTCACCCTGCCCCAATCAATACACAAGGATCCATTCAAGTTACGTTATTGGCACATGAATACAGCTAAAGATACATGAACTCATGTAATGAGTAGTACATGAGGCACATGATAGTACATAAAAGCACATGAGAACATGTAAATACATGAACTAGTACGAGTACAAGGAGTACCTGATGCACATGATAAAGTACATGAACATGAAATACCCGATACACCCATAGAGGGATAACATCTCAGGAAAGGATCCATATAGTACTAATCCATGAAGATACGTGTCAGCATCAAGTAAAGTAATCTAGAGCAAGAATATAGTTCCAGACAGGTATGAAAAGATCAAAGAATGTACTCGCCTGCTATTTGAATGTCTAAGATGAAAGTACTATCCGTGGAGTGGTGTCTGGCTCCTATTTAGAACAGTACAAGTCACAACAAGTCCAGGATGGTAATAAGATGCACTACAATACATTCTACATGAATCTAGGTCAATCTAGGCCAAAGTCAACTCTTGGTCAACTCTGGTCAACCCTAGAAGTCAAACTAGGTCAACTAGGTCAAACCTAAGTCAAACAAGTCTATACTAGTCTATTCTAGGTCTAACAAGGCTATACAAGTCCAATCTAGAATCACTAGGCAAACAGAGACACCCATAGGCCATAGGCTATATCATGCCTATAAACCAAATCATATCACATATACACATGACAATATATATATATATATATATATATATATATATATATATATATATATATATATATATATATATATATATATATCTAATATAATACACACATAGATATATTGATATAATCTAATATAGAAATACACAATAACATATAGGTTACCTTTATGTATACCTCACATACATATATATCAAATATATATAACAGTACACACACATTGATATATTATATAGGATACCTATATATATATATATATATATATATATATATATATATATATATATATATATATATATATATATATATATTTATATATATATATATATATATATATATATATATATATATATATATATATATATAAAATATATATATATATATATATATATATATATATATATATATATATATATATATATACACCTATATATATAGGATAACTATATATATATATAGGATACCTATATATATTTATCTCAAATACATATATATGTACATATGTATAGAGAATAGGAAAGACACATGTATGTGTCCAAGTGTGTGTGTGTGTCATGAGAGTACAAGAGTGTATGATAGGCATGTGAGTTTGTGTGTCATGACATGAGGGTGTATGGAAAATCCTAAAATCAATGAGTTACTAGAGGAATCAGTGCACTACTATTGAAAATCAGGAAAAAATAGTTGACAGTTACAAGTAAACCATTCCAGTTAAAAGGGAATGAAGTAATCTCAGGTTAAAGATGGGAAACAGGAATCACAGTGAATACATTTCTAAATTTCTAAATTTGGAAGGGAATCAATTTTCAGATTAAGTTTACAGTTCAGCTATAGAACTGAACTCAATCTACCAATGAAACAAAATCAGTTCTATTTCATTCAATCTCAGTTAAAAGGGAACTAAATACAATTGCAAATGGGAAGAAAAATTAGTGAGATGATAACTGGAATTCAGTAAGCATAACAATGTATCCTGGAATCAGTCCAGGTATTCAGAGATTTCATTCTCAGGTTAAAGAATTAGACCATTCAACTCAGTTTAACCAATGAACAAAATCAAAACTATTTCAGTTCATTAAGGAAACATACATCTCAGGTTAAATAGGGAGGAACCAATCTCAGTTAAAAGGAAATGAAGAATCTCAAGTTTTAGGAAATGAATCCAGTTCCCAGTCAAGAATTTCGAAGCCAAACACAAAGTCTAATATCCCATTTCAACTCATAAGCCCCATTCGAATGTAATATTAAGCTAAACATGAACTACCAACATGTGGGAGTAATTGACAATGAAAAAACATCAATTGAATAGGATTAACAGTTTCAGAAATTTGAAAAATAATGTATCAGGAATGAATATCCGTTAACAGTGCAATTAACCCAATTGAATCCAATTTAACAAGCCACAAGATGTAAATATAATACGCTGGAAGCTAGGAGTGCGCTACGATGAGCCACTATAGAGAAATTAGGGAGTGCGCCATGACAGACCACTATCATATAAGCAAAAAAAGATATGTACAAGAGTGCACCATGACGGATCACTATCTAGTAAGATAAGAAGACATGTAACATAAGTGCGCCACGACGGGCCACTATCTAGTAAGCAAAGAAGACATGTAACAAGAGTGCGCCACGACGGACCACAACAAAGAAATTTTAGACATGGCATAGACTGTAAAGTACAATAAATCTGGGAAGGCATGGCAATACATATCATAGCATATAAGAAAGAATCAAAAGGAAAGACATATCATGGCATGTGAGAAGGAATAAATAAAAGTAAGTACATAACATAAAATAATAATTGAACATGTGCTAGTGTCAAGTGTATATAGGGTGTACAATCATTATCTAACTATACAAGATCATCAAGATGAGATCATGTTGTCAAGTTCAAGTTAAGTTCGATATTAACAAGTTATCAAGTCGGGTCGTCGCAAGTTAGGTCAAATATAGAAAACATGTAAAGAAGATCAAAAACTGTAATTGAAATTGTCAGTTGCATATAAACTCTAATTAAAGTAAAACAAGAAGATTATTGACGCCAAGACAAAGATCTACAACTTTCATGATTTGAGTTTTTCAAGATTCTAAGTACAAAACAGCTTAAATGGTCAAAAAACGGTCAAAACAACCATGATAAGATCGGGTCAAAGCTCAGGGTACTTGCATATAACAAGATATATAAACCATTGCAAGAAAGGAGATGCATGGGGGTAGGTGCACCACAAGGGCGCCTAGGAAAGCTGGGCGCCTAGATAAGCTTAGTGCCAGGGCCTGGAGGGCGCTTAGGCATGAATGGGTAACAGGGTTAGAATGGCGCCTAAGTAAGCTTGGACGCCAGACCAAGATGGCTCCTAGACTCGTAGGGGAGCCAGGGCCAAGGTGGCGCCTAGACTCGTAGGGGCGCCTGTCAAGACCCGCACCCAGTGTAGGGGCACGAGAAGTGGATACGTCCAGCCTACGCCACAGTGTCGGCGGTAGAACGCTATTCTAGGTCACTATCTAATCAACAACTCACACAATTATATAATGTACCTGTCATAATCTCAACTCCGAATGGAGGACAGGTATAAGATACGATAATACTCAATCACAATCTAAGCACGATAAGATAACACGGGAGTCTAACAACTATATATAAAACTCAAAACAACAACAACTTAAATAAACTCCCAAAATCTCAACAATCTCAAAACACCACTTATTACAAAACAAGTTCTAAAAGAGAAACTAAACCATAAACTAGTATTCTACTCCAAGCTCTACTAGTCCTCTAGGTTAGCTATGAATCTCCAGGTTACTTATAATATTTTCAACAGGTCCAGTCAGGACAGGAACGAGCACAAAATTTCAACAGTTCATATCAAGACAGAAATATAAAGCATACAATAGAGTAAAATACATGAAATGCTAAAAGAAAGTACATGTAGTAAAAGAGAGAGAACTGTAATATAAATAGCTACTATAAGTAGAGAACTATCAGTAACTAGTGATGTAGAGTACAAGATAGACATGTTGAATCTGCACATGATTATCCTAAAGAGTTCGCACATGATTATACTACTTTAGAATTGTTCACATGACTGCTTCTACTCCCCCGTACCCCAATTAATACACAAGGATCCAGACAAGTTATGTTATTGTATAAAATTTCACATGAGGGCCCATAAATGGGTGCACATGAAGGTATACATGAGGGCTCTATGTCACTACCACATTTCTAGTTTAAGGGTAGTTTTGTCATTTTTGGGGTTATTTGAATTTATTATAATTTAAGAATTTATGGGAATTTTTATGATTTATTTTGGAATTATTTGAATGATGGTTGACTAGGTTGACTTTGACTAGCATTGACTTTGGTAGACTAACCTAGAAGCTAACCCTTGTTGTGTGTGGACTTTGTTAGGTCATGTAACCCTAGTTAGACTAGATTTAACCCATGGTTAGTCATTAGACTCAAGTTATCCATAGAATAGATAAGTCATAAGCCATGACTTATGGTTTGAAACCATTAATTAGCAACTTAGCCATAGAGGCCCAAGCCCAACCCATTAGCTAACCCTAACCCTAACATTAGTTGGCCGGCCACACCTACATTGGAAATCCCACCCTATAAATACTCTCTTCCATTAGGGCTAGCCTCTTTAGGAAAGTTCATTTGGAAAGAGAGGTATTTTTCCAACTTCATTAATTCATAGAAATTCCATATTAATTCCTTTTTCCCTCAAAAAAATTGCAATATGTTCTAATTAGGTTTTCTTGCTGTTTGTATATTTTATTCTTAGTTTAATAGAAATTTGGTGAAGTTTGGGGGAGCAAGGAGACACCCCCTCTTTGGAGCTTTCTTTAGTTTTTGACACCTATAGGTAATTCCTCCAAATCTCAATAAAATTACTGTTTTTATTGCATTTTTACCTAGATCTAAGTGTCCCCTAGCTAACCCTAGAAATTTATGGCATTTAGTGTCTATTTTGTGTCCTAAATGGACACGTATCAGCCTACTAGTGAAGGTGTTTGATGAAATGCCCCAAAGGGGGTTTCGATTTGGTTTTCAAATTATTTCTGAATATGAATTATTGATTTGATATGGCTTAAGTGTTTTTGGTCGACTGAGCGTGTCTCGTGTCGTTTTGGTGTCGCTTGGGACCCTTGGACACGGCCGTGCACGCGTGTACAGGAATGCCCTGCTACTCACGTGCTCGTGCAAGCTATCCAGGACACGTGGACGCATGATTTTTGACACAGAGCTCGGGGCAGGGTCTAACACGACACTCCCTAAGTCTCGTGTCCCTTGGATCTGTGTCGGATGAGATAACTAACCCGCACTGGTCATGGCCTGGACTGTGCATGCGAGAGTGTTGCTCTCTGATACAAGTTTGTATCATGAACACGCGACACCGTGGACACATTACAGGCATTTGGACACGTACAACTAGACCTAACCTAGGTGTGGACACGACCACGAGACCTGGGGGTGGACACGTTGTGTCTTTTTGTGCTCGACACCTCTGTACGATACTGTCCTTATTGTACTGTCTGATGCATTCCTATTTTCTTATCTTGGACACGTTGTGTCATTGTGGTAGGACACGAACAGCATGTTGGACACGAGCACATTATCGTCTATCATTACCAACCACTGTTTTGATATTTTACCTTAGTTTCAATTGATATTTGCATTTACCCTATTTTTCTGGAAACTGTGATTCTTTACTGATTTTCCAGTTTTCAAATTTGGATTTTGGCATCCATTTTAGCTTGTTTAATACTGTTAATTATATGTTTAAGTCCCTAATGTTGTTCTCCTATATGTAATCTATATGTATGCCAATTTTGAGGTGGTTTCATTGACTTTTGGGTTTCGAATTGTAATAGGAAGTATTGGGACTGAAAAATGGATTGAGTTGGGTTCCTTTCCTATAATTTCTAAAAACTGAGATTATGTTGATATCCTGTTAAATGTGTAAACCAGAGATAGTTGTGGGTTGAACTGAATTGATTTCCCTTTCTTTTTTAACTGATATTAGAATATGGGATTTTGACTATAGGATATCACTGTTACTGATACATGCTGTTAGCTTCATTGCTGAATTTTAAAATTCCTATTCTAACTGTTTATGAATGTTAGAAATCAGGATTTGCCCACATGTATAGGTTGATGCCATATCAATTGGGACTAATGAATGGACTTTGGGGTTTCTATAAATTCAGGAAAACTGAACACTCTCACACTCCTCACTGTCCAGATTTGGACTAAGCACCCACACTGTTTTTCCTCACCCACACACAGGTTACAGTTCCCTCTCATTCACACTTTCATTAGCACAAACACACACACACACACCCCTATAGCTAAGTCCCTGTCACACTCTAGTATACACATCTCTTGACACACACACATCACCCCTCTTCTTATTCCTCTTTACATTCTATATACCTAATGTATATTTATGCATGTATATATATAATATATGTATATCTATATGTATAGTATATGTTTGTATCTAGTATAGATGTTTGTGAATAGTATGTAAATATGCATCTATGTATATATATATATATATATATATATATATTTTTTTTTTTTTTTTTTTTTTATATATATATATGCATCTATAGTATGTTTGTATCTCTATATATATTTATATATATATATATATATATATATATATATATATATATATATATATATATATATATATATATATATATATATATATATATTAGCATAGGACTATAGCTATTTATGTGAATATATATATATATATATATATATATATATATAATATATATATATATATATATATATATATATATTTATGTGAATGTATATATATATAAAAATATATATATATATATATATATATATATATATATATATATATATATATATATATATATATATATGATGTATAAATATAGGTATAATATGGTTTTCTAATGTGTGTGTATTAGCATAGGACTATAGCCTATGGATGCAATGTGTGACGTTAGTATAGTCTAGTATAGTAGTATTTTGACCAATATGGACTTGTTAGGACTTAGAATGATTGTTAAACCTAGTTTAACATAACCTAGACTTTTTTGACCTAATTTAGACTTGTTAGACCTAGTTTGACCATAGTTGACTTCTAGGGTTGACCAGAGTTGACCAAGAGTTAACTTTAGCCTAGATTGACCTAGATTAATTTAGAATGCATTGTAGTGCATCTTATTACCATTCTGGACATGTTATGACTTGTGCTGTTCTAAATAGGAGCCAGACACCACTCCTCGGATAGTACTTTCATCTTGGACACTCAGATACTAGAAGAGTACATTCTCTGATCATTTTATATCATGTTTAGAATTATTTTCCTGCTTTAAATTACTTTACATGATACTGTCACGTTGGTCACACGGATTAGTACTATATGGATCCCTTCTTGAGATGTTATCCCCTCAGGGAGCATCGGATACTACATGTTCTGTGCGTTTCACTTACATGGTGTATCACTATGCTTCACGGTTCATTGATCACTTGTGACATGTAATCTCATGATCACAGAGTCTTCCTTGAATCACCCATTTATGGGCATTCCTAGAATCACCCAATTTTGGGCCTTCCATGTCTCACCCCTTGTGGGCCTTTGCATGGAATCATAACATAACCTGGCTGGATCCTTGTGTATTGATTGGGGGTACGGGGGAGTAGAAGTAGACATATGAATAATATCCAAGTAGTATCTTACCTGATCACCTCCGTAGTGTCTCATCAGAATCTCCTATGCCATTCACATATTTATATTGTACTCTGACTCACTAGCCACTGATAGTTCTCTATTTACAATATATATTTCCATTACAGCTTTCTTTGTTTACATCCTGTACTTTCTTTCAGTTCCTGTATCTTACTTTACTGTATGATTATATTTTCTAACCTGCTATGAACTGTTGAGATGTATTGTGCTCGCTCCTGTCATGACTGGACCTGTTGAAAATATTACAGAGGATGAGGAGGAGGCCGGTGTGGATACCTTTTACGGTGCTACCTTAGATGAGTGTTTGGACCTGGACCAGCAGCAAGTTCCACTAGCAGTAGATGACACTCCTCTAGACTAGGATGTTTTTATTTACATTACTCTCTGGATGACTGTATATATTTGATACTTCGGATATGTACTTATCTTAGACACTTGGACGCTCTATTTGTACTTGTGGATTTCCTTTCTTTTCAGCAGTATATATCTATCTATCTATCTTCTATCTTATTTTCTGCCTTAGTTGTGATTGAGTTTACTTTCTGCTATGTCACCCCCATTCGGGGAGTATAAACTGTTTAGCATTATATTGTTAGATGTTGTGACCTAGGACAGCGTTCTACCGTCGACACTGTGGCGTAGACTGGACGTACCCACTTCTCGTGCCCTTACTCTAGGGTGCAGGTCGTGACATATTTTTAGTGGTGGCCCATGCAGGTCTAGTTTAGAAATGTAGTGGTATTCAAACTAGAATATCACTGCAGTCTGCAGTAGGATTAGGATTATTTGAAGGTACTCAATCACATTAGGAAACTTTTTATCAGATTTTGTATATCTAAATTTTGCTGCTTATTGTCTTCCTTTGAATTTAAACTGTCCTTCCTTGATATTTTGACTCATTCTCAGCAATTGTTTCTTTTGATCTGTCTCCAGGATGGTTGAGACGAGATCACATCGCCAGGGCCAGGGGACGCCGATGAGAGGTCTGCCACCTCTCACACTCAGCAGCCAGCCCCTTGTACTGCAGCCCCAGTCATGCCAGCTGGGGTAGGCGTTTCAGCTGCTTTCGGAGGAGTCCCACCACCTGTAAGGCATGAGCCGAGTCCGGTGATTCGGGATGTGCTTCAGCAGCAGCAGCCACCTGTGGGGACAGTTGACGCTGTTCAGCTGTTAGCCTTCTTTCGGCAGTACATGGAGGGTCCGCAGAGGCACACAGCAGAGCTCACACGAGGCATTGATCTGGTCGTTACTGCGGTAGAGAGAGTTGTAGCTCAGCTAGCGGCAGCCCCACAGCCGCACCAGCCATGGGAGAAGGGCATCCAAGATTTTCAAAAGATGCACCCGAAGGACTTCCGAGGGATAGAGGGGATCTTGTATGCCGACGAGTGGATTGAGCACATGGAGGAGATATTCAGGTTGGCTGAGATCCCGACGAGTCTCCAGATTGAGGCAGCGGCCAGTATGATGCAGGATCTGGCCCGTACGTGGTACCAGACCAACCCGAGGGTTGGTACTGTAGGACAGACTTGGGCAGTATTCAAGAAGCTGTTCAAGGAGAAGTTCTTCCCGGACGCAGCACTAGGAGCCCTCGAGACTCAGTTCGAGGCCCTAGTCCAGGGGAGCCAGTCTGTGGAGGAGTACGCAGGAGAGTTCTGCCGTCTGAGCAGATTTGTAGAGGGCTTGTCGGAGGCGACGAAGGCCCGGAGGTTCCGAAAGGGCTTGGTAAAGGAGGTCAAGTCCTACACCAAGAATGCCCGCAGCGCTACCTTTAAGGAGATCCTAGTGGACGCGTTAGCTGCAGAGGATGATCTTGAGCTTAGGCTCAAGAGGGAGCGAGACTTCCAGAAAGGCAACAGTAGTGGAGGACCGGCCAAGAGGCCGCACTTTCACCAGCAGCACCAGCAGCAGAGGTTCCAGCCACAGCAGTTTCAGCAGCCGAGACATTAGCCAGTGCAGCAGCAGGCACCGAGGCAGCAGGCCACCACCTGTGCTTATTACAAGAAGCCAGGGCACGGATGGAGCGAGTGTAGGAAGAGACTGGGCAAGTGCCTAGTATGTAGTTCAGCAGACCATCAGATGAGGAAGTATCTCGTACCACGAGCAGCTCAGAAAGGAGGAGCCAGAGCTCCAGCAGGCCAGCAGAGGGGACCAGCCCTGCCGACACAGCAGAAGAGATTTGTTCAGTACCAGCAGCAGGCAAGAGGAGGACAGCAGGGGCGAGCTTTTGCCATGGCGGCTGAGGATGCAGAGGCGATAGGAGAGCTGATTGCAGGTTCGGTTCTTCTCGACTCCAGACTAGCTTTTGTATTATTCGATTCCGGTGCTTTGCATAGTTTTATATCAGTATCATTTGCGATTATACACGGTATCATAGCTGAATCGTTGCCTAGGACTTACAAGATCACGAACGGGGGTGGCATTATCCTCGTGAGTGATGTTTGTAAGGGTCGAAGTGTTGTTTTGGGAGGCCGTGAGTTGGAGGTGAGCCTGCTCGTAATGCGATTGCTGAACTACGATATAGTGCTTGGTATGGATTGGTTGAGCAGGCACCACGCCAGCATTAATTCCAGAGGGGGTAAAGTTCTCTTCAGAGTGCCGGGGGAGCCAGAGTTCGAGTACTCTAGACGTCATGTGGAGCAGAACAGCAGAGTTTTCTGTGGAGTCTCGGTTGAGGAGCAGACGATTCCACACCCCTTGATAGCAGAGTATATGGATGTTTTTCCAAAGGAGTTGCCTGGATTGCCACCAGACAGAGACATTAATTTCTCGATAGACTTGGTTCCAGGAGCGGAATCCATCTCTCAGCATGTCTATCGGGTAAACAACAGTGAGTTGGTGGAGCTGAAGAAGCAAGTGGATGAGCTGCAGGACAAGGGCTTCATCCGTTCGAGTTTGTCGCCATGGGGTGCACCAGTGTTGTTTGTGCCGAAGAAGGATGGGTCAGTACGGATGTGTATTGACTATAGGGCACTCAACAACCTCACGATCAAGAACAGATATCCACTACCGCGGATCGATGATCTTTTTGACCAGTTGAGCGAAGCTTGGGTATTTTCCAAGATTGATCTGAGGTAAAGATATCACCAGGTGAAGGTGAAGAGGGAGGATATTCCCAAGACCGCTTTCAGGACGCGGTACGGGTAGTTTGAGTTTTTGGTTATGCCGTTTGGGCTAACCAATGCACCAACAGTGTTTATGAACCTAATGAACAAGGTGTTCCACCAGTACATGGATCAGTTTGTGGTGGTGTTCATTGATGACATCTTTGTATATTCCAAGACTGAGGAGGAGCAAGAGGAGCACTTGAGGATAGTGCTGGAGACTCTCAGGAAGGAGCAGCTTTTTGGGAAGCTCTCCAAGTGTGAGTTCTTCTTGGACCAGGTGGACTTTTTGGGGCATGTGGTGACTGGAGATGGTATCTCAGTTGACCCCAAGAAGATCGTAGCAGTTGAGGCATGGGCAGCGCCGACTTCAGCGGCAGAGATCAGGAGCTTCCTGGGGCTGGCAGGCTATTATAGGAGATTTGTGCAGGATTTCTTTCGGGTTGCAGAGCCGTTGACTCGGTTGACCCGGAAGGATGCTGAGTATGTTTGGTCAGAGGAGTGTCAGGCAGCTTTTGATGAGTTGAAGAAGCGGCTTACGACAGCTCCGATTCTGACATTGCCTTCAGGATTAGGAGGATTCACTATTTATAGTGACGCTTCAGGGAAGGGGCTGGGTTGTGTCTTGCAGCAGCATGGAAAGGTGATTGCCTATGCTTCCAGGCAATTACGTCCCCATGAGAAGAACTACCCTACCCACGACCTGGAGCTGGCAGCAGAAATATTTGATCTGAAGTTGTGGAAGCACTACCTGTATGGAGACAGGGTAAAGATTTTTACAGATCACAAGAGCTTAAAGTATGTGTTCACTCAGAAGGAGCTGAACATGAGACATCGCAGATGGCTAGAGTTGATGAAGGACTTCGACATATTACTTCAGTATCACCCAGGAAAGGCCAACTTGGTTGTCGATGCCTTGAGTAGGTATCCGACAGCTATGTGTTTGACCATGGACCGTCACTTGCTTGCTGACTTGGAGAGCCTTGGGATTGAGGTGATCGTGCCCGAAGTTCAGATGCAGTTATGGGGCCTGCAGATTCAGTCGGACATGGTGGAGAGGATCAAGTTGGCACAGTTTAAGAATATTGCTCTGCGGTGTCTCTGAGAGCAGGTTCGAGCAGGATTGGTGGATGGCGAGTTTTCTCTTGCAGAGGATGGTGCCTTGAGGCACGGTTCACAGATATATGTATGTACCTATAATGTGATGTATAAATATAGGTATAATATGGTTTCCTAATGTGTGTGTATTAGCATAGGACAATAGCCTATGGATGCAATGTGTGATGTTAGCATAGTCTAGTATAGTAGTATTTTGACCAATATGGACTTGTTAGGACTTAGAATGATTGTTAAACCTAGTTTAACATAACCTAGACTTGTTTGACCTAATTTAGACTTGTTAGACCTAGTTTGACCATAGTTGACCTAGTTTGACTTCTAGGGTTGACCAGAGTTGACCAATAGTTGACTTTGGCCCAGATTGACTTAGATTTATTTAGAATGCATTGTAGTGCATCTTATTACCATTCTGGACATGTTATGACTTGTGTTGTTCTAAATAGGAGCCAGACACCACTCCTCGGACAGTACTTTCATCTTGGACACTCAGATACCAGGCGAGTACATTCTCTGATCATTTTATATCCTGTTTAGAATTATTTTCCTGCTTTAAATTACTTTACTTGATACTGTCATGTTGGTCACATGGATTAGTACTATATGGATCCCTTCTTGAGATGTTATCCCCTCAATGAGCATCGGATACTACATATTCTGTGTGTTTCACTTACATGGTATATCACTATGCTTCACGGTTCATTAATCACTTGTGACATGTACTCTCATGATCATAGAGTCTTCCTTGAATCACCCATTTATGGGCATTCCTAGAATTACCCATTTTTGGGCCTTCCATGTATCACCCCTTATGGGCCTTTGCATGGAATCATAACATAACCTGGCTGGATCCTTGTGTATTGATTGGGGGTACGGGGGAGTAGAAGTAGACATGTGAATAATATCCAAGTAGTATCTCACCTAATCACCTCCGTAGTGTCTCATCAGAATCTTCTATGCCATTCACATGTTTATATTGTACTTTGACTCACTAGCCACTGATAGTTCTCTATTTACAGTATATATTTCTATTACAGCTTTCTCTATTTACATCCTGTACTTTCTTTCAGTTCCTGTATCTTACTTTACTGCATGATTATATTTTCTAACCTGCTGTGAACTGTTGAGATGTATTGTGCTCGCTCATGTCCTGACTGGACCTGTTGAAAATATTACAGAGGACGAAGAGGAGGCCGGTGTGGATACCTATTACGATGCTACCTTAGATGAGTGTTTGGACCTGGACCAGCAGCAGGTTCCACTAGCAGTGGATGACACTCCTCTAGATTAGGATGTTTTTATTTACATTACTCTCTGGATGACTGTACATATTTGATACTTGGGATATGTACTTATTTTAGACACTTAGACTCTCTGTTTGTACTTGTGGATTTTCTTTCTTTTCAGCAGTATCTATCTATCTATCTATCTATCTATCTATCTTATCTTCTGCATTAGTTGTGATTGAGTTTACTTTCTGCTATGTCACCCCCATTCGGGGAGTATAAACTGTTTAGCATTATATTGTTAGATGTTGTGACCTAGGACTGCGTTCTATCACCGATACTGCGGTATAGGCTGGAAGTACCCACTTTTCGTGCCCTTACTCTAGGGTGCGGGTCGTGACACTCTATGAGCACGAGGGCCAAGGTGGCGCCTAGGCACTGATGGGTGCTAGGGCCAAGAGGGCGCACGACCGAAGTAGGCGCATAGCCAGAGAGGCTCCTGGGCACCAATGAGTACTAGGGCCAAAGTGGCTCCTAGGCATGCATGGGCGCTAGGGCCGGAGAGGCGCATCATAGTGGGCGCCTAAGCATCAATGAGCGTTAGGGTCGGCGCATCACATTGGGCGCCAAAGCACCCGTGAACGCTAGGGTCAAGTGGCGCAGGACACTCAAGGCGCCTGAGCCGAGTTGCGCGCCTGATCCAGTCTGGGTGCCTGTGCCAGAAGAGGTGCCAGAGCCAGACTGGGCGCCCGGCACTGTGCTTCTTCTCCAACACAGCAACCAAAGCTCTATGGAATCCGAAAACTTCAAAATGCCATAACTTGCTCAAAACAAGTCCGAATTGAGATTTCCAAGGGTTTAAAGTGCATAGAACGAGATTTCCTACAGCTTGGGAGGATTGGTTTTAGGAAATATCAAGTTTTAATATATAAAAACCAAGAAAACAAAAAAATATCAAAACTTAGATCTACAAAAATGTAGCCATCAAAATAAAAAATTTCAAGTTCTAAAGAGGCTTAGAATCATGCAAGGAAGAGAATAGAACAAACAAAAATAACTTTGTTCAAGGTTTTGGCAAGATGTACTTGCCTTAGGTTGGAGGAGAAAATGAAGAGGAAGAAGATGAATAGAAATGAAATAATGGAGAAGAGAGAGAGAGGAGTTGGGTTTTATATCAACCCTCTCATCTCAAACCAAACTAAACCAAATCAAGCCAAGCCAAGTTGAACCCAACCAATTAAACCAAGTCAAGATTTAAACCAAAACAAGAGAGACAAGTCAAAATATGGTTCACCTGACAATTGTCATAAATTCGTACAATAAGAATGTCAACCGTCGATATAAACCGATACATCGGCGGCATACCGATCAATAAGAAATATATACAATTTTGGAAAAAATTTCAAAGCATTCTTAAAATCAAGAAAATAATAAATACAGCACAAAATACATATCCATATATAAATATCGATACCTTGAGACGAGTCTCACATGATAGGTTACCGAATATTCTGTCAACTTTATCCAATATTGACATAACAACTCAAGAAATAAAATGATGCAATTAGGACATAGTCTAATACTATTTGATAACTTATGTATACCTAAAATTACTTTAACTTAGGGGTCATGCCTCGCCAGTGCGCTGCTGGCTGCAATGCACCTGCAGTCTCCATATTTCAGATAAATGGATGCAGTACGCATCTACCTGCCATAATAAGTCACTGAATATTCTTTTAACTTTATCCATAAGAATTTTCAAATGAGCTTTAGAAATTTAAACAAGTTCCAAGTTGATCATGGTAGAAAAAAGGTGTAGGTATCTGTCCTTTAAGTTTAAGTATCAATTCTTGAGAATCAAATGATCGATTAGAAAAAATGATCGAAGCCAAGAGAAGTATAAATTTCCAAACTTCTAGTTCTCTAAAATTTAAGGATCGAGAGAAAAACATATATACCTTGAATTTCATCAAAACTGACACAGAATTAATCTGTGGATAACTGAATCAGGTTGGGTTCAAAACTCAATAAATAGAAATAATATTGACCCTTAAGAATATATATATATATATATATATATATATATATATATATATATATATATATATATATATATATATATATATATATATACTCTAATGCCTAAGTATCATTAGAATAAAATTTGTTAATAAGACAGATAAAATGATGATGTTTAGAAAGGACAAAAATAAAATTTGAACAAATTATCAAGGTTAGGGTCTTAAATCCTAGAAAGTCACAATTTACCAAGTGAATAGTCTACCCACCTTTGATCCTACCATCTTATCGAAATAAAATAACATATCCCGATAGGAAAATTTCTCAAATTTATCTAACCTAAAAAATGAAGGTTTTTTCCTATCTTAACCACATAGCCTATATAGAAACCATAACTACCCAAGCAGTCAAATTGAATAAGTGCTTTCCTATTGTATACTTAATCTACATCAAAATAATATTCGAAAACAAATCCGTTAAATATTTAAATAAAAGGACTCTCTAATATCTAGAACCTAAGGTCGGCCTCCACGATCTCTATCTCCACCCGAAGGGTCCCAAGTGCAAAATAGTATATCACCTGTAAAGTATTCAGTCAGGAAAGGAGCAAAGTACAACCCTATTATAATAATGTAACTCAGCACAAAATAAAGCTAGATAAATAGAGATACAGTATAACAATAAGGAAAACATGTATATGAACTGGAAACAGTAAACACGTACAAGAAACCACTGGCAAGGATATGTATAAACAAGACAACTAGACAATAAACATGAACAAGTGTCACGACCCGCACCCTAGAGTTAGGGCACGAGACGTGGGTACGTCCAGCCTACGCCGCAATGTCGGCGGTAGAACGCTGTCCTAGGTCACAACATCTAGCAATATAAAGCTTAAACAGTTTATACTCCCCGAATGGGGGTGACATGATAAAAGTAGACTCAATCACAACTAAGAAAGAAGAAGCACGATATGATATAAAACTCAAGGAAAAACAGATGATAACATAGCTGATAGATAGATAAATGAAACTGCTGAAATGAAAGGAACATCCCAAGTACATCAGAAAGTCTAAGTGTCTAAGATAATACAAATCCCAGATCCCAAGTACCAATAAGTACAATCATCCATGAAATACTGAAATAAAAGCATCCTAGTCTAAAGGTGTGTCATCCACAGCTAGTGGGACCTGCTGCTGGTCCAGGTCCAAGCACTCATCTAAAGTAGCACCGTAATAGGTAGTGCAGCCAGCCTCGTCCTCATCCTCTGTAATATTTCAACAGGTCCAGTCAGGACGGAGCGAGTACAAAACATCTCAACAAGTCATAGCAGAAAAGAAAATATAATCATGCTAGAGAATAAAATATAGAAAACTGAAGAATAGCATAATGTAAGAGAGAGAGAGACTGTAAGTAAATATCTATGATATATGTAAAGAGAGACAGTGCTAGTGATTCAGAGTACTGCATAAACATGTGAATGGCTAAGGACTGATTCATGATTACACTACAGGGAATTGATTCATGATTACACTACTTGGATTTATTCACATGTTCATTTATACTCTCCCATCCCCAATCAATACACAAGGATCCATTAAAGTTACGTTAAGATTCATGATTATACTACGTTGCCCATAAAGGGTGATTCATGAATTAATTCATGAAGGCTCGGTGATCATGAGGGTACATGAGTCACTAGCTGATTCCCGAAGATTCATGATAATAGAAGCATATAATACATGATGTAAGTGAAACACAAATGACAAAAGTATCTGATGCTCCCGAGGGGGATAACATCTCATGAAAGGATCCATATAGTACCAATCTGTGTTACCAACGTGTCAGCATCAAGTAAGATAGTCTAAAGTAGGAAATATAATCCTAAACATGGTATGAAATGATCAGAGAATGTACTCGTCTGGTATCTGAGTATCCAACTGAAAAGTACTATTCGAGGAGTGGTGTCTGGCTCCTATCAGAACAACACAAGTCACAACAAGTCTAATAATGATAAAATGAGGCTCTACTATGCATTCTACATGAATCTAGGTCAAACTAGGCCAAAGTCAACTCTTGGTCAACTCTGATCAACCCTAGAAGTCAAACTAGGTCAACTATGGTCAAACTTGGTCATACAAGTCCACACTAGGTTAAACTAGTCTATACTAGTCTAGCAAGTCTATTCTAGGTCTAACAAACCATTCTAGGTCCTAACAAGGCTAAACAGTCTATTCTAGATTCTACACTAACATACCATGCCATAGGCTAAAAGACTAGGCCATGGGCCAATAGGCTAACCATGGGCTAAGCAACCATATTCACATCTATATCTAAACCAAACACATATATACATATATACAATACACTATATCATATGGTATCACATACACTATATATATATCTAATATATATAAAGCACACATTCATACATATATAGGAATCCTAAATATATAACAAACTCAATTCATATATTTATATACATATAAAAGAGAGAGAGAGAGAACACACATACTAGTGTATGTGTGTGGGTGTACTAGTGAAGCATGTGAGGGAAGACATGTGTGATAGTAACATGAGTGTGTGGGCTTGTGTGTACAAGGCATGTGTTTGTGTGGGTGAATGATATGGGAAAGTGTGTGTAGAGTGAAGTGATAGAGGCATGTGAGGGATAGTGAGTGGATACATTAAACTCAGATTTTAATCCCTACTAAACCCCAAACCAGTTTCAGATTTTACACCAAAGAACACATTCTCAGAAAATAGTTTGAAACCCAACTCCAATTCCAGTTTCAGTCCCCATGATATTTTAGATTTCACAACACTAGTTAATAGCAAACTCAAGTTGAATTCTCCGTTGACATACACAACAGTTCAAACTAAAATAAAACTCAGAATTTGATACTCATGAACATTAAACAAACATTCAACAGCCCCTTTATGAAAACTCAGATTCTATGAACCATAACACTCCCAAATCAGTCCAATTTTGTCATACAGTTAGAAAACACATAGGAGAACACATTAGGCATTTAATTACATGTAATAGACTGTGTTAAGTGGGTTTAAATGATTCCTAAAACTCAATTTTGTAAACTGGGAAAAATTAGGAATCACATTGATACACAGGAATTCAGAAAAATGGAAAATGAGGAAATAATAATTAAAATCAAATTTAAATAAATAAACAATGGTTGGTAATGAACCAACATCATGAGCACGTGTCCCATGAAGTGTTTGTGTCCCTGCAAGAGGACACAAATGTGTCCAATAGAGTAAAATACGAAATCAGTGTACACTAACACAGAGACTGTGACAGTCTCATGTGGGGGTGCACGCGTGTCGTACACCCGACACAGAGCACTTCGTGTCTCGTGTTCGTGTTCGCAGGTGCACCTAGGGTAGGTCTATGTGTGTGTCACCCTGAAACGTGTATGTGTGTGTCGTGTCCAGTAGTTCAAGGCCGTATCAGTGGCTATAATCAGCCTGCGCACAGTACAGTGTATTACCCGTGCGTGGCCGATTTCTCCTAATCCAGACCACAAAATCTTGTAAAACTTGGGGAGTGAGATGACAGTAGGTGCCCCTAAGTGTCCATAAAAACTTGTGTCCAACAAGTTCGTGTCGTGTCCAGTAGGGACCCCGATAGGCAGGGGAGCACTGTAGCTACGCGTGTGCGTGTCCGAGTGCGTGTGCACGAGTGTCTAAATGACACGACACAAGCACGAATTCAACTCAGTCAATTAAAATCATGTAAGCGACATCAAAACAAAATTTTCCATTCAAACATAACTCGAAAATAATACAAAAAGTTTTACTGAGGCATTTTCACAAACACATTGAATGGTGTACTGATACGTGTCCTGTTTGGACACGAAAGGACACAAAAACATAGGGTTTCCTATTCCTACTGTTAGGTTAGGTCTAGGGCTCCCTAATGATGCAAAAATCTCAGGACTTTATGGTGGAAATAGGAAGTTACCTCAATGTATCAAAACCCTCAAAAAGTTCTAAAGAGTGATGTTCTTCTTGATGGTGAAACTCCTCCAAAGCTCTCCAAATCTGAGAATATTAATTACCAACAGAAAGTAGGTAGAATTTAGAACCCAATGCAATTTGCTTGGATTAAAAAGAAAATAAAATGGATTTACTAGGATTTATGGAAGATGGAGAAATACCTCTTCTAAAACTTGGCAAGAAAAACCTAAGGAAGGCTAGCCCTAACTTTGGGAGGCATTAAATAGGATGGGAAAGGTCAATAGTGGCTGCCATGGGCTGATTAGGGTTAGGGTTGGTTCATGGTGTGGGCCAATGGGCTATTAAACCTAAGTCATTAGTCATGACTTATGAAGTCATAAGCCATATTAGTCAAATCAACTCCAAATCCCTCCAAACAAGTTCCATTGGCTTAACCCTCACTAAAATAGGTCAAAACAAGTTTACTTAACCTAACCAAGTGGTCTTAACCTAGGTTAGTCACTAGGTTAGTCTTCTAGTCAACACTAGTCAAAGTCAACTATAGGGTCAAAATCAATTCTACTAAAAATCACCAAAAATCACTAAAAATCATATTAATTATAATAAATCCAAATAATAAATAATAATTCCAAATAATTCACAAAATTTCAAAAATGACCAAAATACCTCCAAGCTAGAAAAGTGGTAGTGACAAATCTACCCTCCTTAAAATAATTTCGTCCTCGAAATTGAAGGCGAAACTAAACTGCTGAGAATGATAGAAAAGTATACCTCAAGGTCCAAAAGATAGGGGTACCGCTCGCGCATCTCATCCTCTCGCTCCCAGGTCGACTCTCCTGGAGAATGATGCCTCCATGGGACGCGTACCAAGGGTATCACCTGGTTCCTCAGAACCTTCTTCCGTCGATCCAGAATCTCCACTGGCTGCTCTGGATAGCTGAGAGAAGGCCCAACCTCAATCTCTAAATGATCGAGCACATGGCTAGGGTCAGCCACGTACCGTCTCAACTGCGACACATGAAATACGTTGTGGACCCCCACAAGTGCAGGCGGCAAGTCTAGCCTGTATGCAACGTCACCGACTCTCCCGCTGATAACGAAAGGGCCGATGAAGCACGGGCTAAGCTTTCCGCCTCCACCAAAATGTATCGTACCACGAGTCGGAGATATCCTCAAGAAAACCTGGTCTCCGACCTAATCACAAGCAAGGTCTCAATTAATTATAATAAACAAACATGATTATTAAAACACAACAATCAAACCTAAACTAATCCTACTCTAATCTGTACCTCAAACTCCAAGGGCCTCCGGTGGCTATCGGCTCAGTGCCAATACCTGTCCTGCGCCACACGAAGTCTGTCCCTGATGAGCTTCACCTTCTCGGCTGCATCAACAACCATCTCTGGCCCCAGTAAAGATCGCTCACCGACATCATCCCAAGATAAGGGTGTACGGCACCTACGCCCGTACAGAGCCTCGAAAGGTGACATCCCAATGCTGGCCTGGAAACTGTTGTTGTAAGCAAACTCCACCAAATGAAGATAATCCTCCCAAGAGCCTCCAAAGTCCAAGACGCACGTTCGCAGCATATCCTCAAGGTTCTGAATAGTCCTCTCCGACTGTCCGTCCGTCTAGGGGTGGTATGCAGTGCTAAACTTGAGCTGGGTGCCCAAGCTAGTCTGCAGACTCCTCTAGAAATGGGAAGTGAAGCGACTATCCCAATCTGAGACGATGCTGACCGGAACTTCGTGAATCCTGACTATCTGCCGCATATACATCTCCGCAAGCCTCTCTGTAGACGTACCCACCTTGAATGGCAAAAAGTGGGCCGATTTGGTCAACCTGTCAATGATGACCCAAATCGCGACTTTTCCTCCTAGTGTACGCGGCAATCCTGATACGAAGTCCATAGTGATATGCTCCCATTTCCACTCGGGAATGGGTAGCGGCTGCAATAATCCACCGGGCCTCTGCCTCTCCGCCTTGACCTGCTGACAGATCAAGCACCTAGCTACGAAGCAAGCCACCTCCCGCTTCATCTCGGACCACCAAACATGCTCCTTCAGATCTCGGTACATCTTGTTGGCACCAGGGTGTATGGAGTAATGAGATCTGTGGGCCTCCTGCATAACCTGCTCCCTGAGCTCTCCGCTGGGCACACATAATCTGGAACCATGCCTCAAGGCACCATCATCTGCAAGAGAAAACTCGCCCTCCAGCAATCCTGTTCGAACCTGCTCTCGGAGACACCGCAGAGCAACGTCCTCAAACTGTGCCGACTTGATCCTCTCCACCAAGTTCGACTGAGTCTGTATCCCCCATAACTGCATCTGCACCCCAGGCACGATCACCTTAATCCCAAGGCTCTCCAAGTCTGCAAGCAAATGCCGATCCATGGTCAAACACATGGCTGTCGGATACCTACTCAAGGCATCGGCAACCACGTTGGCCTTCCCTGGGTGGTACTGAAGTAGGATGTCAAAGTCCTTCATCAACTCTAGCCATCTGCGCTGCCTCATGTTCAACTCCTTCTGAGTGAACACATACTTTAAGCTCTTGTGATCTGTGAAGATCTCCACCCTCTCTCCATACAGATAATGCTTCCATAACTTCAAAGCAAAAATCACTGCCGCCAGCTCCAGGTCATGGGTAGGGTAGTTCTTCTCATGGGGACGTAATTGCCTGGAAGCATAGGCAATCACCTTCCCATGCTGCTGCAAGACGCAACCCAGCCCCTTCCCTGAAGCGTCACTATAAATAGTGAAACCACCTGATCCTGAAGGCAATATCAGAATCGGAGCTGTCGTAAGCCGCTTCTTCAACTCATCAAAAGCTGCCTGACACTCCTCTGACCAAACATACTCAGCATCCTTCCGGGTCAACCGTGTCAACGGCTCTGCAACCCGGGAGAAATCCTACACAAATCTCCGATAATATCCTTCCAGCCCCAGTAAACTCCTGATCTTTGTAACTGAAGTCGGCGCTGCCCATGCCTCGACTGCTACAATCTTCTTGGGGTCAACTGAGATACCATCTCCAGTCACAACGTTCCCCAAGAAGTCCACCTGATCCAAGAAAAAATCACACTTGGAGAGTTTTCCATAAAGTTGCTCCCTCCTGAGAATCTCCAGTACTATCCGCAGATGCTCCTCGTGCTCCTCCTCAGTCTTAGAATATATCAAGATGTCGTCAATGAACACCACCACAAACTGATCCAGATACTGGTGGAACACCTTGTTCATAAGGTTCATAAACACTGCTGGTGCATTGGTTAGCCCAAACGGCATAACCAAAAACTCAAACTGCCCGTACCGCGTCCTGAAAGCGGTCTTGGGAATATCATCCCCCTTCACCTTCACCTGGTGATATCCCGACCTCAGATCAATCTTGGAAAATACCCGAGCTCCGCTCAACTGGTCAAAAAGATCGTCGATCCGCGGCAGTGGGTATTTGTTCTTGATCGTGAGATTGTTGAGTGCCCTATAGTCAATACACATCCGTACTGACCCATCCTTCTTTGGCACAAACAACACTGGTGCACCCCATGGCGACGAACTCGAGTGGATGAAGCCCTTGTCCTGCAGCTCATCCACTTGCTTCTTCAGCTCCACCAGCTCACTGTTGTTCACCCGATAGACATGCTGAGAGATGGGTTCCGCTCCTGGAACCAAGTCTATCGAGAACACTATGTCTCTGTCTAGTGGCAATCCTGGCAACTCCTCTGGGAAAACATCCATATACTCTGCTATCAAGGGGTGTGGAATCGCCTGCTCCTCGACCGAGACTCCACAGAAAACTTCGCTGCCCTGCTCCGTCTGACGTCTGGAGTACTCGAACTCTGGCTCCCCCGGCACTCTGAAAAGAACTCTACCCCCTCTACAATCAATGCTGGCGTGGTGCCTGGTCAACCAATTCATGCCGAGTACGATATCGTAGTTCGGCAATGGCATCACGAGCAGGCTCACCTCCAACTCACGGCCTCCCAAAACAACACTTCGACCCTTACAAATATCACGTACGAGGATAATGCCACCTCCGATCGTGATCTTGTAAGTCCTAAGCAATAATTCAGCTATGATACCGTGTCTAATCGCAAAAGATACTGATATGAAGCTATGCGAAGCACCGGAATCGAATAATGCAAAAGCTGGACTGGAGTCAAGAAGAACCGAACCTGCGATCAGCTCTCCTATCGCCTCTGCATCCTCAGCTGCCATGGCGAAAGCTCGCCCCTGCTGGCCTGCCCTGGCCTGCTGCTGGTGCTGTACAAATCGCTGCTGCTGAGTCGGCAACGGTCCCTTCTGTGGTCCCCCTGGAGCCTTGGCTCCTGCTCCTGCTCCTTCTCGTCCCGAGAACATAGGGCACTCCCTCAGCTGATGGTCTGCTGCCCCACAGAGTAGGCACCTGCCTAGCCTCTTGCTACACTCGTTTCACCCGTGCTCTGGCTTCTTCCAATAAGTACAGTGGGTGGCCTGCTGCCTCGATGCCTGCTGCTGCACCCTCTGCTGCTGATGCTGCACTGGCTGATGCCTCGGCTGCTGAAAATGCTGCGGCTGGAACCTCTGCTGCTGGTGCTGCTGCTGCTGAAAGTGCGGCCTCTTGGCCGGTCCTCCGCTACTGCTGCCTCCCTGGGAGTCTCACCCCCTCTTGAGCCTAAGCTCAAGTTCATCCTCTACAGCTAGTGCGTCCACTAGGATCTCCTCAAATGTAGCACTGCGGGCATTCTTGGTGTAGGACTTGACCTCCTTTATCAAGCCCTTCCGAAACCTCCGGGCCTTTGTCGTCTCCGACAGGTCCTCCATAAATTTGCTCAGGCGGCAGAACTCTCCTGCGTACTCCTCCACGGACTGGCTCCCCTGGACCAGGGCCTCGAACTGGATCTCGAGGGCTCCCAGTGCTGCGTCTGGAAAGAACTTCTCCTTGAACAGCTTCTTGAATGCTGCCCAAGTCTGCCCTGCAATACCGATCCTCGGGTTGGTCTGGTACCATGTACGGGTCAGATCCTGCATCATGCTGGCCGCTGCCTCTATCTGGAGCCTCGTCGGAATCTCCGCCAGCCTGAAGATCTCCTCCATATGCTCGATCCACTTATTGGCATACAGGATCCCCTCTGTCCCTCGGAAGTCTCTAGGGTGCATCTTCTGGAAGTCCTGGATGCCCTTCTCCTGTGGCTGGTGCGGCTGCTGGACTGCTGCTGGCTGAGCCACGACTCTCTCCACCGCCGTCACTGCCAGCTCAATGCCTCTGCTGAGCTCTGCCGTGTGCCTCTGCTGCTGGGTCTACTGACCCTTCATGTACTGCCGAAAGAAGGCTAGCAGCTGCACTGCGTCCACAGTCCCTGGAGGTGGCTGCTGGTAAGGATCCTCTGGGAGAACTGGTCTTGCCTCCGAGCCGGTGGAGGCATACCCCCTGCTGCTGCTGCTGGAGCCTCAATACGAACATAGGTGGCAAGAGCTGCAGTCTCCTGTCTCTGCTGAACTGGCTGAGAGGTAGCAGATCCCTTTGTAGCATCTCCATGAATGGTACGCTGCTGACGAGTCTCTACCATCCTGAAGATAGACCAACAAGAGTATCATTTTCTGAGAAAGAAGCGATATAACAAAGGCGGACAATTTAAATTCAAAATGATCAGCTGACATTAAGGATTTAGATGGCAATAAAAGAATTTTTTTCTTTTCCTAATATGATTGAGTACCTTAAAAATTATTATCCTATGTCCTACTGCAGGCTGTAGCGATACTCTAATTCGAATACCACTATACTTCTAATCTAGACCAGCATGGGCCACTACTAAAAATGTGTCACGACCCGCACCCTAGAGTTAGGGCACGAGACATGGGTACGTCCAGCCTATGCCGCAGTGTCGGCGGTAGAACGCTGTCCTAGGTCACAACATCTAGCAATATAAAGCTTAAACAGTTTATACTCCCCGAATGGGGGTGACATGATAAAAGTAGACTCAATCACAACTAAGGAAGAAGAAGTACGATATGATATAAAACTCAAGGAAAAACAGATAATAACATAGCTGATAGATAGATAAATGAAACTGCTGAAATAAAAGGAACATCCCAAGTACATCAGAAAGTCTAAGTGTCTAAGATAATACAAATCCCAGATCCTAAGTACCAATAAGTACAATCATCCATGAAATATTGAAATAAAAGCATCCTAGTCTAAGGGTGTGTCATCCACAGCTAGTGGGACCTGCTGCTGGTCCAGGTCCAAGCACTCATCTAAAGTAGCACCGTAATAGGTACTGCAGCCAGCCTCATCCTCATCCTCTGTAATATTTCAACAGGTCCAGTCAGGACGGAGCGAGTACAAAATATCTCAACAAGTTATAGCAGAAAAGGAAATATAATCATGCTAGAGAATAAAATACAGGAAACTGAAGAATAGCATAATGTAAGAGAGAGAGAGAGACTGTAAGTAAATATCTATGATATATGTAAAGAGAGACAGTGGTAGTGATTCAGAGTACTGCATAAACATGTGAATGGCTAAGGACTGATTCATGATTACACTACAGGGAATTGATTCATGATTACACTACTTGGATTTATTTACATATTCATTTATACTCCCCCATCCCCAATCAATACACAAGGATCCATTCAAGTTACGTTAAGATTCATGATTATACTATGTTGCCCATAAAGGGTGATTCATGAATTGATTCATGAAGGCTCGGTGATCATGAGGGTACATGAGTCACTAGCTGATTCCCGAAGATTCATGATAATAGAAGCATATGATACATGATGTAAGTGAAACACACATGACAAAAGTATCTGATGCTCCCAAGGGGGATAACATCTTATGAAGGGATCCATATAGTACCAATCTGTGTTACCAACATGTCAGCATCAAGTAAGATAGTCTAAAGCATGAAATATAATCCTAAACATGGTATGAAATGATCAGAGAATGTACTCGCCTGGTATCTGAGTGTCCAACTGAAAAGTACTGTCCGAGGAGTGATGTCTGGCTCCTATCAGAACAGCACAAGTCACAACAAGTCTAAAATGATAAAATGAGGCTCTACTATGCATTCTACATGAATCTAGGTCAAACTAGGCCAAAGTCAACTCTTGGTCAACTCTGGTCAACCCTAGAAGTCAAACTAGGTCAACTATGGTCAAACTTGGTCATACAAGTCCACACTAGGTTAAACTAGTCTATACTAGTCTAGCAAGTCTATTCTAGGTCTAACAAACCATTCTAGGTCCTAACAAGGCAAAACAGTCTATTCTAGATTCCACACTGACATAGCATGCCATAGGCTAAAAGACTAGGCTATGGGCCAATAGGCTAACCATGGGCTACGCAACCATATTCACATCTATATCTAAACCAAACACATATATACATATATACAATACACTATATCATATGGTATCACATACACTATATATATGTAGCTTCCCTTCCCGAAAATTTTCAAAATATTTTTTTCTTTATTATTTATTTGATTTAAATAGTGGTTTTATAATTTATAAATAATTAAATATTTAATTATTATGGTAGATGATTTTAGCCATGGTTGAGATTTGGAGTACAAGGTGACTAGAAATCATGGCACGGATAGCTCAATGACGTGCCTTGACTAGTGTATTAGTCATACCAAGGAAGACCGAGCCATAGGGATGTCCTAACTAGGAAAACCAGGTCAAGTTGTGACATGACCATTATAAATAATTTAATTATTTATTATTATTGTTATTTGACGTTTAGGAGACCTGGTTGTACCAAACTAGTCAAACTGAACCCGAACTGAGCCCAAGCCCATGCAGTGATGTGGGGCATCCAAGATGTCCATGCAAACGTATTTTAAGTATATGCATTATTTTATATTTATTTTAGGGTATACAAATGTTTTCTACAAATAAGTTGTGGTGCGTACTATTAAGGTGACACTTCTGGGATACTTGCATTGACTTGTGTCGACCACTGGAGCAGGAGTATAGGAGGTTCATCCAAGTCTATACCCATTAACGGTCCATCTTATTTTGTTATTACTACTATTACTATTATTATTCTATTATCAATATTAATGGGGTTATCATTAAATAATTCTGTTTTATTATTATTGATTATTTGTGTGTGCGAATATATATATAATATATGTATAAGTGCACATATAAAATATACGTGTACATGTATATGTATAGATAGATATATAGTTTTTTTTTTTTTTTGGTTTAGATATATATATATATATATATATATATATATATATATATATATATATATATATATATATATATATATATATATATATATATATATATATAAATATAAATATAAAAAAAAATATATATAAAAAAAATATATATATAAATATATAATATATATATATATATATATATATATATATATATATATATATATATATATATATATATATAAATGCGTGTATGCATATGTACATATAAATATATGTGCGAATATGGGTATTTGTATGTGTACATAAATTTAGCGTATAAATATATATGTATATAAAGATGTGTGTAAATATATATGTATATATGTACATGAGCATTTATGTACATATACATATATAAATATATACGTATAATAGATAAGAGTATTTTTATGAAACTATTTAGAAATTATGGTCGTATTATTATATAGGAGTAATTGTGTGTGTATATATATATATATATATATATATATATATATATATATATATATATATATATATATATATATATATAATATATATGTATATGTGTATAAGCGCCTATATATATATATATATATATATATATATATATATATATATATATATATATATATATATATATATATATATATATATATATATATATATATATATATATATATATATATATTATATATATATAAAATATATATATATATATATATATATATATATATATATATATATATATATATATATATATATATATATATATACACGTGTATTTATGTGTATATATATACACGTGTATTTATGTGTATTTATATGTATATAAAAAATATATATATATATACACGTGTATTTATGTGTATATAAAATATATGTGTATTAACATATGAGTATTAATATGTAATAGAATAAGAAGTAGAAAAAAAAAAGAAAAAAAAAGGATACAAGCCCAACCCCATAGTTGCCCAGCCCGGCAACAACTAAGCCAAGCCAGCCCGGGCCAGGCAACCCCACAGGCCGGCCCAAACTAACCCAGTAGGGGCAGCTAAACCCCACCCGAATTCCCTAACAACCCGACCCCCCTGCTATTCATAACAACATGTTTATACTCGACTACGAAACAGAGGAATGGAGTGCTCGAGAAACTTTCATAACGAAACCCTAGCCTAAACCTTCGTGCCGCCACCCCAACCACTGGGCGCAACCCCACGCGCACGCGCGCAGCCCTGGGTCGCCGCCGGCAGACGCGCGGTCGAGCGCTGGAAATGCGCGCACATGCATGGGATATGACAGCAGCAACAACAGTCAGGAGGGGAACTTCGCAACGACGGTTCGCAACGATCACTCGATCGTTTCGCGAACCACTTCCTCGGGTATGTCCCCAACTTATACTAGATTATTTCCATTCAAATAGATTGAATTTAAATGCTTTAGGTTGGTCGATAGATCGACACGAAGTTGATCGAAATTCTGATCGCAAAATAGGACGTTTAACAGTCCCATCACCCAAGTTTGACGATCGATTCTGATCGATCTATTACCATGTTAGAAAAACTATTTGAAGACACTTTTAGACAACATATAGGGCTTCGAATCCCTTTTTATGAAATTTGATTTCGTTAACTACGTGTCGAGAAATCGGATCCCGAACTTGGACAAAAACCTGCTTTAAAAACTAGAAAATTGATCCACACGACGTGCGTCACGCCAATCCGGACGACGTTGTCGCGTACCAAAAGGATCGAAAGCTGCGTAACGGCTTTTTGGTCGTGTGGGCTTTGACGGAATTCAAATTGATCGCGTGTGCGCGACGAATTTGATGTGTATCCGTCGAGATTCACCGTATCGTGCACTTTGCAAATTCTTCAATTACTTTGTGCATGTTTATCAGATCGAGACGAAAATTGTGCCAACAGAACCGTATCATTTTTCTGGTCTTGTATGCCAAGTTTGGTCTAATTCTGAGACAGTTGAGTCCGACGTCGTTTTGCGGGCCCCACGGTCCCACTCAACGGGCGATTTTATGCACGGCCCGCCGAAATCCAACTCTGGACATACGGTTGGGTTCGTATCAAAAAATTAGATCCGTAGACATATACTTTGACGACTTTAGAGACTGTTGACTTTGGCACGCTTTTCGGTACAAAGCGGGTCCAACGGCGGTCATCGTTTTTGCCCGAAATTACCGTTTTGCACCTGTGTCCAGAATTGGACTTAAGGACAGGCAATCCTAGCTAATTTGACTATTCTGGGAACGTTGGTACTGTTTATTTCAGCATCCGGAGACTTCTGCACGTGCAGATTGATTGTGGCTCATTGTGTGGTATAATATTGGTTTCTCCAGCTAAGGACCTCAGGCAAGTGCACTTTCTGATTGCTTTCCGATTCATAGTAGTCTTTTCATTTCATGTCTATACATATATCTTGCTGCTTGTTGACACGCTCATCACACGGAGTACTCGAGAGGGGAAATATCTTAGTAGACATGTGGACTACCCAGAATTATCCCAGTATCTCTCGTGAATGATAGCCGCTGCACACGACACGTGCAGTGAGCCTGATTTACCCCATAGCCATTCACATGTCGAAACAGATATTTCACACCACCTAGATAGTTTTCTTTTATTAGTTTTTCCTTGTTTACTTCTCTATCGTGCTATGTCATCAGTTTTCTTACCAGTTTTTATATCTCATATATTATTTTCATGTCTTGTCAATTCTATTGTGTTTTCGCATTATCGTCGATTTGTGTACTTGTTCCAATCCTGACTGGATAACCAACATTTTTCAGGTTTAGCCACGATCACTGTAGCATTGGGAAGGCTTGGGTATACTGAGGTCGACATAGAAATAGAAAGCAATTGTATCAATTTCATTAATTATAAAATCTTGTATTTCCTTTAATATTAAATGATATAAATGTTGTAATAAATTTAGAAATGTGAATGAGCAATAATATTTATCTTGAGCAATTATTCATGCGGACTTGACAGCGTTCTACCGTCGACTCTGCGGCGTAGGCTGGCTTGGACACGTCTCGTATCCGAAAAGCGGGTACGGGTCGTGACAAGTTTTTGTGGTGGCCCATGCAGGTCCGTCTTCGCAAAAGACTGCGAACTCGTAATGGTACGTTAGTTGTACTATTGCGAGCCTGCGCCCAGGAAATGCTCATTCACAATTAGGACTAAAATGATTTAAGATAATGACTAGGATTAGGAGTCCCTTGTTCAAATTGACCGTTGGGTAGTTAAGGTTATTAGATAGGCCATGCAATTTAGATAACTTGCTAGATCCCTATAGGTACACTATTGCTCTTAATATGATGATATGATCCAACATGGGTATACTATTTACCTGGTAAGTTAGGCTTTCCTATAACTAAGGCTTTAATCTTGATTAACTGTTCAATTTTTCTTTTATTTTATTAGATATAAATTTCATATCATAAATTAGAATTGCCTGCTTTAAATTCTATTTGCTGTAAGTAACTGGTTTATAATTTCTGATTCTGCTTTTCATATACAAATCTCGATGTAGGATTGATTTGAAATTTTCCCTCAACCATAGGAATGCACATGAAATAGATAGTAGAATGTTTGTGTTTCTTTCGTATTTAGTTATTCCCTCCATGTTAAGTCTTTTATTTTTAAACGTTGTGACTGCTAGGACAAATACCTACGCCCTATTTTTAGTCAACTTGTTTGAATCTCTAGAGGCTCGTAAATTTTTACGGATATAGTTAAATGAATGTTAGATAGCTCAAAACGGTTAGACAGCAGCGCACTGTCGTCAATTATTAGAGAGTAGAGAATGTGGGTTCACTACAGCCAGCAGCGCACTGGTGAGGCACAACCCATAGAATCGAAATCCTTTCGAAGAATTGTAGGTTATGGATCATTGCTAAAATTATGTCCTAGTTGACCCCTTTAGATCTTAAGATACCCTCGTGTCAATGTAAGGTAGAGTACCAATAGCCTATCACAATTAAATCATGGAACCAAGGGTTTGCCACAACCAGAGTATACGGGCGAGGCATAATTCTTGGTAAAATGATTTCAGACGTAATTTCAAGTTTAGGATATTATAGAGGATAGGAATGTGCCATGTATGCCCTCTAAGATCCAAGGCCAATACTAGTAGAAGTTCTGTAGCATGCTCCTCACCTCGCATTATGTGGTCATTGTGATCTATCGACGAGGTAATTGACCGACACTAATAAGTTACCTAGAATATAGAATCTAGAGTTCCATAAACCATTCGTCGACCAAGGCCT
Organism: Iris pallida; assembly: GCA_029216955.1. Classification (NCBI taxonomy): domain Eukaryota; kingdom Viridiplantae; phylum Streptophyta; class Magnoliopsida; order Asparagales; family Iridaceae; genus Iris; species Iris pallida. The sequence goes on along the minus strand of JANAVB010026199.1, from coordinate 29,053,347 downwards.
TATGGATAGGAAAATAGTAGGATGAATGTGTAGGAAAGAACACCATGTGAGGTTTTCAATTCTCTTAAAACTCGTACTACTTATTTTCTCCTTCCAAAAATCTTGCCTACTTATATTTTGACCCTCTTGACCAATGCTGCTATTACAGCCTAGTTTTTGCAAGCTTGCCCTTTTATCGAGCTTGATCCGAGACATATGTTTATTGGGGACGCCCGCTAACATATTGTCTAATCAGAATCATTGTATTACGGTCTGATCAACCATGATGCAATTGGTTCGCTTTTCATCTAATTATACCACGTGGATTGAGGTGTAGATATCTCTAGGATCTCATCTGCGACTGCTTGACAATTTCCTTTGAACTACACATTCGCCTTCGAATCACGTAATCGTATTCAGTGACGTCTATCTTAAACTCTTTATTGTTTTGTCTTTCACCGATTGGAAAGACGAAAGCTCATAATTGATAGATAGATACCTAGTATCCCCATGACCATAATAGTTGTATACGGAAGTGTAGCTACCATCGGCCAGCCCAGTGACAAGAACCTTGCCACCTTATCCTAGCTTCTAAGGTGGGTAGACTGTAAGCTTTTAAAATTTTTAGGACATACCAGGATTATCGAGTGATCAGAATAATTTCCATAGGCTGATAATTGGTGCCCATAGACTCCCACTTTCCATTAAGATCATTTTGTGCCCTGGCCGTGTCGTTAATATTCGGAGCACGAGACCAGCTATTATCTTCCAACAAATTTCATATACGGGATCTAGACGAGTCCACCTTCATCTAGGTATACCATGTCCCACTCAAACCCGTCCCCTTGTACTCTATTTTTATGGTACGACTTTCAGGTTAAAATGATTAGCCATAACCCTTACCATAATACCGGTAAAATTCCCGACCTCTATTAGAGCCTCAGCTTCGACTCAATTCCTTCGACCCAATATATGGTTGTGATCTACTCAAAACCCACTATGCACATACCACTAGTGTGCCACCCAATTGAGGCCTCATGTGCTACTTAAACTCAAAAGTCACTGAAGGTGTATTTGGGGCTATGGACCTAGCTAACCAACCCGACTAGCAACTAGCTTAACCACTTGGAAGGAACCTTATTCTAGGATACTCTAATCTAGTAGGAATAGTTCTACCATTGGGATCTTGTCTAGTCCATGTAGATTGAAACCCAATGTTCATCCAACCAACGACCGATGTCCAAATAAAGAACCCTGTAAGACCATAACCTTGATTTCCCAAATTTTGTTCTATTATGGAACCTTGTTTAGAATTTTGGGAACAAAATTTCCGTATTGCATGGATTGTAAGACCCTCCAAGAAACGAGGAGTTCTTCAATTTAGCAAGTGACTAGACTAGAGTAGCCAATCTAACAAATAAGGCAGTGGTTCATAAACTTCCTTTCTATTTGTAATATTGGATACTCTCCACTGTTCTTGAAATTTCACAGTGCTCCCGATTATTCTGCCTTATCTCCCTGTCCTTCTTATTTCGGAGCGACGAATAATCATGCTTACTAGAGTTTATCAACATTTTTAGCTACTTGTGTAATATTGCTTGATTATTGAATAATTGGTAGTTTATAAATATGAGAGATTATAGATACCATATGTCCTAGATATTTTGGTAGAATTATTAGCCACTAGTGAGAAGGTTTTAAGATTTTAGTGATCCGTGTTTCAAGGGAGTTGTGTGACCTAAGGTGGGTAGAAGTCCTCGAGATTTCGTAAATACCAAATGACTAGAGTAGGCCATAAATATTTTGAGGAATTAAATTGAGGAGATTAAGGTTAGAGTAGACTTTCTTTTGAATTCTAAGAAATAGTTATGATATAGAATTTTGAGGACAAAATTATTTTTAAGGTGGGTAGATTTATAGCCTCCCTTCCCAAAAATTTTCAAAATAATATTTTCTTTATTATTTATTTGATTTAAATAGTGATTTTAGAATTTATAAATAATTAAATAGTTAATTATTACGGTAGATGATTTTAGCCATGGTTGAGATTTGGAGTACAAGGTGACTAGGAATCATGGCACGGATAGCTCAGTGACGTGTCTTGACTACTGTATTAGTCATGCCAAGGAAGACCGAGCCATAGGGATGTCCTAACTAGGAAAACCAGGTCAAGTTGTGACATGACCATTATAAATAATTTAATTATTCATTATTATTGTTATTTGACGTTTAGGAGACCTGGTTGTACCAAACTAGTCAAACTGAACCCGAACTGAGCCCAAGCCCATGCAATGATGTGGGGCATCCAAGATGTCCATGCAAACGTATTTTAAGCATATGTATTATTTTATAATTATTGTAGGATATACAAATGTTTTCTACAAATAAGTTGTGGTGCGTACTATTAAGGTGGCACTTCTGGGATACTTGCATTGACTTGTGTCGACCATTGGAGCAGGAGTATAGGAGGTTCATCCAAGTCTATACCCATTAACGGTCCATCTTATTTTGTTATTACTAGTATTACTATTATTATTCTATTATCAATATTAATGGGGTTATCATTAAATAATTATGTTTTATTATTATTGATTATTTGTGTGTGCGAATATATATATAATATATGTATAAGTGCACATATAAAATATACGTGTATATGTATAGATAGATATATAGTTTTATATACATACATATATATATATATATAATATATATATATATATATATATATATATATATATATATAAATATATATATATATATATATATATATATATATATATATATATATATATATAACAAAAACAAAAACAAAAAAACAAAAAAACAAAAACAAATATATATATATATATATATATATATATATATATATATATATATATATATATATATATATATATATATATATATAAATGCGTGTATGCGTATGTACATATAAATATATGTGCGAATATGGGTATTTGTACGTGTACATAAATTTAGCGTATAAATAAATATGTATATAAAGATGTGTGTAAATATATATGTATATATGTACATGAGCATTTATGTACATATACATATATAAATATATACGTATAATAGATAAGAGTATTTTTATGAAACTATTTAGAATTATGGTCGTATTATTATATTGGAGTAATTGTGTGTATATATATATATATATATATATATATATATATATATATATATATATATATATATATATATATATATATATATATATATATATATATATATTATATATATATATATATATATATATATATATATATATATATATAAAATATATATGTATATGTGTATAAGCGCCTATATATATATATATATATATATATATATATATATATATTTATATATAAAATATATATGTATATGTGTATAAGCGCCTATATATATATATATATATATATATATATATATATATATATACACGTGTATTTATGTGTATTTATGTGCATATAAAAAGATATGTGTATTAACATATGAGTATTAATAAGTAATAGAATAAGATGTAGAAAAAAAAAAAGTATACAAGCCCAACCCCATAGTTGCCCAGCCCGGCAACAACCAAGCCAAGCCAGCCCGGGCCAGGCAACCCCACAGTCCGGCCCAAACTAACCCAGCAGGGGCAGCTAAACCCCACCCAAATTCCCCAACAACCCGACCCCCCTGCTGTTCATAACAGCATGTTTATACTCGACTACGAAACATAGGAATGGAGTGCTCGAGAAACTTTCATAACGAAACCCTAGTCTAAACCTTCGTGTCGCCACCCCAACCACTGGGCGCAACCCCACGCGCATGCGCGCAGCCCTGGGCCGCCGTCGGTTGCCGGCAGATGCGCGGCCGATCGCTGGAAATGCGCGCACATGCGTGGGATATGACAGCAGCAACAACAGTTAGGAGGGGAACTTCGCAGCGACGGTTCGCAACGATCACTCGATCGTTTCGCAAACCGCTTCCTCGGGTATGTCCCCAACTTATACTAGATTATTTTTATTCAAATAGATTGATTTTAAATGCTTTAGGTTGGTCGATAGATCGACACGAAGTTGATCGAAATTCTGATCGCAAAACAGGACGTTTAACAGTTCCATCACCCAAGTTTGACGATCGATTCTGATCGATCTAGTACCATGTTAGAAAAACTATTTGAAGACACTTTTAGACAATATATAGGGCTTCGAATCCCTTTTTATGGAATTTGATTTCGTCAACTACATGTCGAGAAATCGGATCCCGAACTTGGACAAAAACCTGTTTTAAAAACTAGAAAATTGATCCACACGACGTGCGTCACGCCAATCCGGACGATGTGGTCGCGTACCAAAAGGATCGAAAGCTGCGTAACGGCTTTGTGATCGTGTGGGCTTTGACGGAATTCAAATTGGTCGCGTGTGCGCGACGAATTTGATGCGTATCCATCGAGATTCACCGTATCTTGTACTTTGCAAATTCTCGAATTACTTTGTGCACGTTCGTCAGATCGAGACGAAACTTGCGCCAACAGAACCGTATCATTTTTTTGGTCCTGTATGCCAAGTTTGGTCCAATTTCGAGACAGTTGAGTCCGACGTCGTTTTGCGAGCCCCACGGTCCCCTCAACGGACGATTTTGTGCACGGCCCGCCGGAATCCAACTCTGGACATACGGTTGGGTTCTTATCAAAAAACTGGATCCGTAGACATGTAGTTTGACGACTTTAGAGACCGTTGACTTTGGCACGCTTTTCGGTGCAAAGCGGGTCCAACGGCGGGCATCGTTTTTGCCCGAAATTACCGTTTTGCCCCTGTGTCCAGAATTGGACTTAAGGACAGGCAATCCTAGCTAATTTGACTATTCTGAGAATGTTGGTACTGTTTATTTCATCATCCGGAGACTTCTGCACGTGCAGATTGATTGTGGCTCATTGTGTGGTATAGTATTGGTTTCTCCAGCTAAGGACCTCAGGCAAGTGCACTTTCTGATTGCTTTCCGATTCATAGTAGTCTTTTCATTTCATGTCTATACATATATCTTGCTGCTTGTTGACACGCTCCTCACACGGAGTATTCGGGAGGGGAAATATCTTAGTAGACATGTGGACTACCCAGAATTATCCCAGTGTCTCTCGTGAATGATAGCCGCTGCACACGACACGTGCAGTGAGCCTGATTTACCCCATAGCCGTTTACATGTCGAAACAGATATTTCACACCACCTAGATAGTTGTCTTTTATTAGTTTTTCCTTGTTTACTTCTCTATCGTGCTATGTCATCAGTTTTCTTACCAGTTTTTATATCTCATATGTTATTTTCATGTCTTGTCAATTCTATTGTATTTTCGCATTGTCGTCGGTTTGTGTACTTGTTCCAATCCTGACTGGATAACCAACATTTTTCAGGTTTAGCCGCGATCACTGTAGCATTGGGAAGGCTTGGGTATGCTGAGGTCGACCTAGAAATAGAAAGCAATTGTATCAATTTCATTAATTATAAAATCTTGTACTTCCTTTAATTTTAAATGATATAAATGTTGTAATAAATTTAGAAATGTGAATGAGCAATAATATTTATTTTGAGCAATTATTTTTGCGGGCTTGACAGCGTTCTACCGCCGACTCTGCGGCGTAGGCTGGCTTGGACACGTCTCGTATCCGAAAAGCGGGTGCGGGTCGTGACAATATATATCTAATATATATAAAGCACACATTCATACATATATATAGGAATCCTAAATATATAACAAACTCAATTCATATATTTATATACATATGAAAGAGAGAGAGAGAACACACATACTAGTGTATGTGTGTGGGTGTACTAGTGAAGCATGTAAGGGAAGACATGTGTGTTAGTAACATGAGTGTGTGGGCTTGTGTGTACAAGGCATGTGTTTGTGTGGGTGAATGATATGGGAAAGTGTGTGTAGAGTGAAGTGATAGAGGCATGTGAGGGATAGTGAGTGGATACATTAAACTCAGATTTTAATCCCCACTAAACCCCAAACCAGTTTCAGATTTTACACCAAAGAACACATTCTCAGAAAACAGTTTGAAACCCAACTCCAATTCCAGTTTCAGTCCCCATGATATTTCAGATTTCACAACACTAGTTAATAGCAAACTCAAGTTGAATTCTCAGTTAACATACACAACAGTCCAAACTAAAATAAAACTCAGAATTTGATACTCATGAACATTAAACAAACATTCAACAGCCCCTTTATGAAAACTCAGATTCTATGAACCATAACACTCCCAAATCAGTCCAATTTTGTCATACAGTTAGAAAACACATAGTAGAACACATTAGGCATTTAATTACATGTAATAGAATGTGTTAAGTGGGTTTAAATGATTCCTAAAACTCAATTTTGTAAACTGGGAAAAATCAGGAATCACATTGATACACAGGAATTCAGAAAAATGGGAAATAAGGAAATAATAATTAAAATCGAATTTAAATAAATAAACAATGGTTGGTAATGAACCAACATCATGAGCACGTGTCCCATGAAGTGTTTGTGTCCCTGCAAGAGGACACAAACGTGTCCAATAGAGTAAAACACGAAATCAATGTACACTGACACAGAGACTGTGACTGTCTCGTGCGGGGGTGCACGCGTGTCATGCACCCGACACAGAACACTTCGTGTCTCGTGCTCGTTTCCGTAGGTGAACCTAGGGTAGGTCTAAGTGTGTGTCACCCTGAAACGTGTCAGTGTGTGTCGTGTCCAGTAGTTCAAGGCCATATCAGTGGCTATAATCAGCCTGCGCATAGTGCAGTGCATTACCCGTGCGTGGCCGATTTCTCCCAATCCAGACCATGAAATCTCGTAAAACTTGGGGAGTATGATGACAGTAGGTGCCCATAAGTGTCCACAAAAACTCGTGTCCAACAAGTTTGTGTCGTATCCAGTAGGGACCCCGATAGGCAGGGGAGCACTGTAGCTGCGCGCGCGTGTCCGAGTGCGTGTGCACGAGTGTCTAAACGACACGACACAAGCACGAATTCAAGTCAGTCAATCAAAATCGTGTAAGCGACATCAAAATGAAATTTTCCACTCAAACATAACTCGAAAATAATACAAAAAGTTTCACTGAGGCATTTTCACAAACACATTGAATGGTACACTGATACGTGTCTTGTTTGGACATGAAAGGACACGAAAACCTAGGGTTTCCTATTCCTACTGTTAGGTTAGGTCTAGGGCTCCCTAATGATGCAAAAATCTCAGGATTCTATGGTGGAAATAGGAAGTTACCTCAATGTATCAAAACCCTCAAAATGCTCTAAAGAGTGATGTTCTTCTTGATGGTGAAACTCCTCCAAAGCTCTCCAAATATGAGAATATTAATTACCAACAGAAAGTAGGTAGAATTTAGAACCCAATGCAATTTGTTTGGATTAAAAAAGAAATAAAATGGATTTACTAGGATTTATGGAAGATGGAGAAATACCTCTTCTAAAACTTGGCAAGAAAAACCTAAGGAAGGCTAGCCCTAACTTTGGGAGGCATTAAATAGGATGGGAAAGGTCAATAGTGGCTGCCATGGGCTGATTAGGGTTAGGGTTGGTTCATGGTGTGGGCCAATGGGCTATTAAACCTAAGTCATTAGTCATGACTTATGAAGTCATAAGCCATATTAGTCAAATCAACTCCAAATCCCTCCAAACATGTTCCAATGGCTTAACCCTCACTAAAATAGGTCAAAACAAGTTTACTTAACCTAACCAAGTGGTCTTAACCTAGGTTAGTCACTAGGTTAGTCTTCTAGTCAACACTAGTCAAAGTCAACTATAGGGTCAAAATCAATTCTACTAAAAATCACCAAAAATCGCTAAAAATCATATTAATTATAATAAATCCAAATAATAAATAATAATTCCAAATAATTCACAAAATTTTAAAAATGACCAAAATACCCCCAAGCTAGAAAAGTGGTAGTGACAACAAGTAAGACTAACAGACATCGTGCGTGAAATATCTTTCGACATATGAACGGTAGGGCTAATGCGGCATATCATATAGATGTCTATCCACATTATAAGATACGGCTAACCCATACTTGAGTTGTATGACTTAACTATCTACACTAATATTAATTAGATTTGTTCACATACCTACTTAGTATTTTTTCTCCCGACTCACTAAACAATAACAATTACAACAACAAGTCCTATCGTGTCACAATCGTGTCTTAACTGGATACTAAATGAAAACATAACGAAGAATAGCATTATAATGTACTAAGAACACGATCCGTACCCACTTTTCAGATACGAGTTCGTAGCCAAGTTCAGCCTACGCAGCAGCATCGACAGCAGTACACTGTCTCGGTCTCAATGTCATAAAGAAAATCACATCTAGTTACTCATTCACAATAATTACTTTATTGACAAATCCAATAATATAAAAATAGTTTTTTTAGGAACAAATCTACTAAACATTTAAATATAAGAACTAACTAATCCATCTAAAATCTATGGTCGTCCTCCAAGATCACTATCTCCTTTGTATGGTCCTTAGCGCAAAAGTAGGAAGCATGCCAAGTCACCTACAACGATCCAGTCAGGAAAGGAGCAAAGTATAACCCTATTGCATTTATGTAACTTAATACAAAATAAGCTAGACAGTCAAGATGCATTAGAAATAAAGGAAATATTTGTATGAACTGGAAACGATAAACATGTACAAGAAATTACTAGCAAGAACAAGTATGAACAAGACAACTGAATCATGAACATTGAAGACTAACAAATAGTGTGCATTGAAATACCTTTCGACATATGAACGACTGGGCTAATACGGCACATCATACGATGGCTATCCATATTTTTTGATACGGCTAACCCATACGTGAGGTGTATGACTTAGCTATCCACATTAACATTCATTGGAGTTTTTTCATATATCTAATGGACATTTTCCCTCCTGACTTATGAAACAGTTAATAAACGAGCAATAATACAATCAAGCTTACCGTGTCACAGTCGTGTCCCAACATGATATCAAACAAAACACAATAAAGGCTAGCATTATAATGTAATAAAAACAAAAAAAATAGTGTACTTGCCTTGAGGTAAGTTGCAGTTGACTTATACGACGCAATCTCAATTTGGTTGAAACATGTTGTAATTATGGCTAACCGCTACTAATTCGGTGAATCGTCGACCATCTATGGGTTCTCAAATTAAACAAAATAATAGATAAATTTCTAAATTTTTGGAAAAATTATATGTTGTAGATCTCTATGCCATCTTTCTAAAACTTCAAACGGATCGCAAATTGGAGTTCAGAATATCTCGAAATCTCGAAAATAGTACGGCAAGTTGATTTTCGGACAACCGACACTCAAATAAATCTCCAAAAATTTACGTAAATAATAAAAGAAAATGAAATATAGATTTGGAAATCTAACCGTGATACGGTTCTAACCGTGATACGGTTCTAACAAAAAAATTGGAGGTGAATCAGAGTCCGGAGTTGGTCGCAACGGCTTCGCGAAGTTGCTATAGCTTCTAAAAAACGAGGCTGAATTTATGACGAATTTTGGCCTAGTTTGGATGAAAAAGAGAGGAATTTTGGAAAAGAAATTATGGGAGATGACATAGGTTCAATAGGTATATATAATAGATAGTAGTTACTTAATTATGATTAGATTGGAAAGATTTTGGTTTTGGGAAAAAAATAAGGACTCTTCAAATAGATGAAGGTTGACTCAATTTCCTAATCAGGGAAGGATTATGATACATAAACAACCTTTTCATAAATTTAAAACAATCAATAATAGATTAATCTAATCTAATCAATATTGATTACAATATGAATAAGAATTTAATGAGCATATCTTTCCATCAGACTTTAAATTAAATACAATTCTAGATTTGATTGGCCAAATCTAAATCAATAATAAATTTAAAATAAAATCTAATAATATTTAAAGTAAATTTCAAATAATGGAGCATAATAAATCAAATGCATCAAAAATATATTTTATAAATTCAAATCATAAATAATAATATTAAATCAAATAATCCTAGAAGTATATTTTCATAAACATAAATCTCTTTTAAAATAAATTTGGTAACACTTTTTTTTCTTTTAAAAATATATCTATACTAGAATTAAAATAAAATATCTTTTCTAACTAGAAAATATTTAAAATAAAAATAAATCATTAAAAATTTAAAAAAATTCGGGAAGTGGGCTTACAAGGACGTGGAGGTCCGTCCCTTGGGTCTAGCCTTGGAGAAAGATTCGAGCAAGATGAAAGCGGTCAATGTGGAGGCGTGTCCCGTGTAGGGGGTAGCCGAAGGGATCCGCATAGCGGTAGAAATTGGTCGGGTGTTGCCAATTTCACCGCTACGTCGCTGTATGACTCAAAATACTACTTGACATGGATTTTCTAGCCGCACAAAGGCGATTTCGATGACACATTGGGAGTCGTCAGCTTCATGGAGGAAGGCTCATCGTGCATGGTGAAAGTTACACGAGACGCGCTATCGAAGGGAAAAGTTATCTCCGTCATTCATCTCAAGAAGGGTTGCTAAAGGGAGACTGTAAAACCCAACTTTTAATATATCAATTAAATTGGATATTTGCAAGAATTTTTGGTTTTAATTTCTATTAGTATAATTTTATATTAATATTAGTTATTAGTATTATTAGTATTATTATATTATTATTAGTCGATTAATTAAATTATATTTTTTAGTTGAAATTGGAATTATTGATTGTTGGATTGTGTTCTTTGTTTGGACCCTAGCCCAGCCCATTCCATTTTTCCCAAGACCAAACTGTTTCCTTAAAAAAAAAAACCCACCCCTCACAACTCTCAGCCACTCACCGTCAACCCCCTAATTCCTCTCCACGTTCATCACTCTTCCTATATCACCCCCCTAAAACTCACCACCATCAACCCCTTCCGGCCGACCCCTGACCTGCGAGCCCTCCACGCGACCACGGCCCCCTCCATGGCCAACCTCCTGACCCGTGGCCCCACGCCGCCGCCGATCCGAACGCCCGCTCGAGCACCGCTATCGTGTTCGCCGAGACGCGTTCAGAAACTCCTCGAATCGTTAACGACGCTCCGCGGAATCGATCCATGTCCGAGGCCACCCTTCGGATTCTGTCATCAGATTTTCGATATAGTTTATATCCGAGTAGTTCGTCCCTTCTCGTAGCATAGTCTATGATGACCCGATCTCGATCCTGCTACAGGATTCAATTATTTTTACGTTGCTTGTGTGGATACTCGAAATGATCATGGAATCGTCGTGTCCAATTTCGGACTTTGGGAATTGGTTCTGTGAAGTTAGCTTTGGCTAGAAATTGTGAAGTTGTGTGTTTGGGAATTGGTTATGTAGTTCTGTTAATATATTTGGTAACTCTTTTAATATATATATATATATATTATATATTATATTATATTTTATATATATATATGATTTTAAAAAAAATTGTGTTTTAACTATACTCTTAATATTTGTGACTCATTTACATATATGTATGTATATATATTATTGCTATTCTCGAAAACCTTGTTACAAAAATATACCATTCCAGAGATATATATTTTACATTTTATCGGTTCATTAAGATTGGTGTATTTTTTGTTAATTTGAGATTTTATTGTATCCACTTTGGCACCGAAATGGTCGAATGAGCCTTTAGCAAAACGCAAACGCTACTAGGTATTTCCGTACGTTGAGGCGTGAGCTATTAGCAACATGTGATTGCGTAATCAAGTCTGAGACTCTATATGTCCCCACCTTTGACTTTAAATTATTTTAGACTTTGTAGAACTTGTTACTTGGCATTTTGTATTTTAGGTGCAGGGTACTTGTGCCTTCTGACTGGACCGCTTCCTGACTTTTAAAAGATCTCCTGCATCGTAGCTTAGGGTTTTAATTCTTCTTTATTTATTTTTCATAAATGTGTTGTAAAGGCATAAGCCCATTTTTTCCTTTCTTTCTCTGAGCCCTGTATTCCGTAGCTTAGGAGTAGCATATCTCATTTTTTGTGTTTTATGTTGATAGTATCGTATGCTAATTTTATCTATAAAATTAAACCAAAAATGTTTAGTTTCTAAAAAGAAAAAAAATAAAGGTTTTCTCATATAAATTAGAACGTCTTAAATCCAATTTTTATATATCAACAACTTCACGTTTTTATCATTAAAAGGAAAACATAATTTTATATATATATATATATATATATATATAAATATATATATATATATATATATATATATATATATATATATAAAGTATAAAATACAAGCTTTCCAAATAAATCGGGATGTCTACTCTTTCCAAATAAATGAAAAATAGATTTTAGACAAATTGACAAATAAGTTTAAAAGCAGCGTTAGGATAATTTTATCGTTAGTGTAATTATTAAACCAAACTGACTAGGACCAATATTAGAGATTGTAATTAGAACACCTAGAAATAGTTATATTGTAACTGAGACATCCTTTTAATTAAATGTAGGGTTTCGAGGACTAGACTGAGATCCTCCTTTCCTCCATCTTCCTTTTACAAAACTCAAGGCAAGTACACCACTATATTCTGGTATTTGTCTTATTGCATGTTGATACATTGCGCCACAGAGTTTTTCTCTATGAACTTAATATTGATTTTGGGTATTGGGGAGTAGTATAGCGCTTGTGAGCAAACCCCCTTAGTATTATTGTGGATAGGTGAAGTCACACTTGCACATGTGACGAAGTTGGATCGTATGCTAGAATACAAATTGAATCTACAAGCCGGTCACACGTGTCTACCTATTCAAATCATAATTGTTTTATTACATATTTCAATTGTTTCCTTGCATCAAATATTTCAATTGTTTTCTTGCATCAAAATATTTCAATTGTTTCAAATAGACATTTTTAATTATTGCTTAAAATGCTAAGAATTGTGTACTTGTTCATTCCTGACTGGAAACCCCCTTTCACCATAGGCGAGTTTAAGGATGAAGCGCTATTCTTCAATAGCTATTATGACCCCAACTTGTATCCTGAGGAATCACTAGAACCCACCTTGAAAGACACTGCCCTAGAGGCATCTGAACCAGCTACCTACTTAGCCTAAAGTTTACTTCACATTTAATTGCTTTAGTTTTTCCCTTTTTTCTGAATTGTATTTGAAGTTGTGACTTTAGCACAACTTATGTTGTGCATCTTTTACTTTCATCTACAGCTTAACTTGTGTGTTTTAAATTATTGAATAAAAGTTTTTAATTTCCCACAAATTTAAATGTTGTGATTATGAGTTCTAATATTGATCAGACATCTTACTACCGCTGTCTTACAACAACGTAGGCTGGGCATAATCTGACTTGTCCCAAACATCTTGGGATTGGGTTGTGACATGTTTTTAGTGGTGGCCCATGCAGGCCCTAGACAAATAACTTTAGAAAAACTGACTATAAACAATTAGAACACTTAGAACATTGAAACATTATGACTCGTCACAACATAGGACCAATTTTTATTCAAATTTTTTCTTATGTGTGTAACTTAAGTCAAATTTTGTTGCTTATGTTGCTTCCTAACCATTCCAGAGAATGGCAAAGGGAAGAACCACCCGTTCTGCTACGTTTCTGAGGAGACCACATCCTCAGAGCACTGGCATGTAGAGTCAGCAAGTGATCCACCTCCACTACTTCTTGTTGGAGCTTTTCCTTGAACATATAGAGAGAGCTTGCTCTCAACATATGCCTAGTATTATTTAGTCCCACATTGGAAAAGCACCATGAGTTGTATCTCAATATATACTTGGTAAGTTTTTGAGATGTGCACATGGGATGGTGACCTTAAGGAGGGAACCATGTGGGTGATTTTACTAGGAGGTAAGGTTAAGACTCCATGGTAAAGCATTTATGCTTTTTGCTCTTGGGAATTAATTTCCATTGGAGCTAAGCCCTGTAGGGGCTTAGAAACTTATATTCAGGCTCATAGGCTCATGAGGCGTAATGTGGCATTTTGTTCGCGCACTTTGCACTTAGCACGTCAGCATCGTCGCTAGGCGTATAGTACGCTTAAGTTGCGCTCGTTGCACGAGCCTCTGCGCAGCCGATCGTGCGCCCGTTCGTGTGGCTCGATCGTACCGTCAGATGGCACGACCAATTGGCACTGTCCAGTGGCACGCAAGTTGGCACGGCCTGATGGCGCTGCCAATTGGCAGTTGGTGCAGCGGTGCACGATTGCGCATGATGTGCATTGGTAGCGCACGCTATGCGCTAATTAGCGCACACAGTGCACCAGTTGGCTCAATCGTGTCTGTCCATGATTTGAGCGGTTACTGAACATTCAGGGCAGTTTTTCCTAGGTCCTGAACATTCCGCATACTAAGCAGTTACTAGGCGCACCTATATAAAGTCCCTCTCTTCTCTCTCAGGAAACAGTAGTAAGTATCAGAAATTTCCTTATAAAATTTTCTAAGTTCAGAGCAGAGAAGAGAGTTACTTTGTGAGCAGAGTTCCGCGCCATCCGAAGAGTCAGAAGAGCGGAGTGTTCCAAAGTTCTTCGTCGAACTTAATGGTTCCTGAAGCTATTCGTATGGGACGAATCAAGCTTTGAGCGCCGGTGATCATTCATCCCAGTAGGCCATTTCACCATTTCTGTTCATTCACTTTTATCTCGTTCTAAACGAGAACGTTTTTGACCTAATCAGAAAATGTTAGTAGACTTTTGCTGCTGTTGCTACGAATTCTACTGTGCCTTCTTTGAAGTGACACATTAGTATTCGTTTTCTCAAAATCCTCCGAGATCTCTCTTGCATGTTCTTTGAAGTATTGCATACTTTCAGTTTTCCATCAAAAAATTACGTCCCGGAACTAACAATCTCAAAGCTTGATTTCACAAGTTGGAAAACTTTCATGCTTCACTCATCAATCCTAACTTCTGTAAGTTAGAAAAATTTGATGGAGAGCACTATCAAGTCTGGAAGAGAAAGGTTAGCCTAAATCTTCAACTTTCTAAAGTTAACCACGTACTAACCGAGGCAGAACTGACTGTTTCAGAAACTGGGTCTGCAGTCCAATTACCGCTGCTACTAAAGTCAGACCAAATGGAGAAGAAAGAATAGCCTCTGTAGGCTTCTCATTCTAAATGCTATGGAGGAATCCCTAGCAGAATCATATTCTAAGAAGACAATTTCCAGAGAGATTTGGGAGTCTCTGGAGAAACTGTACGAAGATGACAAAAATAAGAGCAAGATATTTGTGGTTGAAAAATATCACAAGTACTTCTTTGAAGATGAGAAGACTATTCTGCCACAGGTGAAGGAGTTTCTGAAGCTGCGACAGAAGTTGGAAGATGAGGCGATGCCTCTCACCGACAAGTTTGTTGTTGGAGGGATCGTCTCCAAGCTCCCTGCTGGTTGGAGCAAGTTCTATACAAACATGCATAGAAAAAAACTGGAGATCAGTCTCGAAGATCTCATGCAAGAAATCTATGTTGAGGACCAGATGAGTGCTCAACTAAAGGTGGACGCTTTGTTCTAACAGATGGCTAATGCCAATTTGGTTCATACCAAAGAATTAAAGGGAAAGCAGGCGGCTTCCCACAGCAAGAAGAAGGACCCCAATAATCTGAAAGAGAAGGGGACTGCCTTCAAGCAACAGAAGCCAAAGTCTTATTTGGCTTGCTTTAAGTGTGGTAAGAAGGGCCACTTCAAGAGTGAATGTAAATCTAAGCCGAAGCAATTAGAGCAAGGTGATCCTAGTAAGGTTTCAATGATCAATGACGTAGTTGTAATGATTGCGCAGGTCAATGCGGTATGGGCTAACTCTGACTGGTGGGTAGATACTGGTGCCACCTGCCACGTCTGCTCAAGCAAGGAATGGTTCACCATATACATACCAACTTCTAAAGTTGTTATGGTGGCGAATCAGGCACAAGCTGAAGTGCAAGGGATCGGGACGGTGGTGTTGAAGCTGACTTCAGGAAAGTCTCTAACTCTTCAAGGTATGAAGCATGTACATGCTATCGTAAAGACCCTGATCTCTGGAGGCCTACTCTGTAATGCAGGCCTGAGGATGGACATCAATGCTGGCCAGATGGTGATGTCCATAAAGGGAACATACTTCGGAAAAGCATTTTATACCAAAGGAATGTTTAAAGTTCAACTTGTAAATCAGTCTAATGTTGTTAATGCAATCGCTCATTCTGCTTATACTCTTTAGTTGTGGTATAATAGACTAGGTCATGTTCATTATAAAAAATAAATAGAATGTCTAGTCTAGAACTTATCTCCAAATATGGGGATAAGGTAGAGAAATGTGAAGTATATGCTCAGACGAAGATCACAAGGAAACCCTTTCCTCAGGTTAATCGAAGCTCAGATCTTCTGGAGTTGGTACACTCTGATATTTGTGACTTCAAACAGTTCTCTACAAAGGCCGGGATGAAGTATTTCATAACCTTCATCGATGACTTCTCAAAGTACGCATTCGTTTACTTGCTGAAGGCTAAAGATGAAGCATTCGAGAAGTTCAAAGAGTTCAGGGCCGGGGCTGAACGGCAAACTGGACAACAACTCAAGAGAATAAGAAGTGATCGAGGTGGAAAGTACCGGTCTCATGAATTCACATCATTCTGCAAAGAATATGTAATTGTCAATGAGACTACTGCTCCGTACTCTCCACAATCTAACGGAGTAGCAGAAAAGAAGAACAGAACATTGACAGAAATGGTAAACTCAATGTTGTTGACTCTGGGTCTTCAAAAATGCTACTGGGGAGAAGCTGTATTGACGGCCACTTTTATTCTAAACAGAGTGCCTCATGTAACTTCAGACATTACTACTCATGAACTTTGGTTCAAAGTCAGACCTAACTTGAATGTCATTCGAGTGTGGGGGTATCTGGCATATGTAAAGCTTCTAGATCTGAAGATTCAGAAGCTTGGGACAAGGACTACGAAGACAATCTTCTTAGGTTATGCTGAGAAGAGTGATGCTCGGAAGATTTCTTGATATTGAATCAAATCATATCATTGAATCTCGCGACGCAAAATATTTTAAAGACAAGTTTGCAAGGCACAAGAACATTGTTCTTGCGGATATTCCGGAGAATAATGAGGGTGCACAGGAAACTAAAGCTTCCAATGAGAATGTAGTCCAAGAAGAAGTTGTTAAAACAACTGTTGAACCAGAGCTCGCTGAGCCATCAACTAAGCGAGTGAAAAGGTCGAAGGACTTCGAAAATGACTTCGTCACCTATCATGTGGAAGCAGATCCGCTTACCTATGATAAGGCGATGAAGACCAGAGATATTATTTTTTGGAAGGAGGTGGTAGACAATGAAATTGATTCAATCACCTCTAATAACACTTGGGTGTTGGTTGATCTTTTTGAAGGAGCAAAACCCATCAGATGCAAATGGATCTTCAAGAAGAAGATGAAGGCAGATGGAACTATTGACAAGTTCAAGGCTAGGCTAGTAGCCAAGGGATTTTCTCATAAGCAGGGGATCGACTACTTTGACATGTATGCTCCAGTAGCTCAGATGACCACCATCAGAATGTTGATTGTTCTCGCAGCAATACATAAGTTGGTGATACATCAGATGGATGTAAAAATGGCTTTCCTAAATGGCGAGCTGACCGAAGAGATTTATATGCAACAGCCAGAGAGATTTGTCATCAAGGGTTTTGAAGACAAAGTCTGTAAGTCTCCTAAGATGTGGCATGAATAGTTTGATAAGGTTATAAGATCAAATGGCTACAGGGTCAGCGAGATGGACAAATGTGTTTACACAAAGTTCGCTGATGGAAGAGGTATAATCGTTTGTCTGTACGTGGACGACATACTAATCCTAGGTACGGATATGGGCTGTGTCATGGAGACAAAGAAGTTCATCTCGACTAAGTTTAGTATGAAGGACTTGGGGGAAGCTGATATGATCTTAGGGATCAAGATCATCCGGACAGACACTAGACTGGCGCTGTCACAGTCTCATTATATTAAGAAGATGATCACACGCTACGGGTATCAAGATCTTCCAATGATCGATACGCCTTACAAGTGTGATATGAAGCTGAAGCCTAATTCGAGGAAAAGCGTTAGGCAGCTGGAGTATGCAAGCGTAATCAGGAGTTTGATGTATCCTAATACTGCCATAAGGCCTGACATAGCTTTCGCCGTGGAAATGCTGAGTCGTTTCACGAGCAACCCATGCATTGAGTACTGAAAAGCTGTGCAACGGGTAATGAGATATCTCAAGAAGACTTAAACATATGCACTGGACTACAGCGAAGATCCGTCGGTAGTAGAAGGCTCAGTGATGCCAAATGGTGCTCAAAGTTGGAGAGCGAAAGGTCCACAGGTGGATTCATTTTCACAATGGATGGAGCTGCTATATCGTGGAAGTCAAAGAAGCAAACTATGCTCTCTCGTTCCTCCATAGAATCTGAGTTCTTTGCACTTGATACCGCAGTGGAGGAAGCAAAATGGCTTCAGGAGCTCATGTATGATCTTCCAGTGGTTGGGGCACAAATACCGGAGATTTCGATATATTGCGACAACCAGACAACTGCGGCGGTAGCATCAAATGACCTCTTCAACGGACAGAAGAGGACAGTGCGATTAAAGTACAGGGTAGTGCACGATCTCATCAAGAGAGGTGTCATTACAGTGATTGATGTTCGAAGTCAGGGGAACCTGGCAGATCCGTTCACAAAGGGCCTCAAGCGCCAGCTGGTCGATGACACAGCTTGTAAAATAGGCTTGAAGGCATTATGATATTATGTTATTGCGATCCTACCATAAAGTTTTATGCTATTAGTTCAAGGACAAATCTACTAGGCATCTAGCTTTTGGTTCAAGGAATAACCACTAACTGGAAAAATATCAGGAACAGTGGATACATATCCTTTGTGGCATGAAAAGGTTACAGACCTAAAACCACCGTTGTCTACTATGTATTTTCTGTGGGAAATGGATCATGTGATGATGATGGCTTAAAATGCCTTAATGAGTTCTCAGACAGAGTGAATGCCTGGTGTGTTTTATAGGAAGCACGGTTGAGCAGCACTACAAGGAGTGAAACTCCATGCTTGTAGCTCCCCTTCCCGAATTTTTTTTAAAAAATATTTTTATCATTATTTATTTTATTTAAATGATGATTTTTAGATTTTATAAATATTATTATTAGTTGGCATTCAATGACATTTTGTATAAAATGGGATTTGTGCATCTTGGGATTTTTAGGCTGCACATAATGGTATATATACACCATTATTGTCTTATTAAATTTCGTTACATTTATTATTATTTTATTTGAGGTTATTATATATATAATATTATTTTATTATTATTGATTGTCGAATAAATGTTATATATCTATATATATTTATATTTATATAAATAAATCTCTAGACTGATAATAGAAATATATATATATATATATATATATATAGATATAGATATAAATATATAGAAATATATATTAAAATATAGAAATAAGTGTATATACGAATATATTATATATATATATATATAGATATATGTGGGCGTATATAGATATTATTTTGTGTGTGTATATATATATATAAAGATATGTATATGTATAAATACGAGTATTTATATATGTTAATATTAAAAAGAAGAAAAGAATAAATAGAAAGCAGTAGCATCCCGAGCAACCTCAGCCCGGGCCAAACAGAGCCGGCCCAGAGCGGGGCAGGCCAGCCCAAGCTGCACCAAAGCAAACCATGGCCAATTCCCAGCCCGAGCAACTTTACCCAAGCACCAAAGCCCTACACCCGCGTCATTAGCCCCGACCCCCTTCGGACTGTGAAGCCGATATATAAATGTTATAGAGAGTCTCAAATGAGAGGCAAACCCTAACCGCGCCGACCTCAACCAGATGGTTGCCCCCCTCCGCTGCTGGCCAGCCACCGCGGGCGGCCGTCGGCTGGAGACAAGGCCGCGTGCGAGCAGAACACCGCAACAGAGCAGCGACAGTAGCAGCGGGGAGGCCAACTTCGTGACGACTTTTTATCGCGTACAAGGGATCGTTTTACGAACCGTTTAATCTGGTATACTCACAACCTATACACCTTCTAATACCTTCAATTACTTCCCTTTAGATTGTATTAATCAGTACGAAAAACCCTCTCAAATATCGATAAGAATCACATTCTTAACAGTCTGAAACTATTACATGGACCCTACTTTGGAAGGCGATCAATCGCCGATCCAATTAGTAGTTTAGAAAACTACTTGAACGATTTTAAAGACAACATGACCAGGATCAAAACCCTACTGTTACTTTTAATTTTAGTTATTTGTATAAAAAGATAAATCAGTTTGAAAACCTGGAAAAACCTGGCAAAAATAATTTGGAAATCTAGAAATTTCTTCGATACGACGTGCATCCCGCCAATCCAGGCGACGTTATCGCAAACCGAAAGCATCGATAGGTGCGTAATGATCTCGTGGTCGTGTGGGCTTTGACAGAATTCAAATTGGTCGCATGTGCGCGACGAATTTGATGCGTATCCGTCGAAATTCCCCGTATCGTCCTCTATGTAAGTTTTCCAATTACTTTGTGCACGCTCGTCAGATCGAGACGAAACTTGTGCCAACAGGACCGTATCATTTTTCTAGTCCTGTATGCCAAGTTTGGTCCAATTCTGAGACAGTTGAATCGGAACGCCGTTTTGCGGACCCCACGGTCCGACTCAACAGGCAATTTTGTGCCCGGCTCGCCAAAATCTAACTTTGGACATACGGTTGGGTTTATATCAGAAAATCGGACATGTTGACATATAGTTTGATGACTTTAGATACCGTTGACTCTGGCACGCTTTTCGGTACAAAGCGGGTCCAATGGCGGACACCGTTTTGACCCAAAATTACCATTTTGCCCCTGTGTTCAGAATTGGACTTAAAGACAGGCAATCCTAGCTAATTGGATGATTCTGAGAATGTTGGTACTATTTATTTTAGCATCTGGAGACTTCTGCATGTGTTGACTGATTGTGGCTCATTGAGTGGTATAGTATTATTGGTTTCTCCAGCTATGGACCTCAGGCAAGTGCACTTTTTGATTGCTTTTTGATTCATAGTAGTCTTTTCATTTCATGTCTATACATATATCTTGATGCTTGTTGACACGCTCGTCACACGAAGTAGTCGGAAGGAGAAATATCTTAGTAAACATGTGGACTACCCAGAAATATCTCCAAAATGTCTATTCTTTAACGATAGCAGCTGCACACGACACGTGCAGTGAGCCGGATTTACCCCCTAGCCGTTCATATGTCGAAACGGATATTTCACACCACCTAGGTAGATATCTTTTATTTTTCCTTTTCATCTCCACCGTGCCATGTCATCAGTTACTTTCTAGCTTTCATATTCCATATGTTATTTTCATGTCTTGTTAATTCTATTATGTTTTTGCATTGCCGTCAATTTGTGTACTTATTTCATTCCTGACTGGAAACCAATATTTTTTAGGTTTAGCCGCGATCACTCTTAGCACTGGGAAGACATGGGTATGCTGAGGTCGACCTAGATAGTGGAACTATTTATCATTTTCATTAATTGTGAGAACTGTGTATTTTTCTTTAAAAATAAATATTGTAAATATTATAATAAACTTAGAAATGTGAATGAGCAGCAAATATTATATTTTGTGATTTTGAGCATTTATTTCTTGCGGGCTTGACAGCATTCTACCGCCGACTCTGCGGTGTAGGCTGGCTTGGACACGTCTCGTATCCGAAAAAGCGGGTACGGATCGTGACAATGCTACAGTGGGGTGACTCCACCATGAGGTTCCCAGGTAGGGGTAATGCCTCGACTTTGCTAGCCAAGTCACAGCGGTGTAGCACTGCAAATAGGCAGGTAGCCTAATGCTGTATGATGAAATTAAAGAGTTGTAGATAGCACTACAAAGGGGAGGATGTCCTCATATTATAGGGGTAAAGCCTCAGCCTTGCAAGCCATGTCATTACGGCGTAACACCTCAAGGAAGCCTAAGGCTTCATGCTATGTAGTTTGGCACTACAAAGAGGCCTGTGAACTCATGCTACAGTAGTATGACACTACGATGAGGTTCCTGGGTAGGGGTAATGCCTCGACTTTAGGCCATGTTATAGCGGCGTAGCACCGCAAGGGAAGCGCAAGGCTTTATGCCATGTCTCTTTCATAAAGAACTCACCTATAGTGTATGGACAATGATATCAGGCCGCCTCTTGAGGGTAAACTTGTAGATGCCCAAAATTATACACTAAAACCAAGCTGGCACAGGGCCTTTAATGTGCAGCTAGAAGCACATGTAACTACATTATGTGAGTGGAAAAAATTGCAGCTATGGTGCAGAATTCAAGGCTTAGTCTATTCTTGTATTATAGTTTGTTGTCTGACCCATGTGGGAAGATTCAAGTCATCAGCGACATCTCTCCTAATGCATGATGGACAGTTACTGTAGGGAACACTCAAACCGTATATCGAGATATATGGAGGATTGTCGAAACTTTTCCTTGAACATGTAAAGAGAGCTTGCTCTCAACACATACCTAGTATTATTTAGTCCCAAATTGGAAAAGTGCCATAAGTTGTATATGAATATATACTTGGTATGTTGTTGAGATGTGCACATGGGGTGGTGACCCTAAGGGGGAAACCATGTGGGTAATTTTATTAGGAGGTAAGGTTAAGACTCCATGGTAAAGCATTCACGCTTTTTGCTCTTGGGAATTAATTTCCATTGGAGCTAAGCCCCGTAGGGGCTTAGCGACTCGGACTCGGACTCGGGCTCATGGGCTCAGAGGCATATTGTGGCATTTTATTGGTGCACTTTGTAATTAGCAAGTCAGCATCGTCGTTAGGCGCATAGTGTGCTTAAGTTGCGCTCATTGCGCGCGCTTGTTTGCGTGGCCCGATCGCGAGGCGAAATAGTGCGACCAATTGGCGCGGCCTAGTGGCATGCAAGTTGGCAATGCCAGTTGGTGCGGCCTGATGGCGCTGCCAGTTGGCGCGTATTGCACGTGTGCGCAGTTGGCATAGCGGTGCGCGATTGAGTACGATGTGCACAGGTAGCACACTCTATGCACTAATTGGCACGCACAGTGTACCAGTTGGGTCAATTGTGTTTGTGCATGATTTGAGTGGTTACTGAACGTTCAGGGCAGTTTTTCCCACGTCCTGAACATTTTGCATACCGAGTAGTTACTAGGCGCACCTATATAAAGTCCCTCTCTTCTCTCTCAAGGAACAGTACTTGGTATCAGAAATTTCTTTACGAAATTCTTTAACTTCAGAGCAGAGAAGAGAGGTATAGAGTTTCGTGCCATCCGAGGAGTCAGAAGAGCGGAGTGTTCCAAAATACTCTGTCGAACTTGTTGATTCCTGGAAGCTATTCATATGGGGCGAATCAAGCTTTGAGCGCCGGTGATCATTCACCCCAGCAGGCTATTTCACCATTTCTGCTCATTCACTTTTATCTCGTTCTAAAAGAGAACGTTTCTGATCTAATCAGAAAACGTTAGTGGACTTTCGCTGCTGTTACTATGAATTCTACTGTGCCTTCTTCGAAGTGACACATTAGTGTTCGTTTTCTCAGAATCCTCCGGAATCTCTCTCTTGCACCTTCTTTGAAGTGTTGCAGACTTTCAGTTTTTCATCGAAAAATTATGCCTCGGGACTAACACTGCTTACCGCTCATCCCCATCCTCCACCACCTTCCCGCACAGCTTATGTATCCACAGTCCATGCCGCGCCACCCATTCCTTCCAGGACCATGCTACCACCTCCTCCTACTGGTATGGTCCCACCTATCATTTTGCCCGTAGGAGCTATGCCTGTTGACCCTATCCAGCTCCTAACCTTGCATGAGGGTGTTCTAGAGGCCCAGAGAGCCCAAGCTGAGGCTCATCACGAGCAGATCGCGATTATGAGAGAGGGCATAGAGAACGCCTACAATATTGCCACAACTGCCCTAGAGAGAGGAGATGCAACCCCGACTGACCAGAGGCCTGCCGCTCAGGTCAAGGTTGGTACCATAGAGAACTTCAAAAACCTGGTACCATGACCCTACGTGGGAGTCGAAGGAATCATCTCTGCCGACGAATGGCTGGAAGACATGGAGCATCTTTTTAGCGTTGCTCAACTTCCAAACGACCTTAAGGTTGAGGCCGTAGCACTTGAGATGCGGGACTTGGCGAGCATCTGGTTCAGAAATGAACCACGGTTCTAGATCCAGGGGATAGCTTGGAACACCTTTAAGAAGCTGTTCAAGAGAAAATTCTTTTCGGAGACAGCTCTAGAAGCTATGGAGAGGCAGTTCCAAGACTTAAAGTAAGAGAACCGTACAATTGAAAAGTACACAGCAGACTTCAGTCAACTTAACCGATTTACCACCTCCATTGTAGCAGACCCCGTAGACCGTGCCAAGAGATTTTGTCACAGAATGCGAGAGGAGCTTCGTACCCTATTTACTGCAAATGGTGCCAGAACTTATGAGAAGATGCTAAAGGTGGCACGGGGAATCGAGGCCAGCTCGTCTGCTCATCCCAAGAGAGACTTTCTGGGACCTAACAACTTCCAGGGCAATTCCAAAAGCATAACAATCACATGCCTTCTCACCCCCAGCAACCTCATCAGTAGGCCAAGATGCCTAACAAAGCACCACAACACCAGCAACAGAAAGCACCCATATGCACCTACTGCAAGAGGCCTGAACACAATATGGACATCTGCAGGAAGAGGTTGGGACACTGCCTATCTTGTGGGTCGGCCACCCATCAAGTGAAAGAATATCCTACGACATTCACTCGGACTGGAGCAGTACAACAGTGGGCCCCACTTCCTATCCAGCAGCAGCAATTCAGCCTGCTTCAACAGAGAGACGGGCGAGCTTTTGCCTTGGCAGTAGAGAAGTCAGAGCCAGAGCCAACTGAAGACGTTATCACAGGTTCCATTTTACTTCATACGCATCCTGCCCTAACATTATTTGATTCTGGAGCATCTCATAGCTTTATATCCTCAAACTTTATTTTTGCACACCATTTAGTCACTGACTTTAGTAAAAGAATATGTAGAGTTATGACTGGCGGAGGCCCCATACCAATCATCGAGACTTGTACCTGCCCTATCACCATCTCAGGCCACAAATTACTAGCACCACTCCTTGTAATACCACTCTCCAACTATGATATAGTCTTGGAATGGACTGGCTGAGTGAGCAACATGCCTTGATAGACTGTCACCATGGTAGTGTCATCTTCAGTCCACCTGGAGAGCCCGAGTTCGAGGTTATTAGAGCACCAGAGAGAATGAGGAGAGTTAGTTACTCATCCATCACCGAGGAGACCGGACCCCTTCACTCCAGTATAACAGAATTCATAGACGTCTTCCTCGACAAACTTCCAAGATTACCCCCTGATCGAGATGTGGAATTCTCTATCGACCTAGTACCCTGCCCTTCACCTATCTCACAATGTTGTTATCGATTAAATCCCAATGAGTCCAAGAAGATGAAGGACCAGATCAACGAGCTTAAAAGGCTCAGGGATTTATAAGGAGTGACGCTTCACCCTGGGGAGCACCAGTCTTATTTGTGCCCAAGAAGGACGGTACTGTCCGAATGTGCATAGACTACCGGACTCTGAACAATATCACTATCAAGAACCGATACCTAGAATCGACAATCTCTTTGATCAGCTGAGCGGAGCAAAGGTGTTTTCGAAGATAGACCTCAGATCCGATTGCCACCAAGTTAAGTTAAGAGAAGAAGCTATACCCAAAATGACATTCAACACCAAGTACGGACAGTACGAATTTTTGGTCATGATGTTTGGTCTTACTAACGCCCCTGCAGTATTCATGAATCTCATGAACAAGGTCTTCTACAAATACTTGGATCAATTTGTTGTTGTTTTCATTGACGACATCTTGATCTATTCGAAGACCCCGGAAGAACACGAAGAACACTTGCGGATAGTTTTGGAGACTCTGCGGCAAGAGAAGCTGTACAGAAAACTATCCTAGTTTGAGTTCTTCTTGGACAAGGTATACTTTCTAGGCCACGTCATCACAGAAGATGGCATCTCAGTAGATCCGAAGAAGGTAGTGGCCATCGAGAAGTGGTTAACACCAAGTTCAGTTACAAAAATCTGGAGCTTTCTAGGTTTAGCAGGTTACTATAAGAAGTTCATGAAGGACTTCGCCAGGATAGCTAAACCTATAACAAAGAAGAATGAGAAATTCGTCTGGACTGAAGCTTGCCAGACATCGTTCGAGGAATTGAAGAAGAGGCTTACAACAACACCAATTTTATTACTACCTTCACGCACCGGAGGATTTTCGATCTATAGTGATGCTTCCGGCCTTGGGTTGTGTTCTTCAGCAGCTCGGAAAAGTAATTGCTTATGCATCTCGACAGTTACGGACTCACGAGAATAACTACCCCACACATGACTTGGAGCTTGTAGCAGTCATCTTCGCCCTGAAGCTTTGGAAGCACTATCTGTATGGTGAGAGAGTAGAGATATTTACAGACCATAAAAAGTCTTAAATACGTCTTTACACAGAAGGAGCTCGACATGCGCTAGAGGCGATGGTTGGAGTTTATGAAGGATTTTGACATCAACTTGCAGTATCCAGAAAAGGCAAAAGTGGTCGCCGATGCACTTAGCCGATATCCGATGGCGATGTTCTTGACAACGGACTAGTATTTGCTCGAAGAGATGGAGAAGCTTGGATTGGAGATTGTTCTGGCAGAAGAAGAAATGAAGAAGCTGGGACGAGAAGCTATTGTACCAGGAGTTGATGCACCAATGATGCATTTGCAAGTGCAGTCCAATCTGATTGACAGAGTCAAGGAGACTCAGTTCGAAGACGAGGCACTTTGTAGACTTAGAGACCAAGTGTTAGGAGGAACACTTGATGACTTTTTGATAGCAGATGATGGAGCATTGTGGCACAGCACGAGACTTTGTGTGCCCACTGGCGACTTAGGAGATGAACTGATGCAGGAGGCACATCGATCGCATTATTCCATCCATCCAGGAGCAAACAAGATGTATAGGGATATGCAAGGACAAGTATAGTGGTATGGAATAAAGAGAGCCATGTCCAGATTTGTCTCTAGGTGCTTGATCTGCCAGCAGGTGAAGGCAGATAGATAGAGGCCAGCAGGACTTCTACAGCCGCTTACCATTCTGGAGTAAAAATGAGAGCACATCACGATGGACTTCGTGTCAGGATTGTCTCGTTCCCAAGGTGGGATGGATGCCATTTGGGTTATTGTAGACAGATTGACTAAGTCTGCTCACTTTATCCCCTTCAAGGTTGGTTTATCCACTAAGAAGTTGGCAACTTTATACATACAACACATCTTCCGGGATACATGGAGTTCCGGTAAGCATTGTATCAGATCGGGACCGCCGCTTTACTTCTCATCTTTTGAAGAGCTTAGATTATAGTCTGGGGACTCAACTAAAGTTTAGCACGCTGATCACCCGCAGACCGACGGATAATCAGAGAGGACCATTCAGACGCTGGAAGACATGTTGAGGTCTTACGTCTTTGATTTTGGCGGGTCTTGGAAAGACCATTTGCACTTGGTAGAGTTCTCTTACAACAACAGCTACCAAGCTATCATCGACATGACACCGTCGATGCATTGTATGGACGTTGTTGCCATACTCGTTTGCTTGGGACGATATAGGAGAAAGAGTCATGCTCGGACTAGCGATGAATACAGAGGCTGGAGACAAAGTAAAGATGATCAGAGACAGACTCAAGGTTGCCTAAGATTATCAGAAGTATTGGCCTGACAGCAGACGCCGACCATTAGATTTTAAAGTAGGAGACAGTATATTTGTTAAGATCTCTCCCACCAGAGGAACCATCAGATTTGGAAGAGCTGGAAAGCTTAGTCCCAGCTACATCGGCCCATTTGAGGTATTGGGCCGAGTTGGAGAAGCGGCGTATAGGGTGGCATTACCACCTAACCTTAAAGGCGTGCACAATGTATTCCACATCTCATTGCTGAGACGTTACATTCCAAATCCGAGCCACATTTTTAGAGTTGGAGATTGGTCCCAGCCTTACAGTAGCAGAGCAGCCGGTAGAGATATTAGACCACAGAGAGAAGAGGCTGAGGAACACTTTGATCCCGCTAGTCAGGGTAGCGTGGCGTCACCACTCCCCATACGACTCTATCTGGAAACGAGAGGCTGACATGAGGGAGAAATACCCCCACCTGTTTAAGGAGTGACTGTACCCCTATCTCTACCCTTAGAATTTTGAGGACGAAATTTCCTAAGGAGGGAAGCTTGTAAAACCCAAATTTTAATAAATTAATTAAATTAGGTATTTGTAAGAATTTTTGGTTTTAATTTCTATTAGTATAATTTTAGATTAATATTAGTTATTAGTATTAGTATTATTATATTATTATTAGTCGGTTAATTAAATTATTTTTTAGTTGAAA
This sequence comes from Iris pallida, assembly GCA_029216955.1. Taxonomy (NCBI): domain Eukaryota; kingdom Viridiplantae; phylum Streptophyta; class Magnoliopsida; order Asparagales; family Iridaceae; genus Iris; species Iris pallida. The sequence goes on along the minus strand of JANAVB010026199.1, from coordinate 29,024,918 downwards.
TTGGAATTATTGATTGTTGGATTGTGTTCTTTGTTTGGACCTTAGTCTAGCCCATTCCATTTTTTCCAAGCCCAAATTCTTTCTTTAAAAAAAACAAACAAAATCCACCCTCACAACTCTCAGCCACTCACCCGTTCAACCCCTTAATTCCTCTCCACGTTCATCGCTCCCTAAATCACTCCCCCCACAAACTCATCATCACCACCCCCTTCCGGCCGACACCCGTGCCCTTCCTGCCAACCCCTGACCCGCGTGCCCTCCGTATGATCGCGACCCCCTCCGCGGTCGACCCCTTGACCCGTGGCCCCACGTCGCCGCCAAATTGAACGGCCTCCCGAGCACCGTTGCCGTGTTCGCTAAGACGCGTTCTGAGACACCTTGAGTCGTTGACGATGCTTCGCGGAATCGATCCGAGTCCGAGGCCACCCTTCGGATTTTGTCATCAGTTTTTTGGTATAATTTATATCCGAGTAGTTCGTCCCTTCCCGTAGCATAGTTTGTGATGACCTAGTCTCGATCCCGCTACGGGATTTGATTATGTTTGCATTTCTTGTGTGGATACTCTTAACGATCATGGAATCGTCGTGTCCGATTTTTGACTTGGGAATTGGTTCTGTGAAGTTGGCTTTGGCTAAAAATTGTGAAGTTGTGTATTTGGGAATTGGTTTTGTAGTTCTGTTAATATATATGGTGACTCTTTTAATATAAATGTATATACATATATGATTTAAAAAGGAAAATTGTGTTTTAACTATACTCTTAATATTTGTGACTTATTTATATATGTATGTATATATATTATTGCTATTCTCCAAAACCTTGTTGTTATATATATATATATATATATATATATATATATATATATATATATTACATTTTATCGATTCATTAAGATTGGTGTATTTTTGGTTAATTTGAGATATTATTGTACCCACTTGGGCGACAACCGAAATGGTCGAATAAGCCTTTAGCGAAATGCAAACACTACTGGATATTCCCGTATGTTGAGGTGTAAGCTATTGGCAACCTGTAATTGCGTGACCAAGTCTGAGACTCTATATGTCCCCACCTTGTGACTTTAAATTATTTTAGACTTTATAGAACTTGTTACTTGACATTTTGTATTTTAGGTGCAGGGCACTTGTGCCTTCTGACTGGACCGCTTCTCGGCTTTTAGAAGATCGCCCGCAGCGTAGCTTAGGATTTTAATTCTTCTTTATTTATTTTTCATAAATGTGTTGTATGTGTATAAGCCCTTTTTTTCTTTCTTTCTCTGAGCCCTATATTGCGTAGCTTAGGAGTAGCATAGCTCATTTTCTGTGTTTTATGTTGATAGTATTGCACGCTAGTTTTATCTATAAAATGAAACCATAAATGTTTAGTTTCTAAAAAGAAAAAAATAAATGTTTTCTCACATAAATTAGAACGACTTAAATCAAAGTTTTATATATCAACAACTTCACATTTTTATCATTAAAAGGAAAACATAGTTTTATATATATACAGTATAAAACACAAGCTTTCCAAATAAATCGAGATGTCTACTCTTTCCAAATAAATGCAAACGGATTATACAAATTGACAAATAAGTGTAAAAGTAGCGTTAGGGTAATTTTACCGTTGGTGCAATTATTAAACCAAAAATTGACTAGGATCAGTATTAAAGATTATAACTAGAACACATAGAAATGGTTATATTGGAACTGAGACATCCTTTTAATTAAATATAGGGTTTCGAGGACTAGACTGAGATCCTCCTTTCCTCCATCTTCCTTTTACAAAACTCAAGGCAACTACACTACTAGATTATGGTATTTTTCTTATTGTATGTTGACACATTGCGCCACGGAGCTTTTCTCTATGAACTCAATATTAATTTTGGGTATTGGGAGTAGTGTAGTGCTTGTGACCAAACCCCTTTAGTATTATTGTGGATAGCTGATGCCACACTTGTACGTGTTCCGAAGCCGGATCGTATGCTAGAATATAAATTGAATCTACCAGCCGGACACAAGTGCCTACCTATTCAAATCATAATTGTTTTATTGCATATTTTAATTGTTTCTTTACATCAAATATTCCAATTGTTTCTTTGCATCAAAATATTTCAATTGTTTCAAATATGCATTTTCAATTATTGCTTAAAATGCTAGAGTTTGGAATTGTGTACTTGTTCATTCCTAACTGGAAACCCTCTTTCACCATAGACGAATTTGAGGACGAAGAGCTATTCTTCAAAAGCTATTATGACCCCAACTTGTATCCCAAGGAATCACTGGAATCCACCTTGAAGGACACTACCCCGGAGGCACCTGAACCGGCTACCTAGTTAGCCTAGAGTTTACTTCATATTTAATTGCTTTAGTTTTTTCCATTTCCGAATTATATTTAAAGTTGTGACTTTAGCACAACTTATATTGTTCAGCTTTTACTTTCAACTACTGCTTAACTTGCGTGTTTTGAATTATTGAATAAAAGTTTTAAATTTCCCGTAAATTTAGATGTTGTGATTATGAGTTCCACTATTGATCAGACAGCTTACTACCGCCGTCTCATCACTGCGTAAACTGAGCATGATCCGACTTGTCCTAGACGTCTTGGGATCAGGTCGTGACAGAGACGGATACCGCTAGGGAGACGAATACCTAACTGTACTCGAGATGAAGGAGGGCTTCAAGAAGGAAGGCCTTCCATGAGAGACCAATGGTGCTGCAAAGGGGCGTCCCGAGGAGTCACTTCTGCGGAGGAAAGTTGACCGTGCTATTAGGCTAGACACGAGTACAGAAAGCACATCGTGGACTGCGAGGAGGCAGAGACGACAAAGTGGTGTAGCTCGCGCAAGGAGTCGCTCAAAGCTCGTGGTGGGCATTCAGGTTAACAAAGTTGCAATAGGACTTGAATGCACGAAGGTGTGAATAACTATGTGCATCCACGAGATAAGGTGGATCGACGACCTGATAGTCCGCACGAGCCACTTTCTATGTCGAGAAGGCCACAGACCAAAACCAAAGTTGGTGTGGTGAACCAATTTGCTTCCGATCTTAAGGAGAAGATGAGCAAGTCTGGATAGCACCGCACGAGACACATGAAGAAGGTATGACGCGTAACGACCATGCCTACGAGAGTAGATGTCGTTCGGAGACTTGATGCACCTGTCAACGAAGACGTCGACGAAACATATGGAGGATAATGTTACGCACAAGATTTTGCATCCCACCGACACTGATTTGCATAACCTATCACGGACCAAGGTTGCTAGATGCTTTTGGATTTCTCTAGAAGATGGTAGAATGTGGTGGAGTCTTCTTGAAGATTCATTGAGTTTTTCACAGTATTCTAGATGTTCTAGTGTCTTCCTTAGAAAATATCTAGGCCATAGAATAATCTATAGAATATTATGTTTCCAGAAGATTCATGTAGGTCCTTTGAGGCATTATGAATATGTGGGGGCTCATTTGTTATCACCACCCAAAAAGTTGTAAACTCTCTAGTATAGTGAACTTTCGAACTTCCAATATCTCTCTCTCTCTTGCTCCACAAGTTTCTCATTCTCGCCTTCGATCTAGCTAAGCATTTGGAGAAGACTGCCACGGATATTCGAGTAGGAAGCTTATGCGTCGTACGAATCGAAGTGTAGGCAAAAACACAAAGTCTGTGACATAACGTTCTCAATCTGAGCAACCTCTTGATATTCAAGTTTGTCACCAGAAGTCCAAGGGATATTTGCTTTCTAGTGCTTATGAGAAGTTCCAAGTTCTCAATCTAGGGAATCTTTTGCTTTGGCACAGGAAGTCCAAGGGATACTTTGCTCAGAAATGATGCTCCAACGCTACATTCATCCTGCTGGCCTGGTACTAACGACAGGCGACGCCTACTTTTTTTTATTATTAGGGCTTGATGGAGATTGCATTCATTCCGGATCCTGACTTTATGCTCGAGCAGTGGGGAAAACTTTGTGCGCGATAAACATTTTGGGGGAATTTCTACCTCTAGTAACATTGACACGAGAAAAGGCTAGCGTTAGTGAGGAAGTGTGGATAGCTGCTTATATGTGATAGCTCATATGACCAAGTAAAGGATGTTAGTCCCTTGACGAACAATCGATGGAAAAAACACGAGTTCAGAAACAATTGTAAAGACAATGTTTCTGGCAACAACACCCTAAAGAAGGTGAAGTTGTTTTATGAGAATCTAAAAAGATTATTTCGTAATATTTCTCGAAGGCAACAGAACCGTATAACTTCTAAAGAGAAGCGACGGTATTCTCGAAGGCAACCGAACCGTATTACTTCTAAAGAGAAGCGACGATATTCTCGAAGGCAACAAGAGATGATCAACAACAGTTGAGTCTCAGATTCTCGAAGGCAACAGAAAGAGGGAGGAAGAAGAAGAACGGATCTCGCTGGGGTGTAGAACACCGGCGCTCAAAGCTATACCCGCAGTACGGATAAGCTCCCAGGAACCAGCAAGTTCAGGAGAACTTCTGGAACGCTCGTAAGTCAATATTTGAGACTTGAACGGGCTTCCTGGACTTAACAGACTCCCTCAACTCTCTTCTTGGTGCATCTTTCAAAGGAGGCCAAGGGGCTCTATTTATAGAGTGGAGTTGAGACTTCACCTCTTCTCCTATCCGATGTGGGACTAAAATACCAATACTCAAAAATAGAGTTTGATATTTTAGATCATCCCACAATCAGCATAGAAGTGTGCCAGTCCACGCCTACCCCCCGAACACTCCCGTGCATGCACGAGACATCCTGGAGTCCGTGTCCGAGTCCGAGTCCGCATCCGCACAACAAAAATTAACTTTCATCCTTGTTGGATTTAATCCTTTTTCCTTCTAGAAAATACTTCTACATGGCACAAACTTGTGCCCCACTACACCTCATGTGCACACCTCAACACAAGCAATGCATTATATTGAGATAATCACCATTTGGTGTAGCCGATGTGGGACTATCTTTTCTAGTCCAAAGGCAAAAACACCGACAATCCCCCACATATCTCAATATATGGGTTGAGCGTTCTCCACAGTGATTGTCCATCATGCATTAGGAGAGATGTCGCTACGACTTGAATCTTCCCGCATAGGTTAAATAACAGCATGATACAAGAATGGACTAAGCCTTGAATTCTGCACCATAACTGCAATTCTTCCTACTCACATAATGACATCAACTGTGCTTCTAGCTGCACATTGAAGGCCTTGTGCCAGCCTGGTTTCAGTGTATAATTTTGGGCGTCTACAAGCTTACCCTCAAGAGACGGCCTGATATCTCTTTCCATACACTATAGGTGAGTTCTTTATAAAGAGTCATGGCATGAAGCATTGCGCTTCTTTGCGGTGCTACGCCGCTATGACATGGCTTAAAGCCGAGGCTTTACCCCACCTGGGTACCTCATCGTAGTGTCATACTACTGTAGCATGAGGTCACAAGCCCCTTTGTAGTGCCAAACTACCCAGCATGAAGCCTTGTGCTTCCGTGCGGTGTTACGCCGCTATGACATGGCTTGCGAAGTCGAGGCTTTACCCTACCCGGTACCTCTTCGTGGTGTCATGCCACTGTAACATGAGGACATCGTCCTCTTTGTAGTGCTGTCTACCTCTCTTTATTACGATTATCATACAGCATTAGGCTACCTGCCTATTTGCGGTGCTACTCCGCTGTGACTTAGCTTGCAAAGCCGAGGCATTATCCCTACCTGGGAACCTCATGGTGGAGTCACCCCACTGTAGCATGGAGTTTTACTCCTTGTAGTGCTGCTCTACCGTGCTTCCTGTAAAGCACACCAGGCATTCACTCTGCCTGAGAACTCATTAAGGCGTTTAAGCCATCCTTCCCACAGGATCAATTTTCCGTAGAAAATACATAGTAGACAACAGTGGTTATGGGTCCGTAACCCTTCCATGTTCCGCAGAACAAGTACCCACTGTTAACTGATATTATTCTAGTCAATGATCCTCCTTTGAACCAAAAATTAAATGTCTAGTAGATTTCTCTTTGAACCAATAACATAAAATTTTATGGTAGGATTACAATAACACAATATCAGAAAGTCTTCAAGCCCATCTTCCTTGCTGTGTCCTCGACCAGCTGACGCTTGAGACCCTTCGTGAACGGATCCGCCAGGTTTTCCTGACTCCGAACATCGATCACTGCAATGACGCCCCTTTTGATGAGATCGTTCACTGCTCTGTGCTTCAACCGCACAGTCCTCTTCTTCCCGTTGAAGAGTTCATTTGATGCCACTGCTGCTGCCGCCTGGTTGTCATAGTATATCGGAATCGCCGGTATCTGAGCCCCAACCATTGGAAGGTCATATATGAGCTCCCGAAGCCACTCTGCTTTATCTGCAGCAGCGTCCAATGCAAAGAATTTAGATTCCATGGAGGAGCGAGATAACATAGTCTGCTTCTTCGACTTCTACGATATAGCAGCTCCACCCATGGCGAACACATATCCACCTGTGGAATATTCGCTCTCCACCTCTGAACACCAGCTAGCATCACTGAAGCCTTCCACTACTGACGGATCTCCGCTGTAGTATAGTGCATATGTCTGAGTCTTCTTGAGATATCTCATAACACGCTTCACAGCTTTCCAATACTTTACGCCTGGATTGCTCGTAAATCGACTCAGCATTCCCACTGCAAAGGCTATGTCAGGCCTTGTGGCAGTAGTAGCGTACATCAAACTTCCGATGACGCTAGCGTACTCCAACTGCCTGACGCTCTCCTTCGAATTTGGCTCCAGTTTCAGATCACTCCTGTACGGTGTATCAATAATAGGAAGATCTTGATACCCATAGCGAGAGAGCATCTTCTCAATGTAATGAGACTGTGACAGCGCTATTCCAGTGCCTGTCCGGATGATCTTGAGCCCCAAGATTACGTCGGCATCCTCCAAGTCCTTCATACTGAACTTGGTCGAGAGGAATTTCTTTGTCTCTGTGACGCAGCTTAAATCCGTACCTAGGATTAGCATGTCGTCCACGTATAGACAAACGATTACTCCTCTTCCGTCAGCAAACTTCGTATAGACACACTTGTCTGTTTCACTGACCCTGTAGCCATTTGACCTTATCACCTTGTCAAACTTCTCATGCCACATTTTGGGAGCTTGCTTCAAACCATACAGAGACTTCATCAACTTGCAGACTTTGTCTTCCAGACCTCTGACGACAAAACCTTCTGGTTGTTGCATGTAGATCTCTTCGGTCAGCTCGCCATTAAGGAATATCGTTTTCACATCCATCTGATGTATCACCAGCTTGTGTATTGCTGCTAAAGCAATTAACAATCTGATAGTTGTCATCCGATCTACTGGAGCATAAGTGTCAAAGTAGTCGATCCCCTGCTTCTGAGCAAATCCCTTGGCCACTAGCCTGGCCTTGAACTTGTCAATGGTTCCATCTGCTTTCATCTTCTTCTTGAAGATCCATTTGCATCCGATGGGTCTTGCTCCTTCTGGTAGGTCGACCAATACCCATGTGTTATTGGAGGTGATTGAGTCAATCTCGTTGTCAATCGCCTCCTTCCAGAATATAGCATCTCTGGTCTTCATCGCCTCATCATAGGTAAGCGGATCTGCTTCCATATGATAGGTGACGAAGTTATCTCCGAAGTCTTTCGGCCTTCTCTCTCGCTTAGTTGACGGCTCAGCGAGTTCTGGTTCAGCTGATGTCTCCTCGACAACAGCTCCATCTTGGACTACCGGTTCGATAAAGACCTCTGTCTGCTTCGCACCCTCATTATTCTCCGGAATATCTGCGAGAACAATGTTCTTGTGCCTTGCAAACTTTTCTTTAAAATATTCAGCATCGCGAGATTCGATGATATGATTTGACTCGATATCAAGGAATCTCCGAGCATCACTCTTCTCGGCATACCCCATGAAGATCGCCTTAGTAGTCCTTGTCCCCAGCTTCTGAATCTTCAGATCCGGGAGCTTCACATAAGCCAGGCACCCCCACACTCGAATGACATTCAGGTTGGGTCTGACTTTGAACCAGAGTTCATGAGGAGTTATGTCGGAAGTTGCATATGGCACTCTGTTCAGAATAAAAGTGGCCGTTAATGCTGCTTCTCCCTAATAGCACTTTGGGAGACCCGCAGTCAACAGCATAGAGTTCATCATCTCTGTCAACGTTCTGTTCTTCCTTTCTGCTACTCCGTTGGATTGTGGAGAATACGGAGCCGTCGTCTCGTTGATGATTCCATGTTCTTTGCAGAATGATGAGAATTCGTGAGACCTATATTCCCCACCTCGATCACTCCTCAGCCTCTTGAGTTGTTGTCTAGTTTGCCGTTCAGCCTCGACCCTGAACTCCTTGAACTTCTCGAATGCTTCGTCTTTAGATTTGAGTAAATAGACGAAGGCATACTTGGAGAAGTCGTCTATGAAAGTAATGAAATACTTCATCCCAGCCTTTGTAGAGAATTGTTTGAAGTCACAGATATCTGAGTGAACCAACTCCAGAAGATCTGTGCTTCGATTGACCCTGTGAAAGGGTTTCCTTGTGATCTTCGTCTGAGCACATATCTCACATTTCTCTACCTTACCCCCACACTTGGAGATAAGTCCTAGACTAGACATTTTGTTTATTCGCTTACAATGAACATGTCCTAGTCTATTATGCCACAATTCAAGAGAGTAATTCAAACTAGTGATAGCATTAACATTATTATGCTGGTTTACAACAAGCTGAATTTTGTACATTCCTTCAGTCTGAAAAGCTTTCCCAAAGAAAGTACCCTTCTTGGACATCACCATTTGGCCAGCATTGATGTCCATCCTCAAGCCTGCGTTGCAGAGCAGGCTCCCAGAGATCAGGTTCTTTGCGATTGCAGGAACATGTTTCACACCTTGAAGCGTCAGAATGTTCCCCGATGTAAGCTTCAGCTCCACCGTCCCGATCCCCAGTACTTCAGCTTGTGCCTGGTTCGCCATCATGACTTTCTCGGAAGTAGGCTCATAGGAGACGAACCAGTCCTTGTCTGAACAGACATGACATGTCGCGCCAGTGTCTATCCACCAGTCCAAGTCTGCCCCCACAGTTGCAACCTGTGCTATCATGGCAACCTGATTAGTAACCAAAGAAACCTTGTTAGGCTCACCTTGCTCTTTGGGCTTGGACTTGCATTCACTTTTATAGTGACCCTTCTTGCCACAGTTGAAGCAAGTCACATGGGACTTGGACTTCTGTTGCTTGAATCCTGGACCCTTCACTTTCAGATTCGAGAAGTCCTTCTTCTTGTGGTGAGAAGCCGCCTGCTTTTCTTTGTTCTCTCTGGTGGCTTGAACCAGATTTGCCGTTGCTAGTTGCTTGGATAGGGCGTCCAACTTCTGTTGAGAGCGCATTTCGTCCTCAACATGAATCTCACTGAGGAGATTATCCAGGCTAATCTCCATCTTCTTCCTATGCATCCTTGCATAGATGTTGCTCCATCCTGGAGGAAGTTTTTCCACGATCCCTCCAACGACGAACTTGTCGACGAGGGGCATGCTATCATCCTCCAGTTTCTGGCACAGCTTCAGGAACTCTTTCACTTGGGGCAGCATGGTCTTCTCGTCTTCAAAGACCCATTTGTGGTATTTTTCAACCATGAACATCTTCGACCGGGCCTCGTCGTCGTCATACAGCTTCCCCACGGACTCCCAGATCTCTTTGGCAGAAGTCTTCTTTGTGTAGGACTCGGCCAGAGAGTCTTCTATGGAATTTAGGATCAGCAGCCTGCATATGCTGTTATCCTTTTTCCACTTCGTCTGCTTGCTCGTAGCAGCGGCCAGAACAGCAGCAGATCCTGTTGCTGGAACGATTGGTTCTTCCTCATCCAACACGTGATCAACATCCACGAGTTGAAGGTTCAGAGTCACCTTTCGCTTCCAGATCTGGAAGTGTTCACCGTCGAATTTCTCCAACTTGTTAAAGCCGGTATCGACAAGCGAAGCACGAGTGTTTTCCATCGAATCGTATAGCTTTGAGATTGTTAGTCCCTTGACGAACAATCGATGGAAAAAAACACGAGTTCAGAAACAATTGTAAAGACAATGTTTCTGGCAACAACACCCTAAAGAAGGTGAAGTTGTTTTACGAGAATCTAAAAAGATTATTTCGTAATATTTCTCGAAGGCAACAGAACCGTATAACTTCTAAAGAGAAGCGACGGTATTCTCGAAGGCAACCGAACCGTATTACTTCTAAAGAGAAGCGACGGTATTCTCGAAGGCAACAAGAGATGATCAACAACAGTTGAGTCTCAGATTCTCGAAGGCAACAGAAATAGGGAGAAAGAAGAAGAACGGATCTCGCTGGGGTGTAGAACATCGGCGCTCAAAGCTATACCCGCAGTACGGATAAGCTCCCAGGAACCAGCAAGTTCAGGAGAACTTCTGGAACGCTCGTAAGTCAATATTTGAGACTTGAACGGGCTTCCTGGACTTAACAGACTCCCTCAACTCTCTTCTTGGTGCATCTTTCAAAGGAGGCCAAGGGGCTCTATTTATAGAGTGGAGTTGAGACTTCACCTCTTCTCCTATCCGATGTGGGACTAAAATACCAATACTCAAAAATAGAGTTTGATATTTTAGATCATCCCACAATCAGCATAGAAGTGTGCCAGTCCACGCCTACCCCCCGAACACTCCCGTGCATGCACGAGACATCCTGGAGTCCGTGTCCGAGTCCGAGTCCGCATCCGCACAACAAAAATTAACTTTCATCCTTGTTGGATTTAATCCTTTTTCCTTCTAGAAAATACTTCCACATGGCACAAACTTGTGCCCTACTACACCTCATGTGCACACCTCAACACAAGCAATGCATTATATTGAGATAATCACCATTTGGTGTAGCCGATGTGGGACTATCTTTTCTAGTCCAAAGGCAAAAACACCAACAAAGGAGGATGCTTGTTGGATGCTAAACTTTTGTACCTTAATGTACACGCTGTAGTTAGTCAAATATAATAAAGAATAGAAGAAGTATCAAGGAATTTCAACTCAAGTGTAAAGCATAAATAGTTTATGGTACTATAAGTTTATCCAGTATATAGGGGTTTGTATGTTGAGTGGTACACATAAATAACAGAATCACAAGCACACTTCAGGCCGGTTCTGTGGTTTATGGGCTTAGGTCGAATATGGAAATGAGGCCTTTTTTAACGTAAATATATTTTTATAGAATTTTTACCATCAAAATCATCAATTAAGTGAGGTTTTTCTAGCATATTGTTTTCAATATATAACATAGCTAAACATTTAATCTTTCTTGTGAGATAGTCAATCATAGATAAGATTTTATTAATGTTGGTTTTAAAAAATTTCTTTTCGCGTGCGCTACTAGTATAGTCAATAAAATTCTATATACAATCCAAACAATAAGATCTGCTTTTTTATAAATTAAAAGCTTAAATGTAGGGATGAACGTTAGATTTATTTAGTTTTGTCCGTACAGAAATTATAACCACCTGATTTTCAAAATTCTACTTTTTTAAAAATCCTGATTAATATCTTCCCAAATTCCTGTTTTCTATTATTTTATTGGTAATTATTATTTTGGGAGATTATGAATTAGGGAATGATGCAGTCGTAAATAGTTAGAGTGGGATGACAACCATTAGTAATTTTTTAGAAGTTCCTAATTAGGGAATGACATAGCTGTAAATATTTGGAAGGAAAATGGTTTATTAGTAATTGTCTAGGAGTCCATGGTGGAATGCTTAGCCACTAGGATTAAGTGTGAATATTCTAGAATTCCTTAATTAATTGGGGATTAGTGCTTGGAATCTAGAATATTCCCTTCTAGCCCATGTGCTTAATATTCTAGGATCTTCTTAATCGCACCTATAAATACCCCAAATCCTCATTAGTTTAATCATTCCAATTTTCCTACGTGTCCATCATGACTGTGTCCTAGCCGTGTCGGCGTGTCCATCCACATTTGTGATGCCCCAGTCCCAAAATATGTAGGACTAGAAGATTGTATACATGCCAGCTATAAATTGAGAGGACTTCAGCCAGCTCGAATACGTATAAGCTGTCTAAAATAAACTACATGTTTATAACAACTACCTATATCTCAATCCACTGAAGATAAACTCTTGTATAAACCAAGTATACTAATGCTGGTCAGGCATTAACATATCGGTTCCTACAAGTAATAAGAAAAGATAATATACAATAAAGTGGACCACTCTAATACAATTATCTTGAACGAGCTTCTGAAGAGGAATAAAGCTTGCAAAACTAGGCTATACATCGACATGGTCAAAGTAAAATAAAATATAATATTAGACGAATAGGAAAAGGTATTAACTAAATATATACTTGAAATCCTTGAGAAACAATCATCAATCCTCCATCTAATCTACAAACGAGCTCAGCAAACCTAGAGAGATCACCAGGTTCTCAGGGGATTAGCAAGACACATAATATACAAGCCTATTTTGACAATAACAACATGCATAAAAAGACATGAAATAGTACAAGAAAGTAAAGACTGAAGAACGTATAGTGCATGTAAAACATGAAGGAAATGACATACCATCGAGAATCGTGCTAATAAATATGACTACGAGTAAATCAAGGTAAACCGCAACACGGTGGGAGCTAATGGCCCTATAGATCGCAGCTCGGTGGGGGCTTACAACCTATAGTAAGTCTCCATCACAGCTCGGTGGGGGCTCACAATAGACAGTGGTCAAGTATAGTCATTGCCTATAACTAGGAGTCAAGTCAAGTCAAACATGTCAGGTCCTAGTCAAGTCCAGGTTAATCATGTAAAGGGAACATGGCATAGGACTAGGCAACGATAAATCATAAAATGCATGAACACAAAAATATAACATAACAAATAAAGATAGGAAATAAAAACAATCTACGTACGCGTATAAGGAAAAAGTAACAGTGATAACGAGAAAATAACAATAACCTGAATCATCGAAAGTATCTGACCAAGTAAGACAAAAAAAGTAATAATAATATAAGAAATTCATGGAAATACTGTAAAGTTCGACAAGGTGTACTTGCCTGGAGGTTGTACGATAACTTGACAACAAGTCACGACTAAATCGTCAAATTAATAGAATCACCAAAAGTGAATCCTCCGCAAACATCTCCGAATGCTGAAATAGACATCGCCATCAGCCTCGAAATAAAAGAAATAGCTAAGTTTGGCTACCCATAAGTCCAATTCTGGACGCAAGGGCAAAATGGTAATTTGGATCAATCAATCCTGGAGAAACAATCATCAATCCTCCATCTAATCTACAAACGAGCTCAGCAAACCTAGAAAGATCACCAGGTTCTCAGGGGACTAGCAAGACACATAATATACAAGCCTATTTTGATAATAACAACATGCATGAAAAGACATGAAATAGTACAAGAAAGTAAAGACTGAAGAACGTATAGTGCAAGTAAAACATGAAGGAAATGACATGCCATCGAGAATGTGCTAATAAATATAACTATGAGTAAATCAAGCTAAACCGCAACTCGACGGGTGCTAACGACCCTATAGATCGTAGCTCGACGGGGGCTTACAACATATCGTAAGTCTCTATCACAGCTCATTGGGGGCTCACAATAGACAGTAGTCAAGTATTGTCATCGCCTATAACAAATTCCTCGCCTATAGCTAGGAGTCAAGTCAAACATGTCAGGTCCTAGTCAATCCAGGTCAATCATGTAAAGGGAACATGGCATAGAACTAGGCAACGATAAATCATAAGATGCATGAACACAAAAATATAACATAACAAATAAAGATAGGAAATAGAAACAATCTACGTGCGCGTATAAGGAAAAAATAAGAGTGATAACGAGAAAATAACAATAACCTGAATCAGCAAAAGTATCTGACCAAGTAAGACAAAAAAGTAACAATAATATAAGAAATTCATGGAAATACTGTAAATTTCGACAAGGTGTACTTGCCTGGAGGTTGTAAGATAATTTGACAACAAGTCACGACTAAATTGTCAAATCAATAGAATCACCAAAAGTGAATCCTCCGCAAACATCTCCGAATGCTGAAATAGACATCGCCATCAGCCTCGGAATAAAAGAAATAGCTAAGTTTGTCTACCAATAAGTCCAATTCTGGACACAGGGGCAAAACTATAATTTTGGATCAAAAAGGTGTCCGCCATTGGACCCGTTTTGCACCCAAAAAATATGCCACGACAAAGGTTATCCAAATTTGACAAATTATATGTCAGTCTTAGCCAGAAAAATGCATCGAGTCCAACGATGGTGTCAGATTTGAATTATGTTGACCCGGGTTCAAAATTATAATTTTACATGTTGGAAATTACGATTTCGTGAAACCAACTTTGGCGTCGACTTCAACCAACCAAACGACATCCTATGAACTAAAATTTTTATAGGTCAAAAGTGGTTATACTTGCTATGCACCGGACTTAGTGGTTCATCAAATGGAGCTTCGACGAGGGAGAAATAAATCTACGAAGTTGGCTCCACAAAACTATCCAAAATAAACGTGATTTAAACGGTCAACTTGGTGGCCGGTTTTGATCTATCAAATGATCGAACTAACGGTTCAAATTTTAGATGAGTTAAGAAGGGTATATCGAGATTGCGACGGAATAATTCGATCGAAGATCCAACTGCCGGATTGTCCAGAAAATATGGGCAAAGATGATATGATGAAACAACATTCTGGATTCGAATTTACGCACGTCACGACGTGATTTCGTACAAAATGCGTAAATAGCCCATGTTGCACGTTAAAGAGGAAGGTGACGCATCTCAGAAGGGTCGTGTGGGGTCGTCGGGGTTCCATAGCCGTACTTATGGTGGTTACGGCGAAACCCTTGCCACTGCTACGGGTGCTGTTGTGCCCTACTACTGCACAATTGCTGCCTACGCAACAGCTGCCTGGCCGACTGCAATGGCGGGGAGACGCAACGGATGGTGATGGCCGGCTTGATGGCGGTTGCTGGTGGAGCCCGCTGCTGTGCAACTGCTTTTATTGCTGCGGTTGCTGCTGTCGTTTGCTGCCATGGCTGGCTGTGGCCGCTTGCTGCGTGGCCAGCCGTAAACGCTAGTGGCGATTCATCATGCTAGTGGCCGGACGCTGTCGTCGCTGCTGTTCTCGCAAGAGTCGGAGGAAGAAGGAATATGGTTTAGGTTTATTTAATAGGTTTAGGATTAAAGTGTGTGTATGTATGTGTGTGTGTGTGTGTATATATATATATATATATATATATATATATATATATATATATATATATATATATATATATATATATTTATATTTATATATATATATATAAAATTTTTATTTTACTTTTTGTATATGAATATATACATATTACTTTATATATATATTTTTTTTATTTTTTTATTTTTTTATATATATTACTTTATATATATATATATATATATATATATATATATATATATATATATATATATATATATATATATATATTTATATATATATATATATATATATATATATATATATATATATATATATATATATATACATATATATATATGTGTGTGTGTGTGTGTGTGTGTGTGTATAATATATATATATATATATAATATATAATATATATATATATATATATATATATATATATATATATATTTTTTATATAATATTATATATATATATATATATATATATATATATATATATATATATATATATATATATATATATAATATCTTTTCATATATATTATTAGTATATATATATATATAATATCTTTTCATATATATTATTAGTATAAATATTCATACATGTATATAGATTACTAAATATTTATCTACATAACCAATATCGTAATATAAATCGAAACACCAAAATATACAAAAATGGATATAAAAAACTCCCTATTGGTAAAGAATACATATATTTCATATAAAATTCTTATGAGGGAAAGTATAATATAAATAAATTCACAACGTGTATTTAATTTAATCATATTGAGAATAACATTATTTACTCTATTTAATCTCAAATAAATTCATAAAATACTTAAAGTTATTTAGCAATGATTAGGAGGGTCCAAGATTTCATGCATACATGCATATTTGTGTTGGGTTTGATGGCCCAACCAAAAGAGATTCAAATTTATACCTAGCGAGATTTAAATTGGTTTTCAAAAATGGAAATAAAATATTTGATTGTATATAAACCTATTTGGCTATACAAAATCTCATAGAATAAAGTCAAAATAATTTGATTAGGTCATGGCAACCTGACATAGGCTCCACCCATGCTCGTTGACCTAGTTTGGAGTCGATATGGTTTATTGAACCGAAATAGACTCCGAAAGTCTATTAATTGGATCTTGTGTGTCATTTGAAAATAAATAGCACATGGGAACTCAATTGGGTGACACATTAGTGACATGTGCATAATAGGCCCAAAATGGGTAAAACCTTATATTGGGTCGAATGGTTTTGATCGATGTCGAGTTCTGAATTCAAGTTAGAAGTTAGGTATAGTATTACGATAAATGACCAAATAGCTTAAAATGACCCGAAGTTGTACGAAGTCAAAAGAATGTTAGAGAACAAGTTTGGATGGGACATGATATATCAATTTGAATGTAAACCTGTTTACTTCAAAACTTACGAAGGACATTTCGAATGATTGCCATTTCTTGTGCTCCAAAAATCAAAGCTACAGAAAAGTACATCTTTAGTCATAATTAAAATTAAAAATCTAATTTAATAAATAATAAATAATATAAAATAAATAAATAATTTCCAAAAAATTAGGGTGCTTACAATCTACCCACCTTAAAAGAATTTCGTTCTTGAAATTAAAATAAGACTCACTAACGTAACTAGGAATAGTTCAAAGGGGTACACTATGTCACTACGGTCTATCCAAATCAAGCAAGTAACGACCAGTCTTAAACAATTTTCCTATGCAATGTTCCTATCGTAAAACTATAAATGATTACCTCTATTCGCGCCTCTTGGTGTTGGCAATCTTACAACGATCATGTTGAAGGCTTGTCCTTCTTGACCTTCAAGCCAATGTCTTAATTACTAGACCATTAACCGCTATATCCTCGATCCTCTGTAACTTTTGAATCTACCGACTAGTTCCTCAAAGGTTTCATCCGATATTTTATTCAAGCCTTTAATCTAAAATCAAATAGTAATAACAAACTTCAACCATCTAATCCTCAAAAATTGAATCCATCGATATTCTTTAAATTCTAAAATTTAAATGCAAGTCCGCTATTTCCTTAATCTCCACAAGATTTTAGTAATCCATAATTATTCAATAGATCATCTTCCAAATTTTGAGTTTCAAAATTTCGTAACCTTCAATTTTTTTCTTTTAAAATTTAAGTCGATGTTTCGTCCCTTAAACTCAAAATTTTGGCAAATCTACTAATTGTATATTTCTTAAATCATATATATATATATATATATATATATATATATATATATATATATATATATATATATATATATATATATATGTTGGCCCATTGGCTAAATGGTCATACCTGATTTTGATAATCAACGATAACATAAGTCGATACGCAAAATATACGAACTGCTACAAATGTTACAGGTTGCTGAAATCAATATCAAAATAACATACTATACCTACATCCTGCATCTACAATGATCATTGCATTGTCATTCAGAAAAGATTGTATCGGAATCCAGATCAAGTCATTTGATATTTTTTCTGTATTTTTACCTTAATAAGTCTAGGAAATATAAATGTAAGATCGTTCGGGTTATTACTCTTAAGTTTTCTCAGTCCACAAATTCAAAAAGCCTACCTAAATCCCACATAATTTCACATATCCATACAGCCAAAAATCCTATGCAATTTGGATCACCAAAAATCCCATTCTAATTAAATAGAATTCAGCTAGAACTCTGACCGAGTTCGGTCCGAGTTCGGTCAAGGATTTTTTGAATTTCTGTTGCCTCGAAATCTGCATGCAACGTTCGAATGCGATATTCTAGCATCCAAACTCAGTCCGAATTTTGCTCGAGTTCGGTCAGGAAAAATACTATAAATAGAGAAGGATTTTCACATTTCTAATCACTCATTCACTCTTCTCTCTATCTCTTCCTAAGTTTTTTTTATCGCTCTAAAGCTTTCAAATCTTGCCTATACCACTCTTAGCCAAAGCTAGTAACATTCTGTTTGATTTAGAGTCTTTGGTTCAAAGAGTTGTAAAAAGGACGCCAGTTAAAAACTTCTCAGTTTTCATACTCAAGTTTGTTGGAGTCAGTCGTGCGCTCGTCACCAAGGCACGGTATTGTAAAGGGACGACAAGATCTCATTTAGCTGGCAAATAGTGGAGTAACAGCGGACAAGAGCACTCGTGACTGGATTAGTCCTCTAAGAGGGAAACCAGTATATATTGCGGTGTTCACTGAGTTTGATCTTCTATCTCTTGATCACTATATTTAATTTACTGTCTCTTATATCTGCCATAGTTTATAATCTGTTATTTTTAAATGGTGTTTATTTTTATTGCACATGCACACACTCCTTCACACCCTCTAGAGGTGCTCAATGGTCCTACAATTGGTATCAGAGCAGATTATATTCTAATATAACACTCTAGAGAGTATATATGGCAGCCGTGAAATTAATATTCAACGGTGAAGGACAATCCACAAATAACCCCCACTATTTGATTGAACGAACTACACATATTAGAAAACACAAATGAGTTTCTTTATAAGTCTCTTAACTTTGATCTTTGGTCTATAGTAATTGATGGTTATAAGAAACCGAATAGAATTATGATTAAGGGTGTAGTTGTAGACAAGCCACACGACAAATACACAACGAAGAAAAGACAAAGGCTAGTCTAGATGCACGTGCCATTAATGCATTATTCTGTACAATTGACAAGACGGAGTTTAACCGTGTTTTTACCTGTACTACGTATCATGAGATTTGGAAAAATTTTGAGGTAACTCATGACGGTACCATCCAAGTGAAGGAATCTAAAATCAGCAGACTAACACAGGAATGTGAATCATTTAATATAAAATCCAGCGAGTCAATTACACAGATGTTTACTCATTTCTTAGATATTACTAATCCTTTGCAATCTCTTGGTAAAGATTACAGTAACCATGAGAAGATCAGAAAGGTGCTACAGGCTCTAACCAAGAATTGGAACCCAAAGGCAACTGCGATTATTGAAAGAAACGATCTCACCACAATGACTCTGGAGACACTTATGGGCCAGTTGATGACCCGTGAGTTGGACTTACAAGAATTTGAAGAAGCAAACCCAAAGAAAAATCTATCGCCTTCAAAGCACAAGCCAAAAGAGTTGAATATAATGATTCTGATGAAGAATCATCAAGTGGTCATGAGCAAGCCCTGAAAGTAAAGAACTTCAGAAAATTCTTGAACTTTGAGAAATCAAACCGAAAGAAGAAAAACATCCACGAGAGCAATGAAGAAGAAACTATATGCTTCGAATGCAAGAAGTTAGGCTTATCAAAAAGGACTATCCACTGTCAAGGAAAAGCAGTCCAAATGATAGATCAAGCTCAAGCAGAAAAACTACAACTGGATGAAAGTATGCAAACACAAGAATCTGGTACGAGAGTGATGCCAGTGAGTCAGAGGAGGAGGACATACCCTACAGCACTGCCAATTTATGTCTTATGGCATTTGATAAGGTATCCTCTAACCTTTTTTGTGATGACTTTACTTTCGATGAATTAGAGACAGCCTTTAGTGACCTACTTGACGAACACAAAAATGTGTTAGACAAGTACACGCAATCTTGCGAAGAGGTTAAGGCATGCACAACCGAAGTAGCAAGATTGTTTAATCTTCTTGTCACGACTCGCACCCAATTTTTTGGATACGAGACGTGTCCAAGCCTGCCTACGCCGTAGAGTCAGCGGTAGAATGATGTCACGGCCATGATGCTCAAATTCACAAAATAACAACTTTATTGCTCATTCACATTTCTAAGATTTATTACAACAGTTACAAGATTTACAACATTTATACTTAAAAGAAAATACAAAATTCTTACATATTTGAAATGGCTACAACATCTATCTAACGTCTAGGTTTGGTCTGCAAGTACACCCGTATCTCCCACGCTAAGTGAAGCCACGGCTAACATGAAAAATGTTAGTTTTCAGTCAGGAATGGAACAAGCACACAAATCGACGGCAATACGAAAACACAATAGAATTAACAAGACATGAAAATAACATATGAGATATAGAAACTAGAAAGTAACTGATGACATGGCAGGTGGAGAAGAAGACAAGAAAACTAAATAAAATACAACTACCTATGTGATGTGAAATATCTGTTTCGACATGTGAACGGCTAGGGGGTAAATCCGGCACCCTGCACGTGTCGTATGTAGCTGATATTTTCTACGAAAGACACGGGGGATAATTCTGGGTAATCCACATGTCTACTAAGATATTTCCCCTCCCGACTACACCGTGTGACGAGCGTGTCAACAAGCAGCAAGACATATGTATAAACATGAAATGTATAGACTACTATGAATCGAAAAGCAATCAGAAAGTGTACTTGCCTGTGGTCCTTTGCTGGTAAAACCAATAATTCCGTTGGGTCCACGATATTCTGATTAGCCTAGGGTTGACACAAGGAGGCCCCAAAGTTGGTAAAAGAAATATGAATATGATTAGCTACGATCAACAATAATCTAGGTAGATTTCTAACTTAGAAAAAGTAATTATTTAATTACAAAATATGTGGATACTTAGAAAATATTTATAACGTAGTAGGTATTATACCTTTTTAAGAAATATTAGTTTTGTGATACTATGAAAATCCTTAATAGTATTTTTACAAAGTATTTAACCAAATAAAGCCCAAAACTAATAAAATCTAATAAAAATCCTTTTTATGTTTTTTAAGCCCAATAGTATTTTTAAGAAAATATTAAGCAATTTTAAAATATACCCAAATGTTACATTATGCATAATATGTATTTAAAAAATGTTTGAGGAAATAGATATATAACTTCCATAAATCTTTTTGACGTAGAAGCCCACAAAATACCGTTCCTACGGAAAATCGTATAATTAGTTTTCAGCCCAAAACCTTATACAAAATATTTTTCTTGAAAATATTAGTTAAAAATAACACTACTAAAGATAATAATAATCATATTCATAACACAATATACATTTACTCATAAATACCTATATTGTATACATATACCATTATATACATATATATGGCCAAAATAGACTTTCAACAAATAGCCCAAAATTATTTATATTAATATAAGGAAAAGATTTCTAAAGCCCATGGGCTTTGGCCCAGACTAACAAGCCCAAAACATATATTTTTCACAAATATAATTATTTTAATCTCGTAATTATATTATAGGTAAAATCAAGGAAAGTTATTATTTCTAGTTAACAAATTTGTTTAAAACCTTTTTAAGCCCAAAATAAATCTGAATAAACCTCTGGACTCGGGTCCATGGCCCAAACCCAGCCCACAAGCCTATGGACCAAGCCTAAAACAACTATCACAACAAAAAACAACAAATTATAATAAAAATATAAAACCCAAGCCCACACCCTTGGGCCCATACCCAACCTAATAACCCTATTACTGCTCTCTTCTCAGCAGAGAGAGAAGAAACAAATTTCCTAACTTTCTAATTAGTTGAGTGAAGAAAGAAAGGGGAAGAAGAATAAAAGGGGAAGGAAGCAACTCACCGTAGTTCTTCTGGTGATTCCGGCACGTGCGGCACGACGAACTCCTAGTGCGGTAGCGATGCAGCACACGTGGCACGCGGCGCTCCAGTGGGAACTCGGCAAACAGGCAGAGTCGATCGCCGAAAGATCGACAGCTTATCAATGAAGGCTGGAGAGGGTGGCTCTTATCCACGGCGAGGCAGGACAATCATCGCTCGGGAGGCTGGGGGCTCACAGTGGAGACTCCTTCGCGCGGCGTGCTCGCGCGTGGCGGTGACACAGCGACTGGCAGAGGCCGGCGGACAGTCTATGCAGAGAGGGATCTCGGCCTGAAAAGGAGCGGTTAGAGAGGGATTTCTTTCTTCGAGCGCCGCCGATGGGAGGTGGCAGCGGCTGGGTCGTGGCTAACCTCGTGCCGGCGGAACCGTCGACAAGCGGTGCAGCTACCGCCGTGGAAGGCGGCTCTATGCACATGGAGACGTGCGTGCTGGGAAGAACGGCTGGTCCGGCAGCACACGCGCACACCGCGGTGACCTACCTTGGGCGACGGTCGAGCGGCTGAACGGGGCCGATCGTCGAACAGAGCTGGAAGCGGTAGCTGCTCGCAAAGTATGATGTGGGGTGTACGTTTATTGTATTAATGGTTGTGACGGGGTTCTGGTGTTGGCCGCATGCCGGCATGGTTGTCTGTAACTCTGGAATAAGATGGAACGACACGGACGCACGGGTCTGAACACGGCACAAGTTTTTTTTGTTATTGTGGCTGGTGGTGTTGTTGATCGATGGTGGTGACGATGGTGGTTATCGCGGCTTGATATCGGGAGGTCGGGGCAGGGACTCTTGTCGGGGAGAAGTGGAGACGTGGATGATCGGGAGTTGGCGAGGACAAGGAGGCAGATGGATGGTGGCAACGGGTTTTATGGACGGAAAGTAGGAGTTGTACATTGTCTACCGGGAAGAAAATAAAGGAAATTGGCATATATATATATATATATATATATATATATATATATAAAAGATTAACTTCTAGAAATAATTCTATCAGGATTTGGATTTTCCATAGATAAGTATTTATCTTAAACCAAATGTAATTATTTAAATCAATTTATTCTAATCGACATTCATTATTAGATAATAATATCGAGCTAAATCTAAATAATTTAATTCGTATGAACTTAATCAAAATCAAATAACAAATTTAATGTAATCATAATACATTAGTAGATAGAATATTAACTTAAACCAATAACCAATATAATCAAATAATTTTAAATCATATAAATGAAATCTTGAAATTAAATAATTGATCATTATCATAATTTGAAATAGAAAGGTAAGGAAAATAATATTGATATTATCATTAATTAAATCCTATACTTCAAATCTATGGTCAACCTAATAATTTACAAAATAATAATATATTCTTAAATCAAAATGATAATTGATTACTTCAATAAATAATATTTGATAAAATATATTTTTATTAATCAAATCCTTATAAAAATATTTATAATTTTCGAAATCGTTTTTCGAAGTCAATAGGCTAATAACTCAATAACGCCAATAATGAATTTTAAGAGAAATATTTTGTCTTAAACTAATCATATGGATTTTCTTTTAGAAATACAAAAATAGTAGGAAAATAATGTGTACATGTTTCCAAAGAATTTGTTTCAAAACACAAATAAAAGTAGAATAACTAAATAATAAAATTTGAAAACACGGGAAGAGGAGTTACACTTCTTGAAGACATTAAAGAGATGTTTGCTCTCGGTAACACGGATGAGATAGCTAAACTCAAAGTAGACTACATGAGGCTATCCTCACCATCGAAAAGAAAGAAAAAGACTATGTCAAAATGCAAGAGCTTTATGGCATAAAGAAGAAAAGACACTTAGTCACAGAACAAAGACTCATTGATATAAATGTCAAATATGAAGAGTCATGTGCGATTTCTAAAAAGTTAGAAATCAAGTTAGGCAAACAGGCCATCCCAGTGACACAGCCTAAGGTTAGTCCTAATGCTAATAAGCATACAACTAAGAGGACTAAACCATAGAAAGCACACAAGCAACACGCTAATAACAATTATGCTTTCGCATATAGGTTTTCAAAGAAGACACAAAAGCATGTCAACACAGAAACAAATAACACTTTTCAAAACTTACTTGCACGTACTATGGCACTCATGGGCACATATCACAGTATTGTCTAGCAAGAAAACTTGTTGACAATCAAACACTTGTTTGGATACCTAAGACTAATCAAAATGGACCCTCGAATAAATGGGTACCAAAGGATTCATCTACTCATTTTGTAGGTGGACCCTCAACCCTCTTATGCTAGAAGCAAGTGGATCCTCGAAAGAAGATGTTTGCGACACATGACTGGTGATGCATCTTTGTTCGCTACGCTATCGATGAAGAAAGAAGGATATGTTTCATTTGAAAATAACTTGAGAGGTGATATAATTGGAAATGGCACTGTTGGTATGTCTCCTTACCCAGTAATAAAAGACGTTTGTTTAGTTACGGAGTTGAAACATAACCTACTGAGCATAAGTCATTTGGCAGATAATGGTTATGGTATCAACTTTGTAAAAGACAAATGCTCTATATATGAAATGTCATCTGGTAATCCTGTATATGAAGGGATTAGGGAAGGCAACATTTGTGTTTTTTTATAGAAAGTAAACAATACAGGAAAGTGCCTAGTAGCAAATCAAGATGAAAGTTGGCTATGGCACATGAGGCTAGGTCATGTAAATATAGACACTATCTCACGTATATGTACCAGAAAGTTGGTAAAAGGTCTCCCGGATATCACATTCAAGAGAGACATGGTATGTGCTGACTGTGAAAAGAAAAAAGCAACTAGGTCAAGTTTTAAATCCACCAATGTTGTAAGCACTTCTAGACCCTTGTAGTTAACTCATATGGATTTGTTTGGTCCTAGTAGAGTCTCTAGTCTTGGCGGTAAGCTCTACGCTTTTGTAATTATTGATGATTTCTCTCGCTATATATGGATTTTTTATCAAATAAAAGTGATGCTATTTTTGAATTTCAGATATTTTGTAAAAAGGTACAAAATAAAAAAGGCTTCATGATTACTCGAATCCGAAGTAATCATTGTGGCGAATTCGTAAATACTGATTTCAAAAAGTTTTATGATGATAGTAGATATTACCACGAATGTTTTGTCCTAGAACTCTCCAACAAATGGTGTTGTGGAGCGAAAGAATCGTACTCTAAGCGAGATGGCTAGAGTCATGCTAAACCAACATAATCTTCCTAAACATTTTTGGGCAGAAGCTGTTAGTACAGCCTGTCATGTTTTAAATGTGGTGTTAATTCGACCTATCTCGAAGAAAATACCATATGAGCTATGGTTTGGAAGGATTCTAAATATTTTATATTTTAAAGTTTTTGGATGTCGCTCCTTTATCCTGAACACCAATGACAACTTGGGGTAAATTTGACTCTAAAGCAGATAAAGGGATATTTTTCGGATGTGCTGCTAAGAGTAAAGGATAAAGAGTTTTCAATAAAAGATCTATAATTGTTGAAAAATCTATTAACATTACCTTTGATGAGCTCAATAGTCACAGATCTAGCGACAATGATGATGAAGATGCACAAAATAAATCCAAGTCATCTAAAGATACTGCGACCAAAGAGGGCCCTTTGGAAAGTCTAACAAAGATGAAATTCTTGCCAGACCATCCAAAGACACTCATCATAGGTGATGTATCAAAAGGTGTAAGTACATGTTATTCTATTAAAGACACAGATATAACAGCCAATGTAGCTTTTATATATCTCAAGTAGAACCTAAGACTGTAGCAGATGCTTTTAATAATGAATTTTGGATTGATGCCATACAAGAGGAACTAAATCAACTTGAGAAAAACTAAGTTCTAAATTGTTCCTGAACCTATTAGTCAATCGATAATTGGTACCAAATGGGTGTTCTGAAATAAACTAAGCGAGGATGGGCAAGTTCTACGCAACAAAGCGCGTCTAGTGGCACATGGTTATAATCAAGAAGAAGGTATTGATTATGACGAGACATATGCTCATATTGCAAGACTAGAAGCTATCTGCATGTTTTGTGCATTTGCATATTTTTATAATTTTAAACTATTTCAAATGGACATGAAAAGTGCATTTTTAAATGGCTTTTTAAAAGAGAAAGTTTTTTGTGAAACACCCCCTGATTTTGAAGATTTTAAAAACCCGATCACGTCTTCAAAATTAGGAAAGCACTCTATGGACTCAAACAAGCACCTCGTGCATGGTATGAACACCTAAGTGCCTTCCTACTCGAATATGTATTTTCAAAATGCAGAGTTAATACAACTTTATTTATCAAGTCTTCAGATGATAATATTCTTCTTGTGTAAATTTATGTAGATGACATAATATTCGATTCTACTAATGAGAACTTTGTCAATAATTTGCTAAGAGTATGCAGAGTAAGTTTGAAATGAGTATGATGGAAGAACTAAACTACTTCCTAGAACTCCAGATCAAACAGCACTCATAGTGAACATTCATCAACCAAGCTAAGTATACGAAGGATTTACTGAAGAAGTATGACTTCGACAACGTAAAGCCTATCGGAACTCCAATGGCTACATCAACTCGGTTTGACATTAATGAAAGTGGCAAACCAGTCGACCAACGTAAGTATCAAGGTATGATTGGTAGTTTATTATATTTAACTGCTAGTCGTCCTGATATAATGTTTATCGTTTGCATATGTGCTAGATATCAAGCTAATACTAAGGAATCACACTTATGCGTCATTAAGCGTATCTTTTGATACCTTAAGGGAACTTCTACAGTCGGCTTGTTGTACCCAAAACCACATCTTTTGACCTAATCGGTTATTCAAATACAGATTTTGCAGGATGCAAAATTAGACCGTAAAAGTACTAACGGTACGTGTCATTTTCTAGGAAAAGCTTTAGTCTCATGGTTTAGCAAGAAGCAAAATTATGTAGCACTATCAACAAGTAAGGCTGAGTATATCGTCGCAGGACATTGTTGTGCTCAAATTTTGTGGATGAAGCAAACCCTAGAAGACTACAATCTGTACTACACGAAGATTTCCATATATTGTGATAACACTAGCACGATCAATTTGACTAAGAACCCATGTTTGTCACTCACGCACGAAGCACATAAAGATACGTCATCACTTTTTACGTGATCACCAACAATACGAGGATATTTGCTTAGAATTCATTGACACAAATTATCAATTAGCAGATATTTTTGCAAAACCGTTAGCTGAAGACCGTTTCAATTATCTGCGACGTGAACTAGGCATACTTGAATTTTTAGATTCATAATGTGTTATGTTTAATAAAAATTATTACAGCTTAAAATTTTAAGATTTATTAATTAAAGTTATTTTGGGTACAAGCTGAAAGGGTCCTTTTGTCAAAAAGACGTAAAAGTGTAAGCGACACGGTGCCTAGTGTCTTCGGAGTACCGCTAGCTGGGATCCGGCCCCTACAACTAACCCAAAGTAATGGATATTACAAAATTGAGGAATTAAAAGTCATTAAGTCTATTTATTATTCATTATGCATAACATGAAATGGAAAAATAAGTGGCCGAACTCTGACAGAACTTGGACCGAGTTCGGTTGACGTAGGTTCAATTTTCCAGAACAACACGGCCGGCCCTAGCCCCCATTATAAACCCTTCTTCTTCTTCCTTTCTTCCCCATCCGAGAACGAAAATAAAAACCCTAGCTTCCGCTACAAATTTTTTTCAAGTTCCAAACTCCAATCTCTTTATTTCTAAGACGCTTAGAAAGGTGACCTCTTTCGCTTTCTCCATTCTTCTTAAGGTATATCTCCATCCTTCTCTTTTTCCTTTATTGTATGGCTCCTAAAATATACAAAAAAAGAAAAGGAGACTCCGCGGTGAGTTCATCTTCTACTTCTGAGTACGAACCCGAAAACGTGTTCAGTCTAGCTTGCCCTACTGGCGAAGAGGAATATGATGCGACTTTATTTCCATGTTTAGAAATATCGGAGTCTTGGTTTGAAGCATTCGCTATCGGGAAATTTGTCTAGGGCGATCCGTCAACTTTACCATTTTTTCGGGTCTCCGAGATATCTCGAAAACTTATAGTGATATCTATGATAACGTTGTTCGTATGCATTACTACAACATGTAAATAAAACCCGACGGTAGTATCTATTCATGTGTCATCGGAAAAGAAATAGAATTCAACTCGACTGATATTAGTAAATAGTTTTATATGCCTGACATCGTGTAACGTCCACTTTTCTAAAATGATGGTAATTTTAAACTTTTGTAAAAGTTTATTATTTAATAATAGGATTTATGATTTATGGAAATTTTTAATTAATTTAATACTATTTAAAATTGGTGAATTATAATTTTGATGTATTAGCTAGTGAACCCTAGAATTGTTGAATCTAGAGACTAACCATGACTATGGGGACCTAACCATGTGATTAGAATGACTATTTACAACTTTTAGGCTAAGGATATTTTGGTCATTTTGTGACTTTTGAATTATTTAGAATTTTGATTAAATAGTGAATTTTAGATTATTTTAATAATATTTAAATTAATGTATTGTGATTTTGGTCATTTTTCATATTTTAATATTTTAGGAATTTTTATATTTTAATATTGATTTTACGGGATTTGTTTAGTCGGGTTTAAGTTTCGTTTCGTTCTGACTTGTGTTAGTGACCCGGATAGCTTAGACTATAGACGGGATCCCAAGATTAGTTAGTTATGGCCCACAAATCCCACTAATTAAGTTAGTGAGTTTAGAATAATCCCACTTGTTAGATTGGTTAAGTTAGAGGCTTAAATTTAACCCTTTTGATCCCAAACTTGAACCTAACTTAAAATTAACCAAGAGGACTAGTTGAGGCCTTATTGGGCTTTCCTCCAAGGCCCAAATAGGGTTTAATGGTAGCCACTATAGCTAGGTTAGCCTCCCTTCCTTTCATTTTATTCCATCTTGCCTCTTTTCCTTCACAAAGTGTTCTTCACCAAATTAGAGAGCTTCCCTCTTTGATTTGATCTCCAAATCCTTACATCCCTCTACCAAAACTTCCATCCAAGCTTCTCATACTACCAAGGGAGGGTGCTAGCAAAGATTTGGAGCAAAGTGCAAGGAGGAGTGTCCTTTTTGGAAGATCTTCGTGTCGGAACCGTGTCCTTGGGAGTATCATCGGGATTCCACTCCCAATAGGTAAAACCAACCCTCTAAATAGATTTCCTATGCATATTAGTTAGTTTTGAATCCATAGGATCCACTCTCATGCATGTACCCCATTTAGATTCAAATTTGAGGCCATTTGGAGCTCTCTTGAGGATTTTAGATATGTATCTTGTGTCCTACTTGATAGATCCCAAATTAGGACACCCCATGTGTATGTATGTATAATAATAGTTTAAATAGATAATTAAATTCAGTTTTAGAATGGTTAGAGAGTGGATTGGTCTTAGTTAGGATGGTTAGAATGAGTTTCATTTGGATACATATGTTGGTATCCAAGTATCTTAGCCAACATGTGTTTCTTTTGTCCAAAACAACTCAAATTCGTCATAATATTCATCCATATTTTTATTAACCAAAGCAACCTAGAAATTTCATAACTTTTAGCTTAGAACTCTGATTAATCTTTTATTTTTTTAAAAGAACCGTATCGAAGTTAGCTTTCCAAATATATATTTTAATAAGCTAAAATCATTCTGAAACTTTCTGTAAAACTATTTGAGTGTCAGTTGTCCGAAAGACAAACGTGTTTTGGTGTTTTCGCGATTTCGGGAGCTTCCGGACACGAAAATGTGATCCGTTTGAAGTTTCAGAAAGCTAACAAGAAGGGCTACGACATACTTTAATCCTAGAATTTAGTAAAGGCCCAATTGGTACAGTATTGGTTTTAAGTAGAAGAGTGACTATACGATATAGGTATTTTGTGTAAACTATGAGCCTATGTAGTATGGATATTAAATGAATGTAGAGTATGTAATGCATGATTTGTTAGATGAATGAAATAATATATATATGATATCTATCCTCTTTAAATTAATGTATATATATGGTTGAATGCAAGCATGTAGGAATGCAATCAATGTAATGTATGTAAGCAATACATAAATGCATGAATGAAAGAATGATATACAATGTATGCATGAAAGTATATAATGAATGCTAGATATGAATGCAAGGTATACATGTAATGATAAATATGAATGCATAATGTATACATAATATAACGCAATATATAATGATAGCATGTATGGTAATGTAGAATATATGATGCAAGCATGTATATGTCCATTGTTTTCCCTTTTCCTTATATTTTTCCTTCCATTCCCTTTCCATTTCAGTTTCCCCCCCTTTTTTTTCCTTTTCTATTTTTACATGTTGTATACAATGTATATAATGTATAGATACATGTAAGTATGTAATATGCATGAATGACATGTATGTAATGAAAATAAGTATATGTATGCGACTTAATGATATGTGAATGGATATAATGCCGGAACTGAAGTACGCATGTATATGGGATATGAATGAATGATATATACATGTGTTAAGGTAATATAAGTATGTATTCACATATATTTTGAGTTAAATATATGAGTTTGTATGCATATATTATATGTATGCATGTACGCAGGAATGAATATAATATAATGTCACGACCCGCACCCGCTTTTTGGGACGCGAGAGCGTGAGCAAGCCAGTTACGTATCAAGCGGACTCCAGCCTGAGTACGTATAAGCTGTCAAGATTCATGGTATCATGGCTAATATGGTAATCTATAGTGTATCTCAATCCACAAGAATATATAAGACAAGAATGAACAATTATGGGTCATGGTCTGCAGCCCATTAGCATATTGTCCGATTAGACTCCAAGAATGATATGAGTCTATAAAATACGCAGAATATAACATGGTACGGAATGTAAAAGCACGAGAAGATAATAAAGAAATATCACAAGTAAATACCTGTATCATACATCGTAATCCTCTACCATCCCGCTCTGCTAACTAACTCCATGTAGTCGCTAAACCTGAAGAGATCATCAGGTCCTCAGAGGACTAGCAAGATACATAATATATAGGCCAACATGTAACAGTACAAATATACAAAAAAGTAAGGAACAATCAAGGTTACCCAACGAGACAAATGAACTAAGATACGAGATCTAAACACAAGGATCCTAAGACACTGGCACGCCATACTAGAAATGGCTAATAGGTCAAAGCTATAGACTGCAGTCAAGACAAGTACTCACAATATATAGTGTCTCAATCGCAGTCAAGGCAAGTACTCACAACCAAGACGGTAGCCAATCCTAGTATAAAATCCTATAGACCGTAGTTAAGGACTCACAATCTATAGAATGTCAAAGTCGAGTCCTACTCAAGTCATGTCAAGTCAAGTCAAGTTATAATCAAGTCGAAGGAATCATGGTGTAGGACTAGACGACTCTATCAAGGAATACATATAAAACTAACACAGTGTAACAGATAGAAGTATCATAACAGAAAGGAACGAGAATGTACAGGCAACTAGAAATATGTAAAGTAAAACTATATCAGGATGAGTATACTAGACATGGAGTAAAGCAATCACAAATGTAAGAAAAAGAACTGCAGCGAGATGATGAACATGCATATAAACTATACTGTACAAGTTGGCAAGGTATACTTGCCTGGTTCTGCGATGTGAGGATGAAGTTTCGTTCCCGTGTCCACGCCTTTGGAATCCGACGCTCCTAGATAATTAATTAACTAAATTAAGCCACTACTCATAAACTTACAATATGACTTAATTAGTCAAAATAA